>JAAXCT010001368.1:0-186151 GCA_012490785.1 Eragrostis nindensis | reverse complement strand
AATTGTTGACGGTAAAATGTGTGTTCTACCGCTCGCACACGCGGCCTGGGAGATTTGCTTCACTCCGTTCAGGACCAAAACTTGGAACGCGGTGAATTCCGGAGCGTGCCAGTCGATTTTCCCTGCAAATCGACAAAGACAAGAAAAAGCGTGTAAAATTCCCGGACTATCGGCCCCGGACAGGCCGATGCGTAACCGCAGCGATGTTAGTGAATAAAAAGATGATAAAATAAACACTCGGCTGACGGCTATAAACGAATCGACATGTCGCAACATTAAATACTCGCGCTAGATAAAAAGCAAGGCATGCATCAGAATCGGCAATCGGCAAAGCATGCGATCGGCAAAAATCTATCGGCAAGCAACACAGTAAGGTAAATCGACAATCAGCAAAAGGAGTTCAGGCTATACTTGAACAGGAGCAATAAGATATTTAAAGGCATGCAGCATAAATCTGAACATGGTAAACAATCGGCTAAACACCCCGAAAGAACGATTATTAAACCAGTAACCACTAATTATACCCGTAATCTGACAATCGCTTCACCGAGGACACGTCAACTAAGTGAAGTAGAACAGGACACGTCAAACTGCTCTACACGATCGACAGATACAAGTATAATCGGCAACTACCGGTCCCAGGTACTCAGTAAACTAGATCTAACCCTTAGCAACTGTTTCGCCGAGGACACGTCAACTAAGCGAAGCAGACAGGACAAGTCAAACTGCCTACCCAATCACCAAGAGCAGATCTAATCGACAAAATACCTTAACCGTGACTCGAGTAACCAATCAAACAGAAATCGACATCAGCAATCGGCAACAAGGCTGCGGCGAGGACAAGTCAACTAACCGCAACAAAGAATTGGACCAGGTCTAAACAATTCCATGCAGTCGGCGCACGATGTAAACCCTAGATTGATCTAAATTACCGGATAACTAGCAGCCACATCAATCTTAATCATGGACAAGTCGACATAATCAGATCGATGCGCTTACCTGACGAGATCCAGTCAAGCCGGAGCCCCGATGGGCGCGGGTGACGAAGAACACGTCGAGAAATTGTGGCGATGCGCCGAAAGGTTGATTGTATTGGTTGTTTTTTACAAGCACCTGGGTTTATATTTATACACCCGAGGCAAGAGTCCGATTTGGACTTAAACACGACTCCTACTTGACCACAACTCGGTCAATCCTTTCTAAAATCTAAAAAAAATGATTAAAAAAGGACACACCATCCCACACGGGCGCGTGCGGCTTCGGGATTTCTTTGGCTTCATGATAACCTGCGGGCCACCACTTCGGCACATAATCTTTTCCCACCCGTCACGCACTCCACCTTCCACTGACAGCGGGCCCTAGTCCAATTTGGTGTCAACACATGCCCCAAGCCGGGTATGGAATCTCCATGCGCCGGATTATTCTCCAATTTCTCGCGCTCCCTTGATTCTCGCGCCGTACTCAACACACCTGCAGTGCCCCTTCGTATCTTGTGCCGCCTGCAGCACGTCCCATCTTATAAATAGATAGCCATCTACCATTCTCATCTCTCTTTCTTCTTTCGCCGGCGCGTCTCTTCATCTCCTCATTCTCTCTCCCCATCTTGCTGCCGGCGACCAATCCCCTCGGAAAACCAGGAAACGAAAAACTCAAGATTTCTCGCATCTTCATCGCAATGGCGCAGCTTACTGCCTCCTCCACCGCCGTCCCCGAGGTATCAATCTTCCACCCCATCCCCGTTCTTGAACTAGAATAGGGTTGTGTTCTTGCGGTACTGTAGATCCCTTTGTTCATAAGCTGTCCCCATACTTAGACTCTTGGCTTGATTAGATTTATTTGCATTGTTTCTAGGAACTGCGAAACCAGATCTTGATCCCTACAGAACTCGCCACACATCGTTTCTTAGGACCCATGGGAGATTCAGATCCAATAACCTTCATCTGCAGCGAAACCCTTAGAATGCCCTTCAAGAGATCACCAGTAGCACTAAAGATATGGGCAGGCAGCTTCAGATCATGGCCCACTGAAATCCCAGGCTGGCGTGAATGGTTCCTTAGAGTGAAGGCTGCTAAATCGGCAATATGGGCGACTGTCGGCATAGATCACTGTTTAGAACTCACCCTTGCCGATATGAAGAAGAATGAGCCAATGTTATCGGCATCCTGCTACCTCTGGTCTGACGCATTGAATGCCTTCCTTTTTGGCCATGGACCAATGACTCCAACCCTCATGGATGTCAAGATGCTTACTGATCTGGATATATCCACCAATGCAAGCCTCCAGAGTTTGAAAGTCAAACCATCACATAAGCTTGATGTCAGAGAAATCGGTGGATGGAAGAAATATATCACTACCTTCCAGAAAACAGGACAAGTGACAGACAAAGAACATGCAGCTTTTCTGACAATGTGGCTTGAGCATTTCTTTTTCTGTGGAGCTCAACTTGGTCCTGTATCCAATCTGCAGAACTTGGCAGAAAGATTGGCAGCTGGTACTGAAATGCCTATCGGCAAATACCTGCTTGGTGCTCTCTACTCTTCACTTCATCAGGTCGCCGAGAAGCTCTGGCAGGATACTCCAATCGGCAATATGGTGGTCCATGGTGGTTTCTTCAGATGTGGCTCACTTTGCACTCCTATAAAGCCATGGAACTTCAAGATTTGCATTTATATCGTTTCCCAACCCTTAATCAAGTGGGCGCCGATGCACTTCACTGGGAGAAGCTTTGGTATCGATAGATGGAGTTAAGATGAATGCCGATCTCCTGGCTTCATACTTCAAAGCTTTCTACAGAGGCATCAAAGATGATCATCTTGAATGGTTCCCATATGGAAACCCAGAAATCATGGATCATTTTGAGATTCCCTTCACCTTCAGAGCTGACAATCCTCTACAGAATGCAGTATCGGCAAACATCTTTGTGTCTTGTGTCAAGCCCTGCATCTTGCCGACGGGATTGAATGCATTAGGTCATCAGAGGCCATCATATGAATTCTATAATCCTTCATTTGCTGCAAGGCAAATGGGTCTCGGCCAGATTCCTCCCAGTCTCTTTTATGCTGATAAGTCAAAGCTCGGGCCATCGTCGAATCGACATTGGAGTATTCTTGGCTATTCGGTTTGACTGAGAATTTACCCCTCGGCCACATCGACACATCACACTGGCTCCCTCTTGCACGACGCTCTTCATACAATGGTGGGCAGAATGGTCCAGCATCTCCACTGTTCCAACACAGCATCCTTCATCTCCAATCTTCCGCTCCCTGACCGATAGGAGAGGTAACCGATCTCAACTTCCGTCATTATTCCATCAACAAATTTTTTGACTGTAGCTTCTATTTTGCAGTCTGATGCCGAAGATGCACCCACAGAAAGCAACAGTGGAATCGGTATTTTGTACGTTGCTCCTCATCCAGAACCTGTCATCGGTTCTGATGCACCCAACCGGCTCAATTCCTCAAAGGCCAATCTTCTAGAACAAAGCGTCAAGGCCCTCGCTTCAAGGTCCCAGCAAAACGTCACAAGGCCCTCCTGAAACAACCAAGCTCTGCGCCAACTCCTCCCAGCAGCCCGGTAACTATTCTCACATATAATTGCTTTATATTGAACAAATATCAACATCTAACCTTTGTTTCAATTCTCAGGGCCATTCTGAAGGAGATTACGAAGAAACTGAAGCCCATTCTCCTAAAGGCCATGCTGAAGAAACTGAAGTCCGCGTCGATACCGATGCTGAAACTGCTCAAGCACCAGCGGCCACCACTGTTCCACAAGAAATCGGCATCGAGACGCAACAAACTCTGGCTTCAGAGGAAGGCATAGCCTCAGAAGACATCAACATCGAAATTCAGCCGCAGGTTTGCCCTTGAAACTTATCCATCGGCATCTATATCTTTATTGACTTTACATTTGATTAGATGCAAGAGCGAAGGGAAGAAGAATCGGCAAACCTCTTTGTCGATGAAACTGTGACGTCCCAAGCAGCTCAGAACATACCAAGAGGCCGTTTCTCAATTCTGGAGCATCTTCTTCTCAGACTGTCCCGATTGAAGCTGATGTCGATTTATCCGAGGTAATGAATGTCGATTTGTTCTCTTCATCAATGTGTTCTAATCAACTTTCGTGCTTGCAGGCACGTGTGGTAGAGCCAATTGTCGCAATGCATCATCGGCAACCACTGCCAATCGAGATCCGCAATAAGCTGATCGAGATAGAAGCCAGACTCAACTTTGCAACTACAGAAGATCTCACTCTTAATGCCAGTTCAGTCCGTGCTAGGTTTGAAGAGATCCAAGCTCGCCTTCCGAGGGATCTGAGAGTTGCCCTTCATCCAGTGGCTACATGGAGTTCCGGCGTCTTGATTACGAGCAAGCTCAAGAAAATATCAATCGCCGATCCCATCAACGCCAACTTGTTGCAGCAGCAGAAGCAGCTCTTGAGCTCTCACAGCAAGAATTGGAAAAATATAACTCCATGAAAAATCAGCTAACAGAGGAGGAGAATCGGCTAACTCAGCTGAAGAAAGAAGCCGAAGACTTGAGAGCAGCCCTACAGGCTAAGGAACAAGAAGTATCGGCATCGGCAGAAACCATTGCCAAGATCAATGCAGACATGCTTCAACAAAAGATTCGCTTGATGCCTCCATTGAAGCTTCAACGCGTGCCTGGGCATCCGTTCCTGCAGAGATTGAGTCTGATGACAACGACAACTATGTCTTGGCCGAGACTGATCAGCTCCGCATACATGCACTTGATGTACTTCGTGATTATCTGTATCCCCGTCGTGCATGAATTTGTAATCATCAAAAACTATCTTCCAATCATCTGTAATATATATATATATATTTACTTCTATGTTCCTTTATATATTTTCCCTAAGGGCGATACCATTAGCATCGGCCGTCTTAAAGGCGACGCTCTTAACGTCTGCTCCGATAAAACTCAACCGAACACTTTAAAGATAAATACTTTGCATTAAGCGCTCGGCTGAATTTCATCTCTTGCGTCGATCGGCTGGTTGTCGATTGCACTCTTTACTTCTATCAACCGATCAACGTCCAAATCTGATAACTGCTATAGCAACCGTGGAGTTGCCGATCCTTCAGTGATGCAAACACCTTCATCGGTAACATCCAGTGCTTCACCTTCCCAGTAAGTTCCTGATATGCACGGCAGTTTTCCACCATCATCGGCAAAAAGTCTGCAGTAGCCACACTTACCGATCTATCAGCTTGAATAGTCTCCACCTCGTCGCCGATCCACTGGATAGGAGCTGATGCATCGTGGAAGGGATACAGCAATTAGCATGAATCCAATCCCTACCCAGCAGTACGGCGTACGAACCTTTGCCTTCGATTACGAAGAATGTCGTCGGCAAGGTTTTGCTTCCGATAGTGACCTCGACATTGGTGACTCCTTTGACTTCAGAGCTCCTGCCCCCATAATCCCTCAACGTCATGGTGGTCTTGGTCAGCTCTTCAGGCAGTTTGCCGATCTCCTGTACGTTGCCATCGGCAAAACATTGACAGCAGCACCACCATCGACCATCATCTTGCTCATCGGCTTGCCATTGACGAAACCATTAAGGTACAGAGCCCTCAGATGGAGATGATCAACACCAGACGGCTTCTCGAACACTGCCTGCTGTGGACCCCAATAATAACTCGGCAGAAGCTTCTTCTTCCGACTCATTAATGTCCAAAGAGCTAAATTCTCGTGGCAGCATAAATACCATATTGACAGGAGCTTCAACTTCATGTACCTGAGATTTGACTTTTGGTCTCCACACCTTCTTAGACTTGGGCCCCTTGTCATGATCATCCTTCTGGTTCCCATCCTTGTTCAGCTCCCGGCAACGTGCCCTCTGTACTCTTCTCTTCTGAGTCTTGGTAAAAATACCACTCGGACACCATTGGCCTTCTTCTGTGAACTCACCCTGATCTTCTTCACAATCTTCAACTTGATTGACAGGACCAAGTCTTTCATGCACAGAAACCCTTGATGATGGTCTCCTCATAGAACCTCGGCTTGAAGAACCAACTTCCCTGTACAAATCTCCAGATCTTCTGCTACAGCCTGGGCAACCTTCAATTGGTGGCAGCTTCATACCCTGCTCCCAACAATACTGGAAGAACGGACAGTTCCAGTGTGGATCGAAGTCATCATCACTCGTCCTCCTGTCTTCCCTCTCCCTTTTCCTTGAATACTTGCCGATCAAAGCAGCAGATCCACCGATCATGTTGACTGGAAAAGGATGCCCATCAATCTTCATCGGCTTCTGACCAGAGAATTTAATGCGATCACTCTCAATTGCCGATTGGATCTGTTGCCTGAACACTTTGCACTCATTGGTGTGATGAGAGGGAGTGTTATGCCACTTGCACCACTTGATCTTCTTCAACTCCTCAGCCGGAGGCAACGTGTGATTAGGTGGGAGTTGAATAAGCTTCTCTTGTAGCAGCAGATCAAATATCTTGTCGGCTTTGTTGATGTCAAAGTCATACTTCTTTTCTTCTGCCTTCTGCTTGACCCATGGACAGAGAACAGTCTTCTTATTCCTGGTCCACTCAGCAAGAGCAACTTCAGCTTCGTCATCAGAATCAGAAGAATAATCGGCATAAGCCGCTTGAAACTGTCTGCCACGTGTATTCTGGACACGCCCTTCATGAATTGACGCCTTCTGAAAGAGTTGTGCCAAGCCATCGACTTCTTGAGGCGCAAACTTGTCTCTAATCTGAGGCAGCAAACCTTGGTAAGCAATTTCAGCATTTGCCGATCCGTCAGATTCAGGTTTATAGCACCTGCCACGGATGACTCTGAACCTTTGGACAAAATCGGCAACTGACTCCCCAGCCTTCTGACGAACAGCTGTCAAATCTAATATGCTCAGCTCTGCCATGCCAGTGAAGAAATAAGAGTGGAATTTCTTTTCCAAATCGGCCCAATTCCGCACGGATCCCGCAGGGAGGGAGGTGAACCATGAGAATGCCGATCCAGACAATGACAGAGGAAACAATCGGACCTTCAATGCATCTTGTGCCGATGCCTCTCCCAACTGTGCCAAATATCGGCTGATGTGCTCCACTGTAGAGACATTATCTTGTCCAGAAAATTTGCCAAACTCTGGCAACTTGTATCGATGTGGCAAGGCAACTTGTTCCATCCACTCTGGATATGGACGTCGATACACGAAGCTCTGCTCTTGGGCTTGAGATCAAACTGCTCCTTCATGACTTCAGCCAACCTGGCAACTATGTCTTCTGATGAATTTGCACTTGCCCCCCAGCCATCTGAGACGATGGCTGCGGTTGTGACTGAACCTGAGCAGGTTGCTCCTTGTTGTAGTGCTCGCTGTAATCTGCCACTCTGTGATAGCCTTGCGGTATCTCCTGGTTGAACACAGTGCAGGATTGACATTGGGGGGCAAATGATACCTTGTGTGAGGTGTTTGACTAATCCTTGGCTCAGGAGTTGTACCACCTGCTTCTTTCTGCGTGGACAACGGCGCATCAATAAGACTTGGCGCCGATACCCGGGCAGCCCCTGCAGCCAGAGCTTGAGCACTTGTAGACCACAACTCTGGTGGCATGCCATATGGTTGCCTTACTGACCAGCAGCGCTTGTCTCTTCTTGAGCTGTGGGTTGACCACCATGAGGTGCAGGACGTGCTGGTGTAGCAGTAGGTAAAGTAAATGATGGCCCCATAAATCCGGAATCAAACTGCAAGGTCCCATCAGCAAATGCCTTGAGCATGTTGTACAGAGTGTTAACAAGCACCCCTGACTGATTAATGAAAGCTTTGTGAACCGCAGTATTCACAACTTCATCCAACAGAGCTTGATCTGGCATCTTCGCAGCTTTGATTGTAGCCAATTCTTCTGCTCTCATCACCACTGGCGAAGCCAACACTGATGTAATCTTGCCACGTGTCATCTTGATGGTCTCAAAGTACTTTACTTGGCAATCATACAGATAACTCTGGTATGCCTTTTTCTGATCCAAAGACATCTTCTCCCAAGCATTGAGCTCATTGTTGCCAGTGACTTCAGAAGCATCTTTATCATCTCGAACAAATGGAGCAGGAATCATGATCTTGTTGCCCTTTGTATCAACGAGCAAAGTACCATCGTCAGCAACAGCTTGAACGAACGCCATCTGCTTCTAAGAACTTGATCTGTCCCACCGGGCGTGCCAAAAAGTGTGTTGACGGTAAAATGTTGTTTACCGCTCGCACACGCGGCCTGGAAGATTTGCTTCACTCCGTTCAGGACCAAAACTTGGAACGCGGTGAATTCCGGAGCGTGCCAGTCGATTTCCCTGCAAATCGACAAAGACAAGAAAAAGCGTGTAAAATTTCCCGGACTATCGGCCCCGGACAGGCCGATGCGTAACCGCAGCCGATGTTAGTGAATAAAAGATGATAAAATAAACACTCGGCTGACGGCTATAAACGAATCGACATGTCGCAACATTAAATACTCGCGCGATAGATAAAAAAGCAAGGCATGCATCAGAATCGGCATCGGCAAAGCATGCTCGGCAAAAATCTATCGGCAAGCAACACAGTAAGGTAAATCGACAATCAGCAAAAGGAGTTCAGGCTATACTTGAACAGGAGCAATAAGATATTTAAAGGCATGCAAGCATAAATCTGAACGTGGTAAACAATCGGCTAAACACCCCGAAAGAACGATTAAACCAGTAACCACTAATTATACCCGTAATCTGACAATCGCTACACCGAGGACACGTCAACTAAGTGAAGTAGAACAGGACACGTCAAACTGCTCTACACGATCGACAGATACAAGTATAATCGGCAACTACCGGTCCCAGGTACTCAGTAAACTAGATCTAACCCTTAGCAACTGTTCGCCGAGGACACGTCAACTAAGCGAAGCAGACAGGACAAGTCAAACTGCCTACCCAATCACCAAGAGCAGATCTAATCGACAAAATACCTTAACCGTGACTCGAGTAACCAAATCAAACAGAAATCGACATCAGCAATCGGCAACAAGGCTGCGGCGAGGACAAGTCAACTAACCGCAACAAAGAATTGGACCAGGTCTAAACAATTCCATGCAGTCGGCGCACGATGTAAACCCTAGATTGATCTAAATTACCGGATAACTAGCAGCCACATCAATCTTAATCATGGACAAGTCGACATAATCAGATCGATGCGCTTACCTGACGAGATCCAGTCAAGCCGGAGCCCCGATGGGCGCGGGTGACGAAGAACACGTCGAGAAATTGTGGCGATGCGCCGAAAGGTTGATTGTATTGGTTGTTTTTACAAGCACCTGGGTTTATATTTATACACCCGAGGCAAGAGTCCGATTTGGTCTTTAAACACGACTCCTACTTGACCACAACTCGGTCAATCCTTTCTAAAATCTAAAAAAATGATTAAAAAAGGACACACCATCCCACACGGGCGCGTGCGGCTTCGGGATTTCTTTGGCTTCATGATAACCTGCGGGCCACCACTTCGGCACATAATCTTTTCCAACCCGCCACGCACTCCACCTCCACTGATAGCGGGCCCTAGTCCAAATTTTGGTGTCAACAGGGAAAAAATCATGAGCATTCTATCCTTATCTCCTTTACATACTAGCATTACGCTTCCGCATTTACTTCTATGTGCTAGTAGATTGCATGATAGGTTGTCTCTTTACTACTTGGTAGAATTGCTTGCTAGGGTGTTGCTTGTTGCATAGACTAGATTGTGTGCACGCATCGCTTGCTTTTGTTATCACCATATCTAGTCTTGCTAGCTTCACGCCTAAAGTACGTTTGGGAGAAATTGTTGACACACCGATTCACCCCCCCCCCCTCGGCGCCCTTGATCCTTTCAAGGTTCCGTGGTTGTACGAGAATCATCTTGTTAAAGTTGAATGAACCGGTCCTTATGTGGCGGGCAAGCACCATGTCTCCCGCACTAGGGGACTATCACACAATCCATCATATCCTCATTCACTTACTAATGGCCTTGCCCGCAATCCAACCATCCCATCACTGTCTCCATCAACACCTAACACAGTTGTGCTACTCCCAACCCCAATATTACGCACACCACCAAACTCATTAACACATTTATAAAGCATAATATATATGTGTACGGTGTGGCAATGTAGAAACATTGCGGGGTCCTAAGCAGTTCTAGAAGCAAGGTGAACGTGCCACCATAGAAATGATGGAACTATCCTAAGGTTATCAAGGTGACAGGTAATCAAAGGTAACCAAGGATTCTGATATTAACGCCTAAGTAACAGACTCAATATCAGTAAGCAAGTATGACTATAACTACACAATCAGTAAAATAACAAGTCAATGCATAGTACGAGATCAGGCCATATAGGTGCTTTGCGAAAACAGTAGGTTCAATCATGATCAAGGAGAAGTAGAGCTTGCCTGAAAACGCTATCCTATTCTTCCGATTCTTGGTCCTCAGATCTTCTGTCGAAGTTGATGTCTTCGAGTCCTCCTTTTAAGCTTGTATCTTCTGACTCGTCCTCAGGCTTAGATTCTTCAACTCATCCTCGAAGCTTGGATCTTCTAGATCTCCTTGAATTCTTCTGGCTCTTCCTCGAATCTCGCGTAAGCTAGCGCATAGAAATATTACGTATAAATAAACTACCGCAAAAAAAATAAAGAACGAAAAGAGCCGAATAAGATCCAATTAACTCCAATAAGAATCGATAAAACTCCAAGAAGATGGCTATGTTTATGCAATGCATATTTGTTTATGAAAGATTATTTATACAAGTTTTAATCATTGCCTTATAAGGGCCATATTTACCTAGACAAACTAATTAATTACCTAATTTCTCTTAAAGAAGCAAGGGTGCACCTTATGGTGAGGATGATGAGATGCATATGCTTTATTGACGGTGATTGCGTGCATATCTATTATATGAATTCTAAGTTATTTCTATTAAAGAACTGAATGGTTTGAGGAGAGGACATGCATGCAATGCTGTACATGCAGCAGATAGGAATTATTTATCAAATAAAACTTTGTTTTATGATGCTGATGTGCTTACGGAAACAAAAAGGGTTGTTTATTTAAAGGATTTGCATATGATCTAATGCATGAGGGTGCAAGATTAGCTATATGATCCAGTCATGGCATGCACTAAGAAGGCAATAAATATAAAGAATAGCCTCAAATAACAGCGAATGAAATACCAATAAAATTCTCAAATAACTGACATCAAATAAGGAGGTGAATAAACCAATAAACTAGATAAATGGCGAGGACAACATTGGATTAGGTTTGATTGAACAATGTGGAACGATACGGCGAGATTGACTAGGTTCAACACCATAAAGCGAAAGAATATTTTGTGCTCGACGAGATCAGTGGCATTGATTGGCCGGGATGGATGTTCATTGAAAGAAGGAGGAATCTGGGCATTGATGGTTTGTAGATACTTCTATGGCTTCAGAACAGTACCATGAGGTACCTCGCGTTTCTACAAACGCGTGAGCGCGAGAATCGCTCAAAACGGAACTAGGATGGAAGAGATATAGTCGTTTAAAGATTCTAGGGGCTTGTTTGTAATTACAGAAAGATTCTAGGGATTTATCTGTAAGAACGAAAAGTTCTAGGGACTTATCTGTAATTATGGAAAAGTTTAGGGATCTTGGTGTAACAAGACGAGGGCAAAGCATAATTACCGAGAAGTACAGGGGGGTTTCTGTAAAAGACAGGACTGGAATGTAATTACGGGAAAAGTATAGGGTTGTTTCTGTAAAAAGACAGGACCTAAACAGAATTATCATAAAGGTCAGGGGCTTATCTGTAACATGTACGGGGTCCGGGAATTCCTGGGGTTTCATTTTTGTATAGGAAAAGATTATGGACCTAGCTCATGGTGGACCGGAGTGCTTATGGTCTATGGTCCACGTGGATCGGGTCCACGGAGGGGGAAGCGATGGCCGGAAAGCTGTGGGAGCGCGGCGGCGGTTCGCGGGATGCTCGCCGCCGGCGGCTAGGAGGGTGCATGGTCGACGAGATCACAATGCCGAGGTTCAACGCGGGACGGCGGAGCTGCGGATGGAGCTTGTCGTCGACGGGGACCAGCGGAGCGGCGGCGCGACGTCACCGGAGTAGAGTGGCGCGCCGGCGAGTGAGGGGAAAAGGCGAGGAAGGGCGCGGAGTGCGAGTTTTGTGCTGCTGTGCGCGTGCGCGTGAGTGCGGCGAAGTCAAAGCGCGGCATTGGTTCGGCCGGACGCAGACGGAAGGGCTGCCGGCGACGTGGTCGCGCGGCGGCGGGTGGGGCGCACCGGTGCGGGAGTGGTGCGGGAGCGCGAGAGGGAAAAAGAGAGGGCGCAGAAGGGAGAGTGGAGCTCGGGGATGCTTACCGGCAGCTTGGCTTGGTCGGAGACGGTCGGACGGCGAAGATCGACGGCGGCCGGAGAGATTAGGGTTTGGAGGGGAAAAGGGAGAAGAGGGTCGCGGCGGAGAAGCTTGGAGCCTTTTATAGGCGGAGAGGGATGAAGCCTTCGCCGCGAAGCTTATCCGGTCTACGATTGCGACATCGCTTCTTATCCACGACGAGGTCGTCGATTGCGGCGGCGACTCGTCCACGATTTCGGCGCCCGAAACACTGTGGCCTCGGGGCGCGGAGCTTGGCAGGGGTGACGTCGAGGCGGCATGGCCACAGTGGCGCGCAGGGATGAGCTGGAGAGGGCGCCGGCGTGGAACGCGGCGACGGCGACGCGTCGGCGGCGACATGTCTGTCCGAGCTGGAGGAGGAAGACGGGGAGATGGGCCAGGCTGCGACGGGCCGAGTTGGGCCGGGAGGAGAAAGAAAGAGGCGGCCCACTCAGAGAGAAAGGGAAAAAAGAAGGGGAGGCGTGCTGGGCTGGGCCGGACAGGGAAAAGTAAGAAAAGGGGAAGAGGGATGCGGCCCAGTGGGAGAAGAGAAAGGGAATTGGTTTAACCTTTTCTGGAATTTTGGGGAACTTCAAATTTGAATGGAATTCAAATTTGAAAAAGGGATCAATTATAACAAACAATCCAAAATAAAAAAACAGCGAACCCAAAATGCATATGGTGATATTCGTGCAGATATAAATTCAAAATATTTTAATTCGAGGTGAATTTACTAGGGTTAAGTACAATTATTTTAATTTGTTGTAAATTTGAAAAGTTCAAATTTTTAGTGGTCTTAAATGAAGGCAAACACTCGAGCACAAGTTTTATATTTCAAAATTTCATATTCTACAAAGTTCAATTATTTAATTAATTTATTTTGAAAATTCATGGCAAAGATAAGATTAGTCAAAAATTTAAATTTTGAGCGATTTTTATTCCTTTTTTTTTGATTTAAAATTTAGGGTGTTACAGATCTACCCCACTTAAAAGGAATCTCGTCCTCGAGATTCGAACGATCTTCTGTATAGTGCAGAATTGTCTTGCGCCTTCTTGCTTGACAGTGGTAACTTCCAACATTTGTCTGAGGCTTGTGATGACACAAACTAACTTTGATAGTAGATCCTCTCTAGCATTGTGATCTGGGTACTGTAAGGTAGCGAGGGGGTTTTCTTCAAGATGGTATGGGGTCCTACCCCACTTAAAAGGATTTTAACTTGGGGTACCCAGATAAGCTCCATTGTTGCTCTGCTTATCTTATCCAAAGGATTTAGGCTTTTCTTAGTATTCCATGGGTCGCTTAATTCAAATGCGTTTATTTCCAAATTATCCTCGAGGATCGGTGTACTAGGACTCTTATTCAGCTTTGGAGGTATATTCTTCTCCATTGGCGTAGCTTAAAGTCTGATCTCTTCTGAGTCAGGATTCCCTCTTAGAAAACATAGGGATGAACAAAACCACCTGTATCATGTCGTTCGATTGTCCAATCTTATTGTGGTCTCACTTCTAAAACTTAGCGAGCATGTCCGTTCCGTCAGGTAGGCGATTCCAAGATAGTGGGTGGACTACCCCACTTAAAAGGGTTTATCTTAGGGAGTTTCATCTTAACATCTTTGAATCCAAAAGAGAAGGGTTACAGAGTTTCTTTTGCAAATCATGCATTGTCGCATATCGCAGTCATTGGATGGATATTAAACAACATCTCGTCATATCTTATTCCATAAACCTGCTTACATAGTGGTTCACCACAGACATTCAGGATTTTCGGAGTACAAAAGTGACAAGTACATGCTCTACTACTAGTCCAGTTAATTACTCCTTCCAGATAGAGGTTTGTGGTACCTCGTGATCATCTTCAGATATCATTGATGTGTGAAGTCCCGATTGGATTGGCATGAATGTCGTCGTTGTATTGGTCAGCTTGAGGACAGTCTGCTATGTAGTGACCTTTCTGCTTGCACAAATAACATTTCGATGTCCTCGTGGGCTTTCATACCATTTCCTGATTGTTGGTTCATGTCTTCGCATGATGAGTAGCCGGGTTTTTACCATAGACGAGGATCCGAGGGGCTTCCTGTGCCTTGCTTTCTGATATCGTCGCCTTCTGCGATGATTTCTTTCAGGTTCCGAGATTCTCTTTCTGTTTGAGCCTATGCACATTGATATTTTTGGTCTTGATCCACAATGATATTTTGTTCTTCGTCCATAACGATATTTTTGTCCTTGTCTACAACGATTTCCTGTTCTTTGTCGTTTTTCCATTTTGACCAAGCATCTTCAAGTAATATGGTTTGGTTCATCAGAGTATTGAAATCTGGGTAAACATGGGTGACCAGCTGTACATTCAATCTATGGTTAAGTCCTTTCCGAAAGCGATCTTGCTTTTTCTTATCAGTCGAGACTTCTTCTGGAGCATAGCGAGAAAGCTTCATGAACTTGCGAGTATACTCCTGCACTGTCATAGCACCTTGTTTCAGGGAACGAAATTCATCCGCTTTCATTTCCATAATTCCTTCAGGGATATGATGGTCACGGAATGCATGCTGAAATTCTTCCCAGCTGATGGTGTCTGGTTCTGTTGTTACTTCACGGAGATCGTACCACCATTCAGCAGCTGTTCCAACTAGTTGATGTGACGCAAACATTACCTTTTCTTGTTCATTAGCGTTGATAACATTAAGCTTCTTATCAATGTTTCTGAGCCAGTCGCAGCTGCCAACGGGTCATCATCTGTGTTGTCGTAGACAGGTGGCCTGAGTTTCATAAATTCTATTATCTTAGAACCGATTCCATGATTGTTCTGTTGTTCTTGCGAAAGAACTTGCAGCAGTTGGGTTTGCATGGCCATTACTTCTGCGAAGTTGACCACTGGTGCTTCAGGAGTCTCATTACTACCTTGGTTGTTATTACCTTCGGTCTCTTGGTTGTTTTCTTCTTCGTCGGTGTGACTATCTCAGCGTCCAGGCCATTGGAAGGGAGGATCTTCTTTTGTTTGCTTTTTGACGTTGTGAGTGATTGGCTTCTTCCTTTTGTTGGTTCCATCTCTTGTAGTTCGTCCCGTAGGGTCGAGATCTTCTGTTGCTTTTGCATTGTACTCTTGACGAGTCTGAACTCGGGCGGACTTCTTTGGCGGCATCCTGTTTCCACCCGCAGGGATTTAGGCAGTGGTTAAGGAAAAGGTTGTGGCTTTAAGCTGTTGTTAAGCTGCTATTCTATTAGTAAACTGTTGTTATTGTTATTAAGTTGTCCAGTTTGATTAAATGCACACAATCATAAAAAAATAAAGAGCCAAAATCAACAAAATCATCGAATCACACACACAGCGTGATTTATTTGTTGAGGTCTCATGTGTAAGCGTACTAAGAACGGGATTTCAAGGCTTAGGGTATGATGACTATCGATTTTTGATCGTCCTCAAACTCGACCATAGTCGTTGACCAAAAAGAATCGAGAGGGTCATATGACTTAATCGGATAAAGAAAAACCCTGTTGCATTGGAGGTGCTTCGTTGACTGATGTTTTAGGATTATCCAAGCACCTGTAACACTACTCCACGTCTTCTTATGACGAACACTGCCACTTCTCATTGCTCAAAGACAGGTTTACAATTCTCTTTCAACTTTGATTATCATCAAGGTCACAAAATACCGTACACATCTAGTGGTGCCATCTTTCCGATGTATTGATCGAAGCTTGCAAGGTTGTTCTTCACAGGGAACCCATTATGACGCTTCTTAGCACAAGTAGTATATTCTGCAAACTTCAAAGGTTAGGACACGTTACTGGGGTGTCACTTATCCTTGTCCTTGTCTCTGAGTCATTCCATGCTCTTATTCACCTTCTCGTTGCGATATACGGGGCATTCGCCTATCATGTGTCCTTCCTGTTTGCAGTGGAAGCAACGTCTTGGCTTTTTGGGCCGTTCAGACGTACCTTGACCCGATGCTTCATTGTCACCTTTCTTTTTCCGTCTGCGACGTTTTTGAATATTCCGGGTTTGCAGGGATTTGGTAAGGTCGGCAACTTCTTTCGCGATACTTCTCATTGATTCTTCCAAATTGTCGATTCTTTCTACCAGGTTTATGGCACTGCAGGTTTGTTTGTTGTTCCCATTACTGTAATTTCCTTGCTCTTGAGTCTTTTCCGGTGTTACAGATTCAATCTCTGCAGATAGTCCTGAAACCTGAGGCACTTCATTCCTCATGTTGGTCTCTACAGCTCTTGCTTCATTGTTTGGTTCGTAGAAGGGGCAATCAGCGAACTTATGTTCTGGGTTGTTGCAATTGAAGCATGTCCTCTTGGTACCCATCGCGTCATTTCCCTTGTTCTTTCTTTTGGGAGCCACATATGGTTTGCAGTGAACCTGGAACAATCTGTTCTCTACTTCTATGGTCACATAGTCGGGGTCGTCCATTTGGTTGAGCGTGCCTGCGCCGACATAACGAGTTGAGGGGTGACTTCCACAGTTGGTCAGGAGAGAAACAAGAGACTTTAAAAGATGGGGAAGAGGTACTATGGAAGATTTTGTAACTAGTTTTGAAAATAGTCATTTTCGAACGTGACAAATCCTAGGTTTTCGTTCTACGGTCAAGTAATGCTCTGATACCACTCTGTCAGACCCCATTTCTGGAATCTACTGTGCATCCTGTATCAGTCCCTGGATCAGTAGCTGATACGCACAAGAACACAGATATGATAATCAAAAGCATACTTCGAATAGATAAATAAGTAAGATACCTGATATAAACCCTTAGTGGCGGTACGACAAGGATTCAAACTATCCAAGTACATCCGAACCACTAGGGGTGAAGCAGACAGCGGAAACCATGGCCCAACGCCACAAGCAAACTTGAGAAGCAGAACCGAAAACCCAATCGTCGTCGTTCTCTACGAAGTCTTCTCCTACTAAACCAACAATTGCAAACACGTGAGTACATAAGGTACTCAGCAAGCCCTACACTACACAAGGGTATTATACATGCATATTTGGTCTTAGCAAGGAACAGGCTGTATGGTTCATTTGCAGCAAGCATATTTTATGCAAGGTTCACTAAAGCAAGTGAAGGAATTCTTAGATAAAACAGAGAAGTAACTGTCAATATTTTAGTTGGTTGGCCCTGGGGGAGTATGAGGCATTCCCGCCAGTTCCCAAGTTTTAGTTGGGCCTTCTGACCTCAATGGTCATACCGACCCGGCACTCTTGCCATCACTTCCAAAACACGAGCAGACTACTGCTCACTCACACTTCAAGGAATGAGAGGTGGCTATCATATCGAGCTCAACATAGATGTGTCAATGCCGTGACAACGTCCATCCGGATCAATTTTACACTCTGCAGAGGTTGTACATCTTTTCCACGGGCTATGCACTCTTGATCGGAGAGTAACATAACGCTTAGTCCATCTTCTCCGAGTACCACACACAATGCCACCTACGAACCAACCCAGGGGCTTCTCATGAGACTACAATAGTCATCATGCAGACCCACTGCACTTTGATGTGCGGATCACAGGCCAGATCTCCTAAGCAATACAAACTCCGGAGTCTTCTCCTGGTTGTCCGTTTGCGCTACTGCCCTCCAGGTGGATCAAAGTGGTAGGCACCAAGAAGGTAGGGTAAGTCCTTCCATACAGGTTCCGCGGTTGTACGAGAATCATCTTGTTAAAGGTTGAATGAACCGGTCCTTATGTGGCCGGGCAAGCACCATGTCTCCCGCACTAGGGGACTATCACACAATCCATCACATCCTCATTCACTTACTAATGCCTTGCCCGCAATCCAACCATCCCATCACTGTCTCCATCAACACCTAACAAAGTTGTGCTACTCCAACCCCAATATTACGCCACCACCAAACTCATTTAACACATTTATAAAGCATAATATATATGTGTACGGTGTGGCAATGTAGAAACATTGCGGGGTCCTAAGCAGTTCTAGAAGCAAGGTGAACGTGCCACCATAGAAATGATGGAACTATCCTAAGGTTATCAAGGTGACAGGTAATCAAAGGTAACCAAGGATTCTGATATTAACGCCTAAGTAACAGACATCAATATCAGTAAGCAAGTATGACTATAACTACACAATCAGTAAAATAACAAGTCAATGCATAGTACGAGATCAGGCCATATAGTGCTTTGGCGAAAACATAGGTTCAATCATGATCAAGGAAGTAGAGCTTGCCTGAAAACGCTATCCTATTCTTCCGATTCTGGTCCTCAGATCTTCGTCGAAGTTGATGTCTTCGAGTCCTCCTTTAAGCTTGTATCTTCTGACTCGTCCTCAGGCTTAGATTCTTCAACTCATCCTCGAAGCTTGGATCTTCTAGATCTTCCTTGAATTCTTCTGGCTTCCTCGAATCTCGCGTAAGCTAGCGCATAGAAATATTACGTATAAATAAACTACCGCAAAAGAAATAAAGAGCGAAAGAGCCAAATAAGATCCAATTAACTCCAATAAGAATTGATAAAACTCCAAGAAGAATGGCTATGTTTATGCAATGCATATTTGTTTATGAAAGATTATTTATACAAGTTTTAATCATGGCCTTATAGGGCCATATTACCTAGACAAACTATAATTACCTAATTTCTCTTAAAGAAGCAAGGGTGCAACCTTATGGTGAGGATGATGAGATGCATATGCTTTATTGACGGTGATTGCGTGCATATCTATTATATGAATTCTAAGTTATTTCTATTAAAGAACATGAATGGTTTGAGGAGAGGATATGCAAATGCAGATATGTATATAAATTTAGACATGCATGCAATGCTGTATGCAACATGCAGCAGATAGGAATTATTTATCGAATAAACTTTGTTTTATGATGCTGATGTGCTTACGGAAACAAAAGGGTTGTTTATTTAAAGGATTTGCATATGATCTAATGCATGAGGGTGCAAGATTAGCTATATGATCCAGTCATGACATGCACTAAGAAGGCAATAAATAATAAAGAATAGCCTCAAATAACAGCGAATGAAATACCAATAAAATTCTCACATAACTGACATCAAATAAAGGAGGTGAATAACCAATAAACTAGATAAATGGCGAGGACAACATTGGATTAGGTTTGATTGAACAATGTGAACGATACGGCGAGATTGACTAGGTTCAACACCATAAAGCGAAAGAATATTTGTGCTCGACGAGATCAGTGGCATTTGATTGGCCGGGATGGATGTTCATTGAAAGAAGGAGGAATCTGGGCATTGATGGTTTGTAGATACCTTCTATGGCTTCAAGAACAGTACCATGAGGTACCTCGCGTTTCTACAAACGCGTGAGCACGAGAATCGCTCAAAATGGAACTAGGATGGAAGAGATATAGTCGTTTAAGATTCTAGGGGGCTTGTTTGTAATTACCGAAGATTCTAGGGATTTATCTGTAAGAACAGAAAAGTTCTAGGGACTTATCTGTAATTATGGAAAGTTTAGGGATCTTGGTGTAAAAGACGAGGGCTAAAGCATAATTACCGAGAAGTACAGGGGTGGTTTCTGTAAAAAACAGACTGGAATGTAATTACGGAAGTATAGGGTTGTTTCTGTAAAAGACAGGACCTAAACAGAATTATCATAATGGTCGACGGGGACCAGCGGAGCGGCGGCGCGACGTCACCGGAGTAGAGTGGCGCCGGCGAGTGAGGGGAAAAGGCGAGGAGGGGCGCGGAGTGCGAGTTTGTGCTGCTGTGCGCGTGCGCGTGAGTGCGGCGAAGTCAAAGCGCGACTTGGTTCGGCCGGACGCGGACGGAAGGGCTGCCGGCGACGTGGTCGCGCGGCGGGGGGCGGCGGCGCACGGTGCGGGAGTTGGTGCGGGAGCGCGCGAGAGGGAAAAAGAGAGGGCGCAGAAGGGAGAGTGGAGCTCGGGGATGCTTACCGCAGCTTGGCTGGTCGGAGACGGCCGGACGGCGAAGATCGACGGCGGCCGGAGAGATTAGGGTTGGAGGGGAGGAAAGGGAGAAGAGGGTGCGGCGGAGAAGCTTGGAGCCCTTTTATAGGCGGAGAGGGATGAAGCCTTCGCCGCGAGCTTATCCGGTCAACGATTGCGACATCGCTTCTTATCCACGACGAGGGTCGTCGAGCGGCGGCGACTCGTCCACGATTTCGGCGCCCGCAACCACTGTGGCCTCGGGGCGCGGAGCTTGGCAGGGGTGACGTCGAGGCGGCCTGGCCACAGTGGCGCGCAGGGATGAGCTGGAATGAGGGCCCGGCGTGGAACGCGGCGACGCGACGCGTCGGCGGCGACGTGTCTGTCCGAGCTGGAGGAGGAAGACGGGGAGATGGGCCAGGGTGCGCGCGGGGCCGAGTTGGGCCGGGAGGAGAGAAGAGAAGAGGCGGCCCACTCAGAGAGAAAGGGAAAAAGAAGGGGGAGGCGTGCTGGGCTGGGCCGGACAGGGGAAAAGTAAGAAAAGGGAAGAGGGATGCGGGCCCAGTGGGAGAAGAGAAGGGAATTGGTTTAACCTTTTCTGGAATTTTGGGGAACTTCAAATTTGAATGGAATTCAAATTGAAAAAAGGGATAAATTATAACAAACAATCCAAATAAAAAACAGCGAACCCAAAAATGCATATGGTGATATTCGTGCAGAATAAAATTCAAAATATTTTAATTCGAGATGAATTTACTAGGGTTAACGTACAATTATTTTAATTTGTTGTAAATTTGAAAAGTTCAAATTTTTAGTGGTCTTTAAATGAAGGCAAACACCTCGAGCACAAGTTTTATATTTCAAAAATTCCATATTCTACAAAGTTCAAATATTTAATTAATTTTATTTTGAAATTCATGGCAAAGATAAGATTTAGTCAAAAAATTAAATTTTGAGCATTTTATTCCTTTTCATTTTTGATTTAAAATTTAGGATGTTACAACAATCAACTAATGAGATTGACCCACGGTTGTAGGATCGATGTTGGTTTAAGCACCAGTACAAGGGGTAGCAAGAATTTATTTCAATTAGGCTTTGGTGAGTCCATATTAAATAGGGGACACAATTACATGTCTGTGTATAAGATGCCTCAAACGACATTTCAAATAAGATCATCAAAACAAAATTCTATAATAAAAACATTACAAAGGGATTGTTGACACCGGATTTTGGAAGTCTTCTGACACGCGGCGAGGAGATAAGGCAAGGGGAGATTGTATCTTGAGAAGACGCCGCGTTGACTGGAACAAAAAGAAGATTTTGATTGTTACGATCAAAGAGTTAGTTAAGATAGGAATAAAATATTTTCTTGTACGAGGTTAGGAGGGGTCGTGTTTGTTCCAAGACACAGTTGCCTCGGGTGTATAAAATATAAACCCAGGTGCTTGTAATCAGGATAATACACAATCAAGACCAACTCTCGGCGCATCGCCAACCTGTTTTCTCGACGGTGTTTCTTGTTCGAGCGGTCTGCATCGGCACGATCTCCGCTACGGCAGGGAATTCGTCACTTCACCCGGTAATTATCTCAACTAGCTAGTAACCTTCTCGTCTCATGCTTTGATCGAAATATCTCACTGCATTGGGTTGGATCGAATCATCTGCTATGGTGTTGGTTTAATTATCAGTTATCCGGTATATGAGATCTTTAGAACTGTTAGCAAGATCGGCATCGTAGTTATTGCTGTCTCGGTTAGGTCCGATCCTACGCGACGTTTGTCTGATGAAACTAGTACGATAGATTAAATATATTTGAGTCATCTTAGATCGATTTATCAGTTGGTCTTCCACTTAATTATTTCTGATAGACCTTATTGCTGTCCGGTTAAGTCCGATCCTACCGGTTTTATTGGAATAGTTCTGTGACGCGTCTGGCCGTAGATTGATCTAAGGTTCGATCGGAGTTTAGCCGATTAGTTATCATAATCCACTTGGATTTGTTTATTAGTTGATCTTCCACCTAATACTTTAGTGAAACTTATTGCTGTCTCGGTTAGGGTCCGATCATACGGTTTTTGATGGAGTGGTTTTGGACGTTGTTAGCCGATAGATCGTTCCAAGTTGATCGGAGAGTGTTTTGGCCGATTAGTTATCACACAGATCTTGTTTTTTTACTTCAAATCTTTTGCATTCATCGTTGCACTGTTTGGCTGGCTACGAAGTTTTGTTTAAATATTTAAGTCTAGCCGATAGTCTGCGAGGTCTTATTAGATCTGTTTCCTTTACTGTTTATAGCCGATAGATAAGTAAGTGATAGGGCATAGCCGATAGCAACAGCCGATTGTTCTATTTGTCTTTATTTTGCATCGTCGACGTTTCCGCGACATTCAGTTGTGTAAGCTTCATGACCATTGGAGCTAGGGAAACCCCAAGGTATGAATGTTTTGGTGATAGGATGAGAACCATGAATGTGACTAACACTCTTTGTGAGATCTTATAGGTCACATATGAAGAAAGCTCCGTCCGTTGGTGGTGAACGCCAACACACCATGAACTTAATTGACAAGGATGATTGGTTGCCTTCATCTACACAAGAACGGACTTGATGGAGTCGCGGAGAAGACATGGATCAAGGCTAAGGACATGCTAGATCCAAGCGGGTGTTGCTTGGTTAGATGTTAGCTTGAGTCCATAGGAAAAACCGGACTATCAAGAGGGTTCGAGGTGGTTCTCTTAGTACACACTAGTTATAGAGATCATTGGATGCATGGTGAGTCTCTCAGGGGCTAGGGTGGCAGAAGAGAGTTGAAGAACCAAAAAGATCAAGTGTTGAAGAAGAAGATCAAGAAGAAGATCGAAGCTGCGAAGGCAGAAGAGACCGGACAGTACGGTCAAGGAGACCGTACAATACGGTCTACAGAGGAAATCCAGACAGAGAAGCTCAAGTTTCTGGAAGTTGAAGAATAGAGACCGGACAGTGGACCGGACAGTACGGTCCTAGGGACCGGACAGTACGGTCTCTATTGGTTTTCCAGACAGAGAAGCTGAAGTTTCTGGAAGTTGAAGAATGAAGACCGGACAGTTGATCGGACAATACGGTCGAGGACCGTACAATACGGTCTTACAGGAGAAGAGCAACAGAGAAGGAGAAGTTTCTGTTGGCTGAAGAAGAATGGAGACCGGACAATACGGTCCTAGGGACCGTACAATACGGTCTGGTCTGAGATGAGTTGCAGCACTCCCTGGATGCCGGTCTGGTGAAGACCGGACAATACGGTCAGATGGAGACCGGACAGTACGGTCTATTGTACGGTCATCACGCAGACTGGGCACTTTTGGACAACGGCTAGTTTGAGGTTGGAGGCCTATATATAGTCGGTTGTTTACCTCTTTGAGGTGCTCTTGGACCCAGGAAAGAGGGGAGGTGCTGCCAAGAAGCCAAGAGGAAGAAGTGTGAAGCACTTGAGAGGGATTTGGAGTGATCCTAGTGCTTGAGAGAGTAGCAAGTTGCATCCTTTGATCTCTAGGCTAGTGTGGGCTTGAGAGAGTCATCTAGGGCTGTTACTCTTGGTCTATGGCAAGGCCTAGACCGGTTAGGCGTCGGTGTTGAGCTGTCCAAGGAGATTGTGGAAGTCGACACAAGTTTGTACACGGTCTTGGAGCTTCCCGTGCGAAAGAAGCATCACTAGTGGAGCGCCCTTTGGCACGCATCAAGTGCGGAGCCTTACCTCCGGAAGAGTACCCGGGATCGAGCCCGGCGGGACGTGCCCGCGACTTCACTCGGAGGGTGAAGTGTGCTCTAGGAGGGATCGCCATCGAGCGGAGGGACGGGGTCGAGACTCCGGCGGGAGTGACCCAACGTGGAGTAGGGGAAGGCGCCATCCTTCCGAGACCACGGGAAAACATCATGAGCATTCTCTATCCCTTCTCCTTTACTACTCGCATTTACTTATCGCACTTCATATGATTGCTTGTAGTACTTGAGTTGTGCTCTTATCTTGCTTGTGTGTTTACCTTGGTACCTACTAGCTTCACTAGGTTTGCTTGATTGCCTTGCTCGTGTGCTTACTTGTTATAGCCTATCTAGTAGCTCTAAGGACTCTACTTAGTGTGCCTAGTATCTTGGTTGCCTTGTCTCTAGTTATCTTGTTACCTTGCCTTGCCTAGCTTAAGTCTTCCGCTATCTATCTTGTGCTAGGTTGCTAGTGTGGTGTGATTGTGTTATCTATATGCACTAGCTATATAGGTTAAGGATACTCCTTAGTGTGCTTTACCTTGTTACTAGAACTACTCGCTAGGAGTTGCTTGGGTGTAAGTGTTTGGAAATAGATTCTAGAGTGCACCGATTCACCCCCCCCCTCTCGGTCACACGATCCTTACAAGTGGTATCAGAGCCAAGTGCTCATTATTAGGGCTTTACCGCCTTGAGTCGTGACCGGGATTGCGTGTGGGAAAATGGAGTCCACTCATGATGACGTTTCTAACACTTCCATCGCCTCTACCTTGATTGAGCCTTATGATTGTGTGCTTAATGACATTTCCTACTATGGTGTGCGTGATGAGTATGATGAGCTTGTTTTGAATGATAATGAGGATATCACTAACTTCGCATCTCGCTTGTATGTTCTTGCTAGGAAACTCATGTCACGAGGCTATCCATCTATTATGCACAAGCATGTTGTGAAGAAGCTTATCCGATCTCTACCACTCTCGCGGTTTGGTATTCTTGCTTTTGCTCGAGTGGATGAGTTTGTGAACATGCCCTATGATGAGGTGGTTGCTATTCTCTCCTCTCTTGAGGAGGATATCAAGAAGGGCAAGGATATCTCTCATGCAAGTGAAGATCAACACATTGAAGCTCAACCTCTACCTCAAGCTCAATCATCATCTCGTGTTGGTGAAGGTCTTCTTCTCGGGATCAAGAGGATGGATATATCAAGCTATGTGATGAGTTGGACCACATCTCAATGAAGCCGAATGAAGATCTTGTTGAGTTTGCTCTTCGGATGGATTCACTCATCAAGAGGATAAATGAGAACAAGCTTTGGATAGTCACTAAGGGTCAAGGTCTTAGAAGGTTTCTTGATGCTCTTCCAAAGGACAAGTATGGTGATCACATTGAGTTTGAGAGCTTTGAGCTTGAGTCATATTCAATTGAGCAAGTCATTGAGATCGTCACAAGAAGAAGGGCTCGCTCTTTGCTCTCTAACACATTCAAGACCCCAAGTGATGATGAGGAAGAAGAAGAAGATGATAGAGTTCCCGTCTTCTATTGTGATGATGACTATTCAAGTGCTAGTGATGATGAGCCGGAGCCTATCAAGGAATATCACATGAAGAAAGAAGTCTTGCCATCCCTCTTTGAAGAATACTACAACTTGTATGAGCCGGATCTTGCCGATCGGCCTCACTATCACCTCTTCGACATGTATGATGTGTTCTATAGGGAAGATGGGGAGACTTGGCTTGATTGTTGGAAGAGGCTTCTTGTTTTGGTGGCTAGAGTGAACTCTTTTGAAGGAGAAGACAAAATTAGTGATGAACACGCTATTCACACGGTGATCTCTATGCTACCATACAATAGGAAGGTCCACATTCTAAATGATCTCAATGATGATATTAGTGGTATGACTCTCAAGGACATGATCTTGATGGCACTATCCTATGAGAATCAAATCTACAACATTCTTGAGTACTTCAATGCTAGTGGAGAAGTGGGAAGGTTTCAAGGTCTTCAACTTGGAACTCATGTCACACACATGGGTGTTGATCGGACCATGTGGAGACACAATGGAGTCACCAAGGCAATGATTGACGCCTTGGATGCATTGGACTTGGACTTTCTCAATGGAGTTCCTATGGCCTACATCAAGAGCAAGCAAGAGGTAAATGATATGTCAATTGATTCTCATGATACTAACACTCCTCTTTGCTTGATGGCTACTTCCAAGGTGAACTACAAGATTGGTGGCAAACATTGGGTGTTGGATAGTGGGTGCACTCAACACATGACCGGTACTTCATCCATCTTCACCAACTTGGAAGAAAATGAAGATCATGACAAGGTCACATTTGGGGACAACTCCAAGCACAAGGTGAGAGGTCTTGGTAAGGTGGCTATCTCAAATGACCTCTCTATCTCTAATGTATTGCTTGTTGAGTCCCTAAACTTCAATCTTCTATCCGTTGCTCAAATATGTGATCTTGGCTTTTCTTGTAACTTTGATGCTAATGGGGTGGTTCTTCATAATGATGCTATGGGTCTCACTATCAAGGGCTTTCGTCATAATAATCTATATGTTGTTGATTTTGAGACTAACATTGTTGCCCCTAGCACTTGTCTCTTCACTAAGTCCGCTCTAGGTTGGCTATGGCATCGAAGGCTTGCTCACATTGGTATGGGTCAACTCAAGCATGTGATGAAGAACAAGCTAGTGAGAGGAGTCAAGGATGTCACCTTTGAGAAGGACAAGCTATGTAGTGCATGCCAAGCCGGAAAGCAAGTGGCTTCACCTCATCCGTCCAAGAATTTCTTGTCAACTTCAAGACCTCTTGAGCTCCTACACATTGATCTCTTCGGGCCTACAACTTATGTGAGCATTGGTGGGAATCTCTATTGCTTGGTGGTAGTGGACGACTACTCAAGATATACTTGGGTATTCTTTCTTGAGAACAAGGCACAAGCAATTGGGATATTCAAGAAGTTTGCTAGAAGAGTGCAAAATGAGTATGGGCATCATATCAAGAAGATTCGGAGTGACAATGGGACGGAGTTCAAAAACTCTATCATTGAAGACTATTGTGATGAGATTGGCATAAAGCATGAGTTCTCGGCTACATACACTCCTCAACAAAATGGTGTTGTTGAGAGGAAGAACAAGACACTTATCACTCTTGCTCGTGCTATGCTTGATGAGTACAACACTCCGGAGAAGTTTTGGGCGGAAGCTATCAACACGGCATGCTACACCTCCAACCGGATCTATCCTCACAAGTTGCTAAACAAGACTCCGTATGAAGTGATTGTTGGGAGAAGACCGAATGTTGCCTACTTCCGAGTGTTTGGTTGCAAGTGCTACATCTACAAGAAGAGGGAAAGACTTGGCAAGTTCGAGAAGAGGACCGACGTGGGCATTCTTGTCGGTTACTCAGGCTCGGCCAAAGCTTATCGGGTTTACAACACCTCTACCGGCTTTGTTGAAGAAACCTATGATGTGCAATTTGATGAGTCTCACGGGTCTCAAGAAGACCCTCCTTCTTCTCATATTGTAGGTGATGAACCCGTAGAGGAAGCTTTGGAGAACATGCCTATTGGTGAAGTTATTCCTCGTGAAGATGAACCTCCGACACCTCCTCCAACAACTTCATCAAGTGGACCTTCTACGAGCACATCTCAAGAGAATCCAAGCTCTCCCTCAAGTGAACAACATCAAGCACCTTCAAGTGATCCGCAACAAGCATCTTCGAGTCAAGCTCCATCAAGCAAACCGCAACAAGCATCTTCGAGTCAAGCTACTCCAAATGAACCGCAACAAGCGTCATCAAGTCTACCTCATGCATCTACGAGCCAAGCGTCACCGAGCAATCAAGAACAAGCACAATCTACTTCAACTCAAGATGATGGCTCGGGTTCACCTCTTCGACAACAAGACACTCACATCTCTAGGGAGCAAGCCGCAAGAGATGCGCAAGATACTTCGCCGGCTCCTCCTCCTCCTCGACAAGAACCTTCAAGGAAGCACAAACCCATTGCTCGGGATCATTCACGTGATCTCATCATTAGGAGTCCTTCTCAAGGGTTAAAGACTAGGAGAAGTCAATATAAACCTAATTATGTTGATGAAGCTAACATTGTTGAGAATTTCTCTTTTGTCTCTACCCTAGAGCCAAAAACGATCGAGGAAGCCTTGAAAGACCACAAGTGAGTGCTATCCATGCAAGAGGAGCTCAACAACTTCAAGAGGAATGATGTTTGGAAGTTGGTGAAGCGGCCCAAGCGATCCAATGTCATTGGCGCTAAGTGGGTCTTCAAGAACAAGCAAGATGAGAAGGAAGCAATCGTGAGGAACAAGGCAAGACTTGTGGCGAAAGGCTACTCTCAAGTTGAAGGCGTCGACTTTGACGAGACCTTTGCCCCCGTCGCTCGTCTTGAGGCTATAAGAACACTTCTTGCTTATGCTTCTCATTTTGATTTTAAACTTCACCAAATGGATGTGAAAAGTGCATTTCTCAATGGACTAATCAATGAAGAAGTTTATGTAGAGCAACCTCCTGGCTTCGAGGACCCCGAGCATCCGGACCATGTGTACAAGCTCAAGAAGGTTCTCTACGGACTCAAACAAGCACCAAGAGCATGGTATGAACGACTTCGAGATCATCTCATCACCAAGGGCTACAAGATCGGTAGTATCGACAACACTCTCTTTACTAAGCATATTGGTGATGATCTCTTTGTTTGTCAAATTTATGTTGATGATATCATCTATGGCTCCACTAACGAAATCTATAATGATGAGTTCCGTGCTCTTATGAAGAAAGAGTTTGAGATGTCCATGATAGGTGAACTTCATGTCTTCCTCGGTTTTCAAGTCAAGCAAATGAAGGAGGGCACGTTCATCTACCAAGAGAAGTACACTCGGGATCTTCTTAAGAGATTCGGCATGGAAGACTCCAAGTCCTATGACACACCTATGGCTACAAGTGTCCCTCTTGATGTGGATGTAAAAGGTATACCGGTGGATCCTAAACTCTATCGTTCTATGATTGGCTCACTTCTTTACCTTACCGCATCTAGACCGGATATCATGTTTAGTGTGTGTCTTTGTGCTCGTTATCAAGCTAACCCCAAGGAGTCCCATATGAGTGCCGTGAAAAGAATTCTTAGGTACATCAAGAGTACTCCTACAATGGGCCTATGGTATCCAAAAGGCTCGGACTTTGGACTTGTTGGCTATGCGGACTCGGATTTCGCCGGATGCAAAGTGAGTAGAAAGAGTACCTCCGGTGGATGCCAATTTCTTGGACAATCACTCATCTCATGGAGTTCCAAGAAACAAAATTGTGTGGCTATCTCTACGGCGGAGGCGGAATATTTGGCGGCCGGTGCTTGTTGTGCTCAACTCCTATACATGAAGCAAACCCTATTGGACTATGGATTATCTTATGGGCAAGTACCTCTCTATTGTGATAGCGAAAGTGCTATCAATATGGCTCTCAACAAGGGTGATCACGGCCATGCCAAGCACATTGAAGTCAAGCATCACTTCATTCGAGATCATGTGGCCAAGAAGGATATTGAATTGATTGGTGTGCGGACTCATGAACAATTGGCGGACATCTTCACCAAGCCACTTGACAAGAAGACCTTTTGTAAGCTCCGGGGAGAACTTAATGTTCTCGACCTCTCCGACTTCACTTGATATCCTTGAGCTTACTTTGTATATATGTATATATACTTTGCTTGTTTTTGTTTGTGTTGTTGTTTTTGTGTGTTCTTCTTGTTTTTGTAGGACCAACGACTAACCTACTTGAGATAGCAATGAGCATGGGTTAAGCTTGGGATTGGTGGCACTTGGCTCCCGAGGCTTTGAAGAATGGCTCGTTGTGATCAAGCTCATGGAGGGTTCAAACTTGTTGTTGGTAACTTCGCTCTTAGCTTTCTCTTGTTTTACCCTTATAGCATCATGCATTGTACTCTTATCATTCCTTGCATTCGCATCATGCATCTTGCATAAGTGTCTCGGCGCCGAGCACCCATCTAGGGGGAGTTGCTTATTCACAATATGAGTATATGACCTCCTATGATGAATACATAGCAATGCTATATGAGCTTCATGCCCATTGAACCAAGATTTTTGAGCTCCAAGGTTAAATCCACTTGCGCGGCTCAAAGTCTAAGGGTTCATACATTTCCATCATCATCAACTAACCCCTATGTACTTCAAGACAATATTCTTTTGAGAATGTGTGTAGGGATAATTGTTGGGAGATGGAGAATCACGGATCAAGGGGGAGCTTCACGCCAAATCAAGTAACTCATTTTCCCACTTGTCCCATATATATTTACACTAACCTTTTCTCCCTTGGAAGATTTCTTTTGGGTGATAGATGCCAAAGGGGGAGAAGAGTTGGGCTTAATGATCGAGCAAGAATATGGGGGACAAGAGTTCGAGCGGAGAAGAGTTGGGAAGAAGAGTTCGGGTCTATGAAGGGTCGTGGAAGATGTCACCTCAAGGGGGAGTGTGTACAAGAGAAGATCAAAGGATCAAGATGATCGATCTTCGCACAATCTTGAGGTGATAAAGAAGAAGCAATGCCGTCTCAAGGGGGAGTTTGTACGAATGAAGAGCAAGTGATCAAGATGATCGATCTTCACTTTATCTTGAGGTGATAAAGTAAGTATGATGGGAAAACCCCTTGCAACTTTTGCTTGTCATAGCTCCATGTGCTTTCTTTCACTTGTGATATGAGTTTTTGCTCTAACTTGTGACTACTTTTGAGCTATGACTTGCCTCGACCTAATCAACAAGGTAACTATCTCTCTATCATATACTTGTTGTTTAGTGTCTTGATCGAGTTGCGTTTTTATCTTGGCTTTTGTCATTACATTCTATATCTTCTCGATCATTTTTATCATGGTTGTCATCCATCACCCAAAAGGGGGAGATTGTAAGCTTCATGACCATTGGAGCTAGGGAAACCCCAAGGTATGAATGTTTTGGTGATAGGATGAGAACCATGAATGTGACTAACACTCTTTGTGAGATCTTATAGGTCACATATGAAGAAAGCTCCGTCCGTTGGTGGTGAACGCCAACACACCATGAACTTAATTGACAAGGATGATTGGTTGCCTTCATCTACACAAGAACGGACTTGATGGAGTCGCGGAGAAGACATGGATCAAGGCTAAGGACATGCTAGATCCAAGCGGGTGTTGCTTGGTTAGATGTTAGCTTGAGTCCATAGAAAAACCGGACTATCAAGAGGGTTCGAGGTGGTTCTCTTAGTACACACTAGTTATAGAGATCATTGGATGCATGGTGAGTCTCTCAGGGGCTAGGGTGGCAGAAGAGAGTTGAAGGAACCAAAAAGATCAAGTGTTGAAGAAGAAGATCAAGAAGAAGATCGAAGCTGCGAAGGCAGAAGAGACCGGACAGTACGGTCAAGGAGACCGTACAATACGGTCTACAGAGGAAATCCAGACAGAGAAGCTCAAGTTTCTGGAAGTTGAAGAATAGAGACCGGACAGTGGACCGGACAGTACGGTCCTAGGGACCGGACAGTACGGTCTCTATTGGGTTTTCCAGAACAGAGAAGCTGAAGTTTCTGGAAGTCGAAGAATGAAGACCGGACAGTTTGATCGTACAATACGGTCGAGGACCGGACAGTACGGTCTTACAGGCGAAGAGCAACAGAGAAGGAGAAGTTTCTGTTGGCTGAAGAAGAATGGAGACCAGACAGTACGGTCCTAGGGACCGTACAATACGGTCTAGTCTGAGATGAGTTGCAGCACTCCCTGGATGCCGGTCTGGTGAAGACCGGACAGTACGGTCAGATGGAGACCGGACAGTACGGTCTACTGTACGGTCATCACGCAGACTGGGCACTTTTGGACAATGGCTAGTTTGAGGTTGGAGGCCTATATATAGTCGGTTGTTTACCTCTTTGAGGTGCTCTTGGACCCAGGAAAGAGGGGAGGTGCTGCCAAGAAGCCAAGAGGAAGAAGTGTGAAGCACTTGAGAGGGATTTGGAGTGATCCTAGTGCTTGAGAGAGTAGCAAGTTGCATCCTTTGATCTCTAGGCTAGTGTGGGCTTGAGAGAGTCATCTAGGGCTGTTACTCTTGGTCTATGGCAAGGCCTAGACCGGTTAGGCGTCGGTGTTGAGCTGTCCAAGGAGTTTGTGGAAGTCGACACAAGTTTGTACATGGTCTTGGAGCTTCCCGTGCGAAAGAAGCATCACTAGTGGAGCGCCCTTTGGCACGCATCAAGTGCGGAGCCTTACCTCCGGAAGAGTACCCGGGATCGAGCCCGGCGGGACGTGCCCGTGACTTCACTCGGAGGGTGAAGTGTGCTCTAGGAGGGATCGCCATCGAGCGGAGGGACGGGGTCGAGACTCCGGCGGGAGTGACCCAACGTGGAGTAGGGGAAGGCGCCATCCTTCCGAGACCACGGGAAAACATCATGAGCATTCTCTATCCCTTCTCCTTTACTACTCGCATTTACTTATCGCACTTCATATGATTGCTTGTAGTACTTGAGTTGTGCTCTTATCTTGCTTGTGTGTTTACCTTGGTACCTACTAGCTTCACTAGGTTTGCTTGATTGCCTTGCTCGTGTGCTTACTTGTTATAGCCTATCTAGTAGCTCTAAGGACTCTACTTAGTGTGCCTAGTATCTTGGTTGCCTTGTCCCTAGTTATCTTGTTACCTTGCCTTGCCTAGCTTAAGTCTTCCGCTATCTATCTTGTGCTAGGTTGCTAGTGTGGTGTGATTGTGTTATCTATATGCACTAGTTATTTAGGTTAAGGATACTCCTTAGTGTGCTTTACTTTGTTACTAGAACTACTCGCTAGGAGTTGCTTGGGTGTAAGTGTTTGGAAATAGATTCTAGAGTGCACCGATTCACCCCCCCTCTCGGTCACACGATCCTTGGAGCAGCCCCCCGAGCTCTCTGGCCGGCACTTGTGGCAGCTCGGCTGCCCGGGGGCCGGCCTTGATAATGCCAAGGCGGAGGAGCACACGCCGAGTCAGAGCTCATTGGAAGTCGGCGACACGACGGTGCCGGCGTGGGAGGATAAGGTCCTCGGGAGAGCGAGGACCCGCGCTAATTGCGCTTGACTGAACTGACTGCAACCAGGCGCGGCGGCGGCTGCTGGTCTAGGCGGCCCGACATGGAGCAATGGATGGGTAGCCATGGCCAGGAGAAGAGAAGATGCGGTGAAACTGCCCGCATGAGGTGAAGCGATACCTTTTATGGGGACCCATTGGTAACTGGCTTGGTGGAAACGACCAATTTGTGCGTTTCCACCTAGCCTGGCTAAGAAGCCACTTTTAGGTTGCTAGAGTCAGGCTACTTTATGATACAGGCAACCAAACAACTCAAAAAGCAAAGATTTTGTATACTCAGAGCCCTGATTAGCCTCTTCTACACAAACCAAACACACCCATAGGGTCCGCAGCGGGTCTACCTCTGCCTGCTTGCGTCCATGCCATCAAAATTTAGAGAGAGAGGAGGACAAGCGGATGGGAACAAAGGACACGGTGCCTGTTTTTTAGTTTGCATTCTCTTTTCTTTTCAGTTGCCAAATGAATAGCAAACGGTGCCTTAGACTTGGAACGTTTTCAATTTTATAATTTGAAATACGAAATTACTTTATATGCTATTAATTCTTTTATTGTTTTATATCACATGAAGTCAAAAGTAAAAATAAAACATGAACTGCATGCATAAGACAAAGGTACATGTCCAAAGGCATTATGGACAATTGCCCTTTTTCACTTATTTTTATAAATTAGGAGAAGCTGCAGAAGAAACCGCTCTACCAAATGTTTCAAACACAAGCACAACCAGCAGCCATAGCCGGAGCCGGCACAGCTGGAGCCCGAACAAACAGCCCTAAGAGCATGTTTGTTTGGGCTTCCTGAGGAGCTCCTCCACCGGCTTCAGGTGAAGCCTAACAAACGGGTTGCTTCCTTGGCAGCTCCTCCGTGAATTGCAAGAGGAGCTGGACCTTTTTTTTACCCAAAGCGGGAAGCAGCTAAAATGTGGCTTCATCGGCTCCCTCGCCCTTCGCTCTCTTCCCTTTCTTATGTTTCCCCAGCGAGCGCGCGAAAGTACCTGACGGCGAGCTGAGGCTGCGAAAGTTGGGCACAAGACGCGACGCCAAGGTATTGCTAGGGCACGACGGCTGGGCGTCAAGCGTGGGGCCGTGCTTGCGTGATGACACGGGCTGCGCAGGAGAGCAACCAAGCTGGCGCGTAGTGGCACGAGCTTGCGAAGGCTGATTCAATCTCGGCCAGCGACCAACCAACGAGAAGGAGGAGCAAATCCTGTTACAGCCTCTCGTCGCCACCGGATGCACTCCAGCGATTAATGTGAACCTTTGGCTAAACTGATTCATGTGCGGTGGGAATCGAGCCATTGTTGGAGAAGAAAGAGAGGAATGAGGCGTTGAGTAGAAAAAGTCCATTCCGCCTCTCTCAACTCTCCCCGACTTCAATTTTCCTCACTCTATTACAAAACTGGATAAGTTGACTCCCTCAACTCGTGAAACCGGAATTTTTTCCTCCCTCATCTGTTTTCTTAGGCGGTTTGTCCACGTGACAGTAGGGCCTATATGTCAGATGCCACGTCACCATCTTCCCTTGAGATTTTTTATTATTTAACCTTTTTCAATTAATATTTTAAAAATAAACTGCACAAAATTTTATTTCTAACATCTAGACCATTTGGTCACGCTAGATGAATTGGCGTGACCAAACCTACAATCACGTCAAATTGACCGGCGCGACCATCTCCACGTCACCGTAGAACGCCACGTCAGAATAGGCTGTCAGGGAGTCGCACCGATGTGGTTGACGTGACTAAAGTCCGGTCAGGCCAGTTGGGTTGGCGGGGCTCACCTAGTCCTTAAGAGCATATCCAGCAGGGCATGTAAAACTGGACTCTCAAAATACCATATAGGGGCTGGCATGTATTTCTGGAGGCTCTCAAACTGCTGCTCACTCCAGCAGGGGCCTTTAAAACAAGGCCCTTTTTTTTCTTCTCTTTTCTCTGCATTTCACATGTACTTCTCATGTTTGAGCATCATATAATTCAAACTCAAATATTCGAACTTGTAGAATTCAAATACATTCAAATCCGCAAATTCAAAGTCAACAATTTGAATTCAATTTTTTTAAAAAAAACATAAATCCAAATTTCTCATAGTCCACACATACATATCCAAAGTAGAAATATAGTTCACACATTGACATCTAACTAGTTGCATGCCGGCTGCTGCGAACAAATCATCGTCATCGGAATCCTCTTCATCCTCCTCATCCCACCATCTCTTGAGATGACAGGATAAACCCATCTACAATTGAGAAATCAAAGCACAATTCAACAATTAGTTCGTGGCTACCACTTTTGAATCAATCCAATACTGTGAGAAATTAAATGAAAACAAGCATGCAAGCAAGCAGTAGCACGCAAGCAAGCATACAGGCAGCAGCAGCACATTCAGCTAAGCAAGCAAGCAGGCAACAGCAACAGGCAAATAGTAGCAGCCTAGTAGCCCGCATCGCTGTGGCAGGGAGCTGCAGCGCGCCCGGGCGGCGACCATGAGCAGGGCGAGGACGTGCGTGTCCGCGGGCCGGGGCACGGCCGTCGCGAGGTCGGGCCGGGGCGTCGTCGCGCAGGCCGGAGCTCCATAGGGGCTCAGATGATCAGATCTCGTCAGCAGGGGAGGGAAGGGGAAGGACAGGGCACTCACCGGCGACTAGAAGGCCGCATGAGAGGTGGCGCGACGTCCCGGAGCGGTGGCGGCGTCGAATGCCAGGGAAGAACGGCGGTGAGCGGTAGGGAGGCGGCGCGGGAACGAGCGGGACGGAGCGTGCGAGAGCAATGAAGTGCGCAGGAGGAAGGGATTCGCGTGGGGCCCATAACAGCTGGCATATGAGGGTCTGAAGCTGTGGCCTGAAAATAGAGTAGTGGGAGGGGTGATTTGGGGGCCTGAGCAAAATAAAGACCTCTATAGAGGCCCTATTGGAGTTAAATTTTTGCTGTGAACTTTTAAATATAAGATAGAGCCCCTGTTTAAGGGGCCTGCTGGAGATGCTCTAAGCCGCTCATTTAGCTCGGCACGCGACCAGCTGGTGGTGTGCGTGTGCGTCAGTGGACAAAGAAACACCGAAACACCAACAACTGGTAGTACTACGTGGTCAAAGCTGGTAGTGCGAAGTGGTACAAAGCTTATACCTTTTCAGTTCGTAGGTCCCTCCACAATTGTTGTTTTGCGTGAACCGGTGAAGAGCGAGCGGGAATTCTTCTTCTTTTTTTAACCTTAAGCATGAATAGCCTCCTGGTTAACTGATCCATTACTTTAATAATGAGAAGAATTTTATTACTAGAGTTAAATAGAGGTCCACAAACTTGACAAAGTGTGTCAAATAGGTTCACAAATTCTTAAATTGAAGTTCCAGGTCCTTAAACTTGTTATGTTACGCACTATAGGTCCAAATACATTTTGGAGAGCTCTCGTGTCCGACGTGGCGTGCTAGCATGGTCCTTAGATATATATGATTGCATCTCTGGCACCGCTGAAGTATGGGGAGGGGGATGAGTTGCCGATGAACAACTTGGTTCTGCGACACTAGCAGCAGGTTCGCCAAGGCTGCAACAGCTTCAGGGCATGCCACGTCGATGTGACGCGACAATGGCACCTATCATAGCGCTGCGAGCAGTCAAAGTTCGCCAAGGCGCGAGCCTGCATTATTGCTGGACCGCCCTCGCACGACGATAATATCACTCGGTTCACCATACCATGAGCGTGATGCGGATCATGCACAAAAACTCTGCCGACACCTCATCCTCATCATTCCACGGCGGTCATGTCTCACGCGAGAGCTCCCTAAAAGGTATTTGAACCTGTAGTACACGACATAACAAGTTTAGAGACCTAAAATGATAAACAATACATATGTTAGAAAAATAGTAAACACAAGTATCTATGGAATTGATTCTATTTTAAAAAAGGCCTTTATTTCTTTCTCTTCTCTTCTCAACAGCAAACAAAATGCGAATGTTTGATTATCTCATGCTATGTGAATCCCTGGTATTGCACAACAATATGATACTAGTTTATTTCGAAAATTTTATTATGGTACCAGAATGCCACTATTTTCAGTAATTTCGAAGACACCCTATCGAAAATATCGACCATGATTATTTACAATTTCTAGTTGGCCGTTGTCGGTGTATCATATCAACACTGCTAGTCAACCATCATGCTTCCGCTTGTTGCCTTAGTGTTGTCGTCTTGTCAGTCATCCTCGCGATCGTCGTCTTAAGTGGTGAGGAGCGGCCGACTCGTGCGCCCCCTACCACCTCCCTGGTGGTCAAGGTTGGGGTGCCGTGCGGGGGCACAATATAGCGCTGCGGGATGCGGAATCATAAAGGGGCTGATTGGTTTCCTGAATATGGCGCAACCATGCTCACGGGATGCAAATCGGCCTTGATTGGTTTCCTGCATCGGGGGTTGAGCCAGGCTCATGGCATGCAAAAGGGCTTGCTCAGCCTGCATCCGGGGATACGAGAAAATTGGTCGCATCTCCAGAGCCAGGCCCGGTTGATGCAAAACGCATGCGCTTGGGTGGTCAAAAACACTACAAAAAGCTGCCGTCTCATGCATATACTGGTAACCAATCAGCACCTCCAACCAACCAGGCCAATTGAATACATACACCCAAACAGCAGGATTTTGCATGAGCTGAGCCAGGCTCGTGGCGGACAGGCTAGTCGGATACGGGCCAGGCTGCGCTAGCCAAGAAACCAATCACGCCCAAAGGGACTCATGTTGCGAACTTATGCAGAGAACGGTTGAGACTAGTCTTAAGCAGTACCAAGCTACTAGGATTACTAGTTTATTAATAATATACTTTATGTGTACAACGATTATATGATTAAAACTATAGACAGTTAACTTAAACATTTATACTCCTTTAAAATGAGGTAGTGCACCAACGGCAGCAAAAACCGTTCGTTCCAAAAAAAAAAAACCGGCAGCAAAAACCAATCGTTGGCTCTGTTCGTTTCCTTCCTTCTAAATTTTAGACCCGTCACATTAAGAAGAATCTTTACATTTAAACTTTTTTTATTAGTTTAATGACAAAACCTTCTTGACAGATGGTGCTAATTTGCGAGACGAATCTAATGAGCCTAATTAGTCTATGTTTTGCTACAGTGATGCTATAGTAACCATCTTCTAGTCGTCGTTTAATTATCCTTGTTAGATTTGTCTCGCGAATTAGACGAGGGTTCTGAAATTAGTTTTATGACTTTGTTTAGTACTTCTAAATGGTAAAATTATCTTTGATGTGACCTCTCTAAAATTTAGACCCTAAATTCGAACACGCCGCAGGGATTGTACTCCTACCCTGCGTCGTCGTTCCGTGCGAGGGGAGCAGAAAATAGCGAGGAAAGGAATCCCAAGATAGGCTTCTGCCTTTTAAGTCAGAGACTAGTGCTATGCGTCAGTCTACACGCACGCAGGTAGCCCTTCATCATTTCGCTCCGTACAGCAGACGCACGGTCTCTTTTCACGCTGCTGGTCGAGGTAAGATAAATCGGCGCGACCATCTCCACGTCAGTGTAGAACATCTAGACTATTTGGTCACGCCAGATAAATTAGCGCGACCAAACCTACAATCACGTCCGGACTGACCTGGGAGTCGCGTCGAGTTGTTTGGCGTGACTGAATGTCCGATCACGCCAGGTGGCTTGGCGCGACTTGAAAAGAGACTGTGCAGTCTATTTTTAAAATATTAATTAAAAAAGGTTTAAATAATAAAAAAATCCTCTTCCTTTCCCCCCTTTTTGCTTGGTCACTCTCCCATTTCATCGAACACTTTGGGTGCGGTCAGCCGCCCCACTATTCATCTTTCACCTCTCTCCTCATGTCCTCGCGCCTGTCGACCTCCACCATCCCGTAGACCCGCTACATACGACTCCGACACCTCCCTGGCGCCATCGCCGCCCCTCAGCCCCTCCCGTCGTTGGCCCACCGCCGCCCCGCAAGGCTCGCCCGTCACTAACTTGTTTGGTGCATCTTTCCCACCCCACCACTACCCACCGCTGTCCTCCAGCGCCACGGTCGACGACCCTCGCCACCCAGCGCCCATCACCCTGGTGGCCACCTTCTCCACCCTAAGAAAACCCGAACCACTCTAACTCGACATCACCACCACTGCACGCGTCCACCATCGGTGGTCGGCGGTGCCGCACCAGCTCACCGCGTAGCCCGCGCACTAGCCACCTCCGGGCTAGCAGTGTTGGGCCCAAGATTTGAAGTATGGGTATTCAAAAAAAATTTAAGCACGAGAAAAATAATCATGCTTTAGATTTGAAGACAATTTGTGTTAAAAATATATCAAAGACAAGCGCATAATTGATCGAAATTTAAAATTGAGCACATATAAGCATGCTTAAAATGTAGAGCTGATTGTTTTTTGACTGGATATGTGTTGGTTGTGTAGTTTTTGGTGTTTTACAAATCTATAAATTACACATAATATATAAAAAGAAATTTGTCAAAATAATGGGTATTCAATTGAATACCCATGACTCAATGTAGGCCCCGCCCCTGCGGGCTAGTCGTTGGCTTGGTCGACGTGGCTACCAATTGTCTTATAGAGTTTTACTATTAAAAAATCAATTCTATTTTTTCACATCAATTTTCAATCACCGCTCCGCTCGAGCCGGCCCCTACGAACAAAGGGCAAGAAAAAGTGTTCTTCGCACCAAAAATTCTGAAAAGAGCAAACGTTACCAAGCCAACGTTGATTTTGGAATGAACAAACGGCTTGACATAATAAACCGCTGGAATGCTTCCCAAATCCCGCTTACGCTCGGCCCCCCGGCCCGACGACGCCGGAACCGGGGCAACAGCTGTTGGCTCGAGCGCAACCCCGTGCGGAAACGCACCGCTGCCCTCCTATTCTCCGTCCTCTCTCTTCCTGCTGCCGCCGCACGCATCCAAACTCCGAACGCTCCCCCGAGCTGCCACCCACACCCACTCTCGATCCGCGGCCTCCCGAGCGGGATCCTCCCCTCCCGAATCGCGAGCCTTAGCAGAACGCGGGCGCGGATGGCGTCGTCGGTGACGGGCGGCGGCGGTGGCGCGGGGAGCTCCGGGCCGGACGTCGGGGGCCTGCTTGAGAAGGCCAAGGAGCTGGACCAGCTGAAGAAGGAGCAGGACGATGTCATCGGCGAGATCAACAAGATTCACAAGAAGATCCTCGCATGTAAGCCACTCACTCTACCCATCTGTCGCGCCGGCCCAAATAGCTCCACCTCGTCCGCCTCTCCCGTGCCTCAATGTTGAGGTCTGTTGCTTTGGTCGTTCGATTCGTGAGAGATTAGATATGTCTGCTAGCTTTATTTTCCAGTTTCGTTTCGGCTCGTGCTGCGTCGAATCACTTCGCTTCTGCTGGACTGTGTACTGGAACACCCGTGTTAGGGAACTTCCTTTTTTTTTTCTCGAAAACGCAGGAGAACTGTCAAGAACTTCCTTTGTTTGTCTCCAAAGAAAAAGAAAGATGTGCATGTTTCCTTTTTGTCCTTTTGTTGGTTCAAATGCCATGTGTTCAGCTTCACTGCTGGGGTTTGGGTTCATGGTGTGAGGAACGTGCAAAAAAATACATGCCAAGCTTCCTGTGAGAGAAAAGGGGTGATGCTTCCTGTGAGAGAAAAAGGGGTGATGAGCTTTCTCTAGACATGCTGAACCAACTTTTTGATTTTTGGGTGGTTGGTTAATGGATGAAACTCTTAGCAAACTCTGGTATATGTTAATTCATCAGGCTACCATCTTAGTTGGGCAGGAAAGATAGATAAGGACACAGTTAATAATCCTCATTCAGCAGTTTTTACGAAATCCATTTCTTTTAAGGGAAGGGCATTGTTTTGAAAGATATATATACTTGTTATGCGTAGTAGAAAATGTTGCCTTCTATTCACTAAGATAAGAAGCATTATGGGTGTATGAGCTCTAAAGGAAATTTGTTTCTGTCTTGAGGTGAGCTGCCTACTGTCTTAGTTGGTGCTTACTCACTTCGGCTTTCTTCGTCTGCATCCTAGAGAAACTTAACGGTTATTGTAGTTAATTTTTCTATGGCCCCAACCCATCCTAGAAATACTACAGTAACTATAGTTAATCCACTAACCAAGTGACCTACTCTGCACTGATACGGATACGCGTATCAGTATCAGGGCGTATTGGATACAGCGATACACCAATTTCCCCAAAAATACGATACTTGGATACGTTTCCATATTTTTTTTTTAAAAAAAATATAATGCATCTGAGCAATAATAGTGGCTTAGCAGCTGAAGCGTATTGATACCATACGGCAATTTTTTGGAGTATCGGTATCGGATACGCGTATTGATACCCATACAAGAGTTTTGCTAGAGAAGCTGAACGATCTGGATCAGCTGTGGAAAGAGCAGGACTGTGTCATCGACCAGATCAACAGGATGCATAGGAAAATCTGTTTCTGTAAGCATGCTCTGAACCCCATAGTGGATTGATCATTCGATTTCGTTGTTCCTCTAGATCAGTTCCTTGTTTTTGTGTTGTCCCCAAGGCGTTGTGAGGGGGGAGGGGGGAATCGCCATGGGGTGCCACAGGGTTCTAGTTACTCCACAACGCCTAGTTGTTGTCTTGACGCCATGGGGGGGGGGGGGGGGGGGGGGGGGGGGGGGGGGGGGGGGGTGGTGGATCACCACTGAACACCACAACAACGCCGCAAAAAACAGGGATCAGTTTGCATGATTTCTTTGGCTAATTGCCATTCTGAATTTACTTTTTCCCTCACCAAAACTGCTTTGGATGTGTGGCCGCCACAAGTGAAGTTGTATTTGATTATAAAACAAATCTTCACCATAGGCCGTCGGCTCTTATGCTCCGCTACAGAATCATCATGAAATAGTTCCAGATTAAAATATTTGTGATGGAAATGGAAGAAAACTGAGAGCAAATCAATTTGCAGTATGTGCCTTCTTGCTGTTTTGCGTGATCTCTCTCTCTCTCTCTTTTTGTGATCATCGGACATGAGTATATATAAAAATTACTATTTAAAAAAACATATGCTCTTAACTGAAATTTTCTGTTATGTTGGTTTAGTCAATGCTGTCATGTAAACTCTTCTTTTGCAACAGCATTATGTTGGCTGGATTAATGGTTCAGCCAGAGAAATGGGCAGCCAAATATGAAATAATTGTGGAATATCAAAGTGATTCAGGATGTTTGTCATCAGATTACTACATATTGCATACCAGTGAATACGAGCTTTGAAGGAGCGTTGCATTTGTTTGGAGCTCCACTTGTGAGTGCCTGGTGAGGTATCATCCTGTAAATCAAGACAGAAGTCTTGTAAAACCATACTAATAACCAAATGCATATAGTTCAATTCCAAGAAGGGCATGTTCGACCAAAGCAGAATGGCTATAGCTGAGTTATTTGTCAGCAGTGAAACCGAGCAGTTCGATTCTCATGATATCCTTTGTTACTGTTTGATTTTTTTTAGTATCATTTTCCAATCTGTTATGCTGTTTGTGAGGATGGGAATGCTAACATTTGTTAAAACTCTGCTCTGTTTTTTAGCTCCAGAGATGGTTGATAAATCAGTTGACACCATTTTGCTTAAGCTTCGTACTTTATATACACATGCAAAGGAACTCTCTGAGAGTGAAGTAAGGTAACATTATGAACATTGTAGTTTATACGGGTTCCTGGTTGTACCTTTTATTTTATTTTTATTTCTTTCCAGCTGTTTCTTCATCCACAAAGAATCACTCAGGGTTTTGTGCTCAAAAGATCATTAACTGGGATTGAGATATTGTACTCCATGGTTGAAATTGCTGTTTTATATTATTGAAAGTATTTTAGAACCATGGGCATCACAAATAGATCAGCACTACTTCTGTTCCAGTGATCTAGTCTCCAAGATCACTGCTAAGATTTGACTGTAACTAATCCTATTCAACCGAGATCAAAAAAAAAAAAAAAAAATCCTATTCAACCACTTAATAATATTCGCATGGAAAGTCTGGGAAGATATATAGCTGTTCAAACTGGATCATCTCTTCTGTTGCACTTTCATATTTGAAGACTGGAATGCCACAGTGGAATGATTTCACAATGCTGTTGTCTTGCAGTGCCTCAAATGCCTTGATTGGAATGCTAGATGGTTTGTTGCAATCTGGAGCCTCAACTGCACAAAGAAAAAAGATAGGTAAGCAAAGATTTTGCAAGTTAGGTTCATGACCTTTTAATGTGAAACACATGGTATTATAGTTGCTTTTTACATCGCAGAAGTTGGTGAGCAGAAAAAGAAGAGAATTAAATCTGATACAGAGACTCCACGGTTTTCTGCTGCATCTATGAGGAACCAACTTGACCAAGCTGCAAGCCTGAAAGGAGAGCAGGTTTCATCTTCAGCTGTATTTAGAAATATCAGTTAGTCTTTGTATTTCATGTCTTCATGGGTGCATGCTACCAGAAGGGCAAAAGCTTCTACCTCCATGTAAGAACGGATGGGAACCTTCCTGTATCTGAATTAGTACTGTAGGACTATCCGCACTTCGTTATGGGTATCTGCAGCTGCGCAATCAGGTGTTTGAATTTGGATATTCTCAGAATGGTCTGCACATTTTCTGACTTTTGGAATGCACAATCTAGAATGACCTGCACATCGTTGGCTTATCAGTGTTATATTCTTTTTTTTTTTAATCCGCTCACTTGTGGACCCATAGTTTTTTGTTTTCTTTGATTTGAACGATATCCCTCTCTTTTTATAATTTGTGATTGTCTCATGTTTTCTTTTTTGCTTTTTCTTTTAAACTTTGATTTCACAAGTGTTTAGATTTTCCTTTACTTTTGAATCTTGTTTTGATAAACTTTTATAGGTTTTCAAAGCACATGAAACAATTAACCATCCATGCTATTTTTCTTAATTTTTTTCTTTGAAGAAGTGGTTTGTTTTTTACTTGGCTTTGCTTGGTTCAATTGCTTCTTCAAAACGATTCCCTTGTGGCGGACCTAGAATTATTGAGCCATATGATTCTCGTGTTTTGTTTATTTTAGCTTACTTCTTTTACAAAAGATTCACTTTAATAAAGCAGTATAGTACTGTGATAAATTTATTTTTCCTTATATGCAACTTTGGACCCTGCATTTGTTGTGTCAAACTAAGCAGTCATTAATGAACTTCTAGAACAAAATTCTTTTACAAAAAAGATACACTGTATTAAAGCACTATAGTAAAGCACTGTGATAAATTTTAGATTTTACAAACTAAGCTGTCATTGATGCATTTTAGATTTTCCTTTATGTTTGAATCTTGTTTTGATAAACTTTTATGGGTTTTCAAAACAAACAAAACAATTAACCATCCATGCTGTTTTTCTTCATTTTTTCTCTTTCCTGGAACGGACATTATCTTTCCTTTGAAGAAGTGGTTTCTTTATTTGTCGGCTTTGCTTGGTTCAAGTGCTACTTCAAAACGATTCCCTTGTGGCTCAGCTAGAATTACTGAGCCATATGGTTCTCATATTTCATTTATTTTAGCTAACTTCTTTTACAAGAAGTTTCACTGTAATAAAGCACTATAGTAAAGCACTGTGATAAAGTTTGTCCATATATGCAAGTTTGGATCCGGCATTTGTTGTGTCAAACTAAGCAGTCATTAATGCATTTTAGATTTTCCTTTATTTTTGAATCTTGTTTTGATAAACTTTTATGGGTTTTCAAAACACACGAAACAATTAACCATCCATGCTATTTTTCTTCATCTTTTCTTTCCTCGAATGGACATTATCCTTTCCTTTGAAGAAGTGGTTTCTTTATTACTCGGCTTTGCTTGGTTCAATTGCTACTTCAAAATGATTCCCTTGTGTCTGAGCTAGAATTATTGAGCCATGTGATTCTCATGTTTCGTTTATTTTAGCTTCTTTCACAAGAAGATTCGCTGTAATAAAGCACTATAGTAAGGCACTGTGATAAATTTTGTCCTTATATGCAACTTTGGACCCTGCATTTGTTGTGTCAAACTAAGCAATCATTAATGCACTTCTAGAACAAATTTCTTTTACAAAAAAGGTTCACTGTAATAAAGCACTATAGTAAAGCACTGTGATAAATTTTGTCCTTATATGCAAGTTTGGACCCTGCATTTGTTATGTCAAACTAAGCAGTCATTAATGCACTTCTAGAACAAATTTAAGTGTTAAAATTGACAGTGATGCATTTTAGACGTGTGTCAATTGCAGCCGTTACGAAATTGTCATGGTATTTATCATAAAAAATACCTGTACAAACATATGTAGGTTCATAGAAAGTAAGGAACTGTCCATTTAACTTATTAATTATGAATCGATAGGGTAAATACTGAATCAAATGGAGTCAGGAACATAGAGGTCCATAAAGGTTAAGGCCACTATTCATGTTTTACACATGAAATGAAAGGGATACAATTCATTGAAAAGGACTCTGGATTGGTGTCCCTTTCTTCAAATGGAAGCAACATCTATGCATCTATGCAAGCAATCAGAACCTCACTCTTCTTAGCTATAAATACTGTACTTCTAGGATGATTATCTCCCTAGTTTGGCTACTTCTTTTTTGTACTGTAGCAGTGCATTTTCCCTCTGATTGTTCTAATTATTTAATAATTTCCATCCATGCTCTGTCCTTTCAGGTTGCAGCTAGGGTAAAATCAGATGATGAAAAAGATGAATGGTTTGTGGTGAAGGTCATACATTTTGATAAAGAAACAAAAGAGTATGTGTCAAATATTTTCTTCCATATGTTGTGCGATGCTCTTTTACTGATATGAATGCTTAGGCTGGCGAAAAGAATACATATTGAATGCATGCAGCATTAATAGCAAATTATTGCCTTAACTGTTTGAGAATCTCCTGAATAAGGCTCATGAATAGAAATTCTGGGTATACAGGTACTCTAATATAAATAGAAATTTTCAAGCAATCCAAATACATTATGACTATGGTATTACTAAAAATGACCTGTCAAACATGAAGCTGTAAAACAATGGGAGCTACCAGGGGGTAATCTCGCTAGCACTGGGTGCAGCATTAATGGACTTACATAAATAAAAGAAAAATAATATAAACAGAGTTTTCCCATCGTGACTAAGGGACGGTCAAACAGCTACCATCTGGACCTCCCGTCTCACCCGCTACCGCAATAGTACCATTCTGCTATTTGCTTGGCATGCAAATGTTTTTGTTTTTTTTCCCAAATGAAATAGGAGGAAGGTTTATACATGTTTTTTTTTAATTAAAACGAGAGTTTATTTACAACAAAAAGTAAAAGAAAGAATACACAACACCAGTGGCAAAACTACTTACCCAAGAATTTATTGGCTTCTTCATTGTCTGTTTAGCCCTAAGGATAACCAAGGTGAAGATATTATTTGCAAAATGTTTCATGAAATTCAAATCATACATGCAACTTGAATCCATGTGTGATAATCTTGTGCCCGTGGCACGACCCATGCAAAACAAATTGGAACTCCCTGCCCCTGTCTAGCAGATGATTGAGTTATGTGTTACTAGACTTTCTGTAGAACTTAGATGATATTTTGCTTACTAATTTAAATTTGGAACTCCTAATGCTGTGCTCAGTTGTGTTGTGAATATGTACTTTCATTTGGCATATGATGCTTTTGCACTCCCTTCACATCACAATACAAGTCCAGGCATACAATATGCACAGGTCAAGAAGGCATCAAATCTCAAAAATTGCCAATTGTGTTGAACCGTCTATGCCTTCTTAAGTGGCATCATTTAACTACTCAACCACTTTTTATTCTTAGCAAAAACTATCCATCCTATTTTACAGCATTACGACAGGAGTAGCGATTTGGAACACTGCAGAATTCTGTCATGTATTTGTATGCTTTACCCAGGGTTGGAAGGGTGGGTTTGCAAGATAAATTTTGTTAACTTCTGTTTGAGCTCAAATGACATCAGCCAAGTAAGATTTTCCTTGTAGTTTGTAAGCTAGTCATCTGTCGTGAACCTAGTTCACTTCGTGGTGTAAGCATCAATCTGAGAGGTCTGACAGTGGCTAACCGAAATAAATGGTGCTATGTGAAGTTAAAGTTAAAGCACTGGTTGGGGAAGAATTGATATAGAACAGCCGACTTTGGGTCCTAGGAGGTTTCTCTTTGTTCATATTGTCTTATTGGAGTTACAATGCTATATCTTGTGTCTAGATGGCTTGACTTGATCTCTTAAGAAACAGCTTCTAGCATAAGGAACCTTCACTAGAGATAAGCAGTTGATATAACCAAACCATTTTAATCCTCAAAGAAACCAATCTAACAACCATCAATGGTGGCCATGCGCTCCAATAATCTCACAAACAGTGTTCATGTGCTACAGTTACATTAATACTATGCATAAATTCATCCAATATAATTGAAGGAAGGATCACACGGTCGCTTTTTATGTTTCCAGGTACGAGGTATTAGACGAGGACCCAGGTGATGATGAAGAGAGTACCCAAAAGTACGAGAGACTTAAGTTTCTAACTATATTTCATTTTCTGCAGTTTCTAGCTATTCGTCAATATCACCTACTTGATCAATTTTGTTATTTTTTATGCTGGTAAAAACTGTTATTTTTATCTGCATGAACTCAGTAACTAGACATAGGTTTAGCATCCCAGTGACACTGAACTCATTTGTGGAGGGCACAAAAGGTTCTGGACTTCTGGTAAACGCTTGTCTTAAAAAAAGAAACTCGACTAGGAGTAGAGACATCCGCCCTAGCTTTATAATAAGTAGGAGGTGAGAATCTTTGGGGTCTGTGGCGTGCATTGGATATGGCTCTTGTCCCTTTTTCTTCTTAATATAATGAGGCACAGTTTTTCTGCGTTCTTCGAGAAAAAAAAATGTCGGAGGTGAGAATCGAACCCTGGTTGATTGGGTGGCATCCACCCCCCACTAGCCAATTCATCTCAGGGAGATTCTCCTTCTATCTTATACTTTTTGCTTGTATCTTTCCCCATGTCCCTATATGCCTACGCAATTGAGTTTATAGAATGCAGGTTGGGATGTTAGTTATCTGTTGTAGTTCCTGATCTGTATTTTCTAAGTTTTGTGTCCCCCCGTTACTGTCATCACAGGTTCACCGCAACCAGTTCATGTGAAGTTGTTGTGCCCCTTTGTTAATAGTTGTAATTGTATTAGTCACGTGTCATAACCAGTTAGTGTAAGCTCTATATCTCCATATCTTCAAAGTGATTTTATTGACAGTTGCTTCTTTGCAGATTACAAACTATATGTTTGATTACATTAGTAAAATTTCTTTTTAGTTGAGCGATTCCTCGAATCAGTTTACAGTAGTGGCTGCCAAGACGTGGCTCAGTTAATTTCGAATTGACAGTGTTCATTCTCATGCGATAGGGTGGATGGATAGCCTAAATATTAGATTCTATTGTGGTCTTGATATTGTACACTTTTCTTATTTTTATTGTTCATACGAAATTCAGTCAGTGAAAATCAAACGTTAATTTGCAGGTAAGGAAAAGTCGGCGCTCACGGATCCTATTTGTTAAGTTTGACTCATAAACTGATAGTGTCTTCCTATGCCTTTCAGGAAGTACAAGTTGCCTATGTCTTGCATTATTCCATTTCCGAAGAAGGGGGATCCTTCTAGTGCTCCAGATTTCGGGCAGGGTCGACAAGTCTTGGCAGTTTATCCTGGCACAACAGCATTATATAGAGCTACCGTAGCTTCCCATCATAAGGTAACATCTTAAAATGTGTTTATGCTCATTAGATCATGCAACTGCTGGTAATGTTGCATTTCCCTTTGTTTACTCTAGTTTTGACATCCATGCTTATCTAGAACCCAATGCGGTGGAATCATCCAGATTATCCTGTGAAGTTGTTACTCTGTGTGATATTAAATAAAAAAGTTGTTACTCTGTGTTGTTAAAATATTTTGACTGAGCATCCCCCCCCCCCCCCCCCCCCCCCCCCCCCCCCCCCCTACCAACACACACACACACAAAACAACTGAGGGTAACATTGGAGGTTTGAAGTGAACACTTAGAACTTGAAATAAGATGGTGCCTTGACGATTGAACCTATAAAATAATAGGCTGAAAATGCAGGAACGGGTAAAGCTAACATGTAGCTTTGAAGAAGAAGATTAGTGGGCCCAGCATAAAGAAATAAAACTCATTACTAGGTATATAAATTAACTCTTGTGGAAACAGTATTATGCAGTAAACTAAAGCTGGTGATTTACATATCGCCACCTTTTATGCTTCTTGTGCCGTCATATTCTGTGATTTTTACATTAGTACTTGTTGGCAGTGTTTAAAAAAGTGGCCGCCTAGGCGCTAGGCGGAACACCACCGCCTCCCTTTCAACTAAGCTGTTAATTAAGCGTATTCCTCTATTTTCCTAATAAATATGTGTTAATACGCAATGTTTTCACTATTCTCTATCTTTTTATGTTTATTTGCTAAAAGTACAAACGCCTAGGACCGCTTAAGCGTCGCCTAGGCGCTAGGCGGTGCTCAACCGCCTGCTTAGTTCCTCTGCGTTTTGATTGGATCCACCCGTGTTTCTTTTACAGCAACCAAAAAAATAGATATATGAAATTATTAATTCTCTTTGCTTTTTCAATTGCTTGTATAGTCACTAATACTCTTCTTTCTGTCATCATGGCGATTGAAAATGGTGGTTAAAAAAATCCAGAGGAAGTCTGATGAGTAAGTAGTCTCTGCTCGGTTATTTAACCTTTACAATCTGTTTTCTGTTCAGTTCCGATGTGGTTTTAGTTTATGCTTTGTAGCTTTCAATTTTTCTTGTTCATTATAATGTTTTTTTCACCGTCCAGTTTCAATTTCATTTCATATAGTCATATATTGACTAGCCTATCATTAAGATGACAAAAAAAAAAATGCAATAGTCCATCAATGTCAATTGTCTGCGCTCTAGGCTAACCAAACAAAAATACTTGATGCAGTATCATTATAAGCCCCCAATGCGTTCTAGTTAATGCAATGCCCTTAAAGGCACTTTTTTGAGGCTCCGAACTATTCAGCATTATTCAGCAAATACCTTTGAATTCAAATTTTTGTTGTTTATCTTGGTTATTCAATTCTTTTTATCATGGTTTTTGTATTTTGAATTTGTCTGATACCCTTACTCTTTAAATTTGAATTGTAACAGTTATATACTCGAGTTTGATGATGACGAGGAGGACGGGTCTCTACCCCAAAGAGCGGTGCCATTCTATAGGGTGGTTGCCCTCCCGGAGGGCCATCGGCAATGAAGATCTAGGACGGGTTTGCCCTGCAGAGTAGTGTAATAGATGGCTGCAGGAAGATAGGGTATTAGATTGTGCCAATGTAGTAATCTTATCTCAGCTTCAGCTTGCCACGCCAAGACAGTGCAGACTATAGCTCCGGTCGTTTGTGGAAACTGCAACAAAACTTGTGCGGCTTGCTTGCTTGCTTGCCACGCGTCCGCTAGGCATAAGATGTTAAGCTCACGTCTTCTGTAAATATAAGAAATTGATTTGATGTTGCTGTGTAATAAATATAAGTGTTTGGCTCGAAATGTTTACACCAATTTGGTGGAGAGGGTTCACACGATTCACTACGGGCGAATCACAAATAGGCAAGTTGAAGTATTTTTAGTCATAGTTGGACTGAAAAATTCGCCCCAGTCGAGAAGCCCCAACGGTGAAAATTGAATCAGTTTGAAGGTTTCTCTCGTATAGCTTGAGCTGGGACACAAGCTGATAGCGCATTCAGAACGAATTGAAAGTTTGGTCTAGTCTGGAGCATGAAAGCAATGATTGGTCTGATCTGGAGCATGGAAGATATGATTGCCCGATCCAGGAAATACATGTATGACTGGGAAGCTAACCTTTGAGCAGCAAGTAGTCTGTTGCACAGTGGTCAGTTGGTCCCGCAGCTAGCGTCACTGCCTATGCTGAGGTGCCCGGGGTGGTGATCTAAGCGGGCACCTCGTCTCCTCGATCGCGTGGATGCTCAACGCCGACGAGCGTGTCGTCTGTAGGGGCGGCAGCAGTGCGTGGAGGGGAAGGCTAGCGTGTGTACAATGGAGGAAACGCTTTTTATTGTTGCCACAATTAAGGAAAATGCATCGCTGCCTTCCATGCTTGCTCATGGAGGATGGCGGAGTACCATCGGTGGCAGGGGACATGCCAGCTCCGGGACTTTTAAGTGGTACAAAGTGCATTTGGACGATTGGATTTATGAAAATAGACGACTCACATCGATTTATGTTCATCAGGCATCAGCGTTATCTGCATCGTGATCGGAATTAATGCTGCTGATGCAGATTATCCATGTCGTCAAGAGTATCAAGTTTTCTCTCTTAAGTGGAGACAATACCAGACTTACAAGTCAAACACGACAATCATACGACCACCAGAAACACGACACAAACGGAGTTTCCTTATGTTGAAAACGAATGTACATTGTATACATGAAACATTCAGTTCAATGGTACCGTACTAAACCTGTTTGCTAACAACTCTGGAGATCGGCATAACTACTGCAATGATCAAAGCAGCAACACCTACCATAGCGCTTTTGATTAGGAAGCCTAGATATGTGTGCATATGAGAAAACAGAATCATCCACGATTGGTTGTCGAATGAACTTTGCAGGTCCAAATGCCGCCTGCCAAGAACAACACAGAGACGCATATATGTCGAGTTAGTTCCGAGGTAAATCCCATTCAAATAGAAGTAGATTGTAGCAGTCCCTTCACCTCAGAGTCTTGCACAAGTCGTCCGACCTTTTAAGCATTTCCGTCAGTTCGACAACCAAATCCGCTGACGACTCTTTGCCAGTGTTACCTTTATGCAGCTGTTTGCCTAGCATTTCGTCTGCTTCCTCGAAATTCTTTACTTGATCTAGCAGCGAATGCTTATTGTCCTTGAGATCCCTTTTTACAACCTTCAATACTTTCCTAGTGTCAGTTTCAGTGTTTGGATGAGTATTGCAGATTGCAGTGTTTGTTCGACCTATGTTTTAAGCGTATGCACCGTTTAAGATAATGAGAGACACACCAAATGTATATATATGGATCACAGCGGATGTACTTCTGGACAATACAAGTCCGAGTAATTCAATACGAATATTTATGGTGTCATCTAGTCCTTCTCAGGTTGAGTGTTTTTTAGCCGTCCATTTGCACTGGTGGGTCGCATGCTAAGACGCCCCTAAGTAAGTTTTTTAGCCGTACATTTGATTTCTGATGTGATAAATACAACCGTAATAAAACAGGAAAACAACTAAATTATAAACAATTTCATCTGTTGCACCCAGTATGATTTATGTTAACCTGAATTCGTACCCGATACACACGCGCCATCTCCCTGAACTGCTTTGGCTTCCGTAGGTCCCTAGCAATGCAGTCCGATTCATGTGAGCAGGAAACCACTAGATCCACATACATTAGGGCTTCTAAAAAAAACTCGACCTGTCAGGGGAAGCCCCCCGACGGCATTTTGCTAAGAAGAAGACCTTCTCACGCAGGCCGAGAAAACTCCCGAATCCTTCCCTTGATCATACACAGGGACTTAGCTGCCCGTGTGAGCTGTGGCGCGAGTCTTTACCTAATGCTTTGACCGGGGAAGGCGAGGGGATTTTTTTCGCTGGATGCGAGATCTGGGGATCAAACCCCAGACCGGTGGGCTGCCATCCCGGCGCCTCCACCACCAGGCCACATGCCTGTCCGCTACATTAGGGCTTCTGATTTCGAGGTTTACCTTGCTCGTGTAGCGGCGAATCCGGTACTGCACCGGTGGTGAGGCATAGTGGACCGCTGGGAGGGTAGCGAGGACGGCCTAGAGAAAGGCAAAAGATATGAAAAAGGCAACTAATTGGCACCGAGCCCTCAAATAAAGCGATGGAAAACTTAAATTTCGTTGTTAGTTATTACCGGGGAGCACGAGCCACGGAACAGGGACTGCATCATCGCCGACGGCGGGGCTGAGGCGCCGCGGCCACCGCGATGGAGCAATCGGAGTACTGCAGTGGTGGCGGCCATGTGATCGATCGTCGAGTCTCGTGTGCAGAAGTGTCCAGGGTTTTCGTATGGCTTGGTAAGAAAGTACTAGTAGTATGGAACCGGCGAATCAGCAAATATAAAGTAAGGTGTATTCGAGAAAACAATTATGGAGGGATATTTTTTTATTTATTTTGGTATTTTTGCGAAAAGAGATATTTAATTTGGGGCAGTCCGGAAGAAGGAAAAGGAGCAGTCTGCCGTGGAGGAGAAGTTGATCGAGGAGATATAATTGCATATTGCCAATTCCATCGCCAATACGATTCTTTCAGTAAAAAACAGCTTCTTCTACTCATCAAGCAAGTGAAATGTTCCACAACCATCCGACATTTTGATCAACTAGCGATTGAAAGGTTGCGGCTCCATTACTTCGGGACATTAAAGATCTATTTAGTGTTCAAGGGCAAATGGCCGACCTGCAACATAGTTTTTTTTTAATACAGACGCGGACAGTTATATACACGCATGCACACTCACACCCTTATAAACGCACACACGCACACCCTATCTTTATGAACGCCTTCAAAGCAATGAGCCGGCTGATCTTGAGATTCATAAAGTCACCATAGTCACTTTGGTGTCGATGGGAATGCCACCTCTCATTGAAAGAATAGTTAGCCGTAAATGTGAGCACCCGTGCTAAGTCTAAAATTTGAACCCAGGTAAGTATGCTTCACAACTTAGAGACCTTACCAGTTGAGCTATGCTCACTTTGCAACTTGCGAGAGAAAGAGACATTCGGATTCGGTCAATAAGACGGCAGGGACGCCACCACCAGCACCGCGTGGCAATGAGGACAGCAATTTGGCCCAATGAAGGGACATGCAACGGTATAAAGGTTGTTGGGGAGGTAATGGAGCCGTCGGAGCCGAGCGGAAGGCAATGGAAGGAACATTTCTAGAGGCCGAAGAAGTGAGTTTCCATCAGGGCCCATTAGCCGTTTATTATTGGTTCCGCCCCTGAATCTAGGCCTTTAAAAAGTATAGGAGAGAGTCATTTGACAGGTAAGACTTGCTGAGTAATTAGTACTTAGGCTCTGTGCCTTTGTTGTTTTCAAGTAATAATGATATTGTTCTGCCCGATGGAGTTTTGCTGTGGGACGTACAAGTCCCCGAGGGTTGGAGTTCTCACTGGGAGTCCGTTCTATCACCGCAGTGATGTTGTGTGATGCTAGAGTGGTTATCCGGACGGACTCGGATTATCACTATTGCTGTACCGTTGAGAGTTAGATGTAGCTCTGGTGTATCTTGCGTGTTTTCAAACTTATCGTTTATCGCTTCCGCTAAACTTTTAACTTCTGCTGAACTCTGATGAAGTTGTAATAATAGTGTAAATTAAGTCGTAAGTGTTGGTATTATCTCGTGTCTGCTTAAACAGCACAGTGGGATAAAGATCCTGTGGATCGGACTGTTAGTTACCTAATCTAACTTGATTTGATTATGACAAATAATCTATGGTTTGTCCTTGTTAGGTGTGATTGATATATTGCTGATTGTCGGCGAGAACTCCGTGTGACAAGTCACAATCCGTAAACACAATGTTAACAACAATAAAGCTGGACAATGGAAGCAAAGTAATTTTGTTGTAAATAATGACTAATTTTCAAAGGTCTTTTTTTTCTAAAGAAGAATTGTTTTAATATGTAGCTGAGTTCATCTTCATGTTACAAACATTCTATAAAACAAAGAGATTACAATTAAGAGCACTCAGCATGTAGCTTCAAAATTCAATCATAAACCTATATGAAGATTCATATAGATGACTGTGTAGGCAAACACTCAACAAACAGGCTGAGAACAGATGCTCAATGAATAACAACCAACATTATTGTAGGTAGAATTGAGCAGTCTTCTTTCTTGTGTTTCTTCCTTATGCCACGGAAGAAGAAGAAAAACTAATCGCTAGACGTCCAAACGTCGAATGGCATTTTGTGCTGTCTTACATGCAATTTCACTTGCAGTTAGTCTTCTTTCATATATTAAGAAATATGCGAAGAAAAATGGAACGGTGAGTCATATTGGAGCTTTAGGACGAGTTGCCAAATCTCCACTACTACAAAATTAAGGTACTAAACTCTGGTACTAAAATTAGGAGAGCTCTCAGCTTCAACCTGCTTTTACAAGACTTTTTTAAAGGTACCAAATTTTGGTACTAGTTAAGTTTGATACATTCCAAGTTATATGCGGCAATGGACGCTGCTTTGCTGCTGCATAGACGTCCTAACGGAGTATATAAACTAGACAAGCAAACAGAACGGTAAGCGGTAACCCTCTACTCCGATTTTCTACAAAGTCTGTTCATCACCTGAATAACTAGCGCACCGAGAACAAGGGTGAAACCAAGAGCTGCACCTTTGACCAGGTAGCACATCAACCAGTACATATGAGAGTGTGTAATCGCCAACCCCTGCTTGTCAACAGAGCTTTGAAGCTCCAAATGCCGCCTGAGGATGCATAAACGTACGTAACGGTCATTCTGTGATCGAAGATTGAATAATTTGCAGTTAATACGGCAATTATTTACCTAATAATCTTGCACAAGTCCCTCATTTCCACGCTCATTCCGGTCAGTTCCACAACCAAATCCACTGACGACTCCTTACCACTGATAACTTGATGCAGAGGTTTCTCCAGCCTTCCTCCTCGTTCCTCCAGCCTCTTAACTCGACCCAGCAATAATTTTGTACTCTTTTCAAGATCTTCTTTTGAATTCTGCAACACAGCGATATGTCATCAATTGAAATTGTCTAACAAAGGAGGCTACATAGACAGTGATATCTGAATTAAACTGGTCGTGAAAACAACTGTTAACAGAGGTATGTCTGAAAACTCTGAACACCAGGGACTATGGTCAGAATAAAAAAGGTCTAGGGACCTGCGATCTGACCGTTGTCCTTCTTTTTTTTAGAAAAGGGAATATGCATTAATATTCCAGCCTCTGTATCGATTGATACATATAGCTGTCCATTATTACAAGCTAAGTCCAATCATCCAACACTAGAAGGAAAACAACGCTCATCACATCTATGATAACCATCTGAATTATTATTATCCAACAGGGAGTCTATTACTAAAACACCATCCATTTTTGGCGAAAATGTCCATCACCGCCGTCTCAAGCACACGACACCCCAATTTATTCGGGATCTCTCTTCTTCCTTTTGTAGCAGCGCCCAAAAGCGAATCCGGTACGTTCCCCTGAACACCACCTGCATAGAAGTAGAAACTCGTGTCTTGTTAAAAACCTGATCATTGCGGCAAAGCCAAATCGCCCAACAAATGACACATGCTCCTACCAAGGCTTGATGCTTAATTTTCTTAACTACCCCTTGCAACCATCCATTAAACATGTGGTCAGCACTCGTCGGAGGAGGTAAATTAAAAGAAACATGCACCAATCTCCATATAAACCGTTGTCCTTCTGATGAATACACCGACCTTGTCTATATGAGGACAATAATCATATATGGAGTTACCACTCGTTCAAGAACATCAATTGATTTTTAACTTTGTATAATTAAGACACTTATTGTGGAGACAATTCACAGTTTGATCTCTCTGGTTCATAATCTCGTAAAGGCACAGAAAGGGATACTAATTTCCAGGTGTATTGCAGATTGTGCAATCTCTATGGCAAGCTACTAACTAACAACAGAATATTTGATCGCGTGTGACAGGGCCTTCATGGGTTCCTATGGTTTGTTGGCAACTGCAAGTTGTGACTTGTGATCAGGCACAAAAGTTTCAGGACGAATGGTCACTCCTGCCAAAATATTATACCATGTTCGTGCTTTTCTTAGGAGTGTAATTTTTTTATATTCGTTTCTCCTGTCCTTTCCTCTTTTCCAAGATGTAAATTTACGAACCGTTTATTTAATAACTTCATAAGGGTCGGCCTTCATTTTTTTTAAAAAAAAGAAAGGAAAAGAAAAATGATATTCTGCAGTATGCATGCAACTCTAGGCTCACTCACTAACGGTTCTGCTCATGAATCATGCAAGCTCAAAATCGAGTTGACTCATAAAAAGAAGGAAAATATAAGTTGAAGCGAAAGCGAAAGCGAAACCTTACCACATATGCTCGGCATGCCTTTGGGAGATCGTCTGCAATGCTTATGCCTTCATCCGGCACCTATCAATGCCAGCATCGGCGAGCATCAGTACGTACACACCGAAAATCTCAGCATACCTTGTTCGAGTAGTGACGGAGCAGCAGCAGGGGCTGCACCGAAGGCGAGGAGGTGAGCCGGGGCAGTAGGCCACCACCGGCGGGGGCAGTGGTGGTGGTGTCCTTGGAGTAGGAGCGGTGGAACAGAGAATGCAGCATCGGCGACGGAAGCGCGGCTACTGCTCCACGGCGGTGGAGAAGCCGGAGGGCTGCAGTTGAGGCGGCCATGGCTCCGCCGTGTTCGCGTAGCTGCCGATTGAGGGTTTCTGGAGAAAACCGATCGGATCGAGGTGGATTAGTATGAATCACGGGGAGTTTTGGGCTAAGAAGACGAGAGCAGACGGCGTAGGTACCGTGGAGAGGAAGTTGAAGGTTTACACAGGACAACCATCCAAACGACCGTTTATTCCTGGAGTAATGCTGTATTTATTTACAGTTTTACAAAATTTCTACGTGTCATTGACAGTTTATTCTTAATAGACATAATAGGGATGAATTTCCGTTTTCGTTCAGTCGACGACCCAGAGCTGTTGATCTCCATCGGATGGTGCGCGTGTTCTTCTTCCTACCCGGCTAAAACCGACTCTTTTTTTTTTATTATTCAGCTATCATCTAGACAACACCTACAAAATTGATGAAAAGTACAGCCCAAAACTAAAAGGCACCATATTATTATCTAGACGAAGAGTGAGCTCAGATGGTTATATTCTTTTGGTGGGACCAACTCATCTGAGTTGAAATCCTAGATTCAGCTTTGCTTTGCTTGCTTAATTATTGGCTTATTGTGATCCTACGAAAACGACAGGCAGCAAATCTCTACAACTCATGAAATGGGAGGATGTCGTCCGCTCCCGCAAATTCCGTATTCCGCCCCTCTTCCGCACCAACCGAGCGCCGACAGGTGGTCCCGGCCTCCCTCCGTTCTCCAATCCCTCGTCGCCCACTCCAATCTCGCGCTGTCCCTCTACCGACAATGGAGGGCATCCGCAGCCCCCTCGCCTGGCCCAACTCCGTGCCCTTCGCCTTCTTCCTCCCACCCCGATGCGGCCATTCCAAGCCGCCGCCTGCCCCTATTGGCTGCCGAGCAGTAAGGCGCTAGGCCGTCCACCTCTTCTCTGACTATCACCTCCTCCCAACCGCCGCCGCCGACCAACTGGCTGCAGCCTCCTCCTCGGTGTCTCTGTTCGTCCCGCTCCTACTCGACGGGAAAGCTGCTGGCCTGTGATGACCACTGCCGTAGGCACAGCCGCCTCCTTCGCCGGCGCAGACGTCTCCATGGTCACGTATAACGACAACCTGCTCTGGAGGTTCACGAGCAGGCCTCGATCAGATTTCTTCTCCCCAATACCTCGATCTGCTTGATTTCTTTGTTAAGAATTTAGGCAGATTCCTAAGTAATTTAATCCAGAAAATTCCCAACAAAGTGAGCGGACGATCCTGCACCGGAGGCGCTGGAAGATCCATTCCCAAGAACCATTGTTCTTGAGTATGTTCGATGTCGTCGATCTTAGTCGATGCAGTGCAGAACCGCGTCCGGAAGTAGTCGATCAGGGAGCAGTCGCGTTGTCGCTCCCCAAAAACCTGATCGCTCGCACACCCGGCAGATGTCTCTTGCGGAACGGGGTTTCGGAGGCCTGCTCTCCCAGATCTCTGTGTGCGCAGAAATCCGGGACGGAGATGTCTTCGAAGGCAACACGGGAGGAAGGCGAAAGCGAGAGCGAATGATTGAATGCGAGCGAACCATTCAGGCGTAAGGAAGGGGCATATATATAGAAACGCGAACAGACGCGACTCCTTCGCGAAAGGACGTCGGTCCTTCTGAGACGGGAACAGACGCGACCCTTCGAACGAACAGGCGCGGCGCATTCGTACGAACGAACAGGCGCGACTCCTTCGCAACGAAAAAGCATCGATCCATCTGAGACGCGCCGTTTCAATATATCAAAACTTCCATAACGGACGGACGCGACGCGACGCGCCCGCACGCCACGCCACGCCTCGCCATGGCACGGCTCGGCTCGGCGGCGGCGGCGGCGCGCGCGCGCGTGTGGCTCGCCACTAGCTCTCTCAACTTCTCTAGGGGATCAACCGGAAATCCACCTAATAAGTTGAGTCAATTAATGATAGGAATCCCATGTGGGACTAAACCATTAATACATTAATTATGGGCCTAGACTAAATAGGATATCATTACTGTGGGCTTAAAAGCCCATAAATCTCAACAATCCCCACCAAGTCTAGAGCTCATAAGGAATGCACTTAAATCACCTTTCTCTCGTTTGATATACCGGTGTTTCAATGGAGACTGTTAAGTTGAACTTCCATCTAGAACAGAGGTTACGCCTTATTCACAACTGAGCAATGGACTATGCCTTGAATTGTCTGTTTTATGCGAAAAAGGTTTTGCCTAAGTCCTTTACCGATACTAGGTTGCCAAAAGCATCCCCTCTGCTTGAAGCATATAAGTCACACTTCTGGCCCATTCATGAGTCTCTAGAGATCCCCACCATCTCATAGACTGTGACTAGCAGTCGAACTCATATAGATGTGTTCCTTAAAGATATCCTGTAGGACAATATCTTTGCTTCTCATAAGCCACTAGGAACACAATAAGGTTAATAAACCAGCCTGCCTTACAGTTCTCTTAGGAAAGAAGTACATCTGAGATAGACCAATCAAGGGTCTTTCCTCTCAAGCTGTCACTAGCTTGTTTCACCATTCTACTTCACGGGATCTCCGATCGCATAGAACAGGTTACCACTATGACAGCCTATCAAGTGGGTCTCAGGCCCATTGTTGGCGGTGCTTAACGATCACTTTTACCGGCAACACCAGCTTATAAAAAGTCATCAAACAAGAATAAAATGAATATTTTTATGGACTAATGACTTTCCACGAGTTTTGGTGAATTATTTGATTGCAGGTGAAATATAGGAGAAAACCAGATCATTACCCACTCAAACACATCTCCTACCACATAGCCAGACCGTGGATCATGTTGGGCACGTCATAAGAGGCCGACCCACAAAAATTCGTGGCAATCGGAGGAAAATGCCCGCCGGCCGGCCTACACCCCAGACCGGCCGGCCTATGTTTTTTCTCCAAACAGCCCGATCTTCCTCCAGTAAGATGCACACGTCGTCCACACAACAAATCAAGGCCCAACCCAGGTGGAAAGGAACCGACATCTAGAAGTGGGCTTTTGGGCCTAAAACTTGACGGTTACTTCATTTCTGCCGCCCCCATCAAGTAACCGACCTCTGAACCGACATCAGGAGCAAATTTGAGGCGTCCACGCAAAAGACGGTGGCGAACCGCCAAAATCAATGGCCGGCCGGCCTCCCTACTTGGCCGGCCGGCCAGACTTAACGCGCGCGTCACTCCATCTTCTGCTATATAACCTCCCATGTCCTGAGGATGCTATAAATACCCCCGGCTAGCCTCGGAGCAACTCGCACCTTCACACTTGAGTTGAGATACATTTTCAGAAGCGAAGCTCTGTCGAGTTAGTTTAGAGGTAGGGAGTGAGTGAGAGGCAAGAGAAGAGAGGAAGTTCCGGAGGATGTCGGAACTCTTCTTCTTCCAAGCTTCGGGTATGTGCTCCGCCTGGGAGTAATCCCCTTAGTCTTCCAGGCCGGGTAACATGTAAGGAGGTTATTTGTTGAGCAATGAAGTAAGGTATTCTACTCTATCTATCTATGGGATTCAGGTGTGTAGTAAGTATTTATTTATTTACTACATAGGTTAGCTTATGCTTGTTCGCTACTTGCTCACTAGCAGTGACGATAGGTGTAAACGTGGTGTTTATACTTAGAGTTATCCCTGAATTGCCCTTAACCCCACGGAATGATGTGGTAACCGCGAGTACGTGTGACAGGCGTACCGGGCTTTGTAGTCCACCACGTTCGGGTTAATACCTGCAGAGGCTGAATAGCAGCGGATCCCCAAAGTAGTGAACCTAGTTATCGGGTTGCTGCTTTGGCACGTCTGTGCCCCGAAATAGATGATAGAGAAAGACCCTTATCGACTTGCTCAGTTATATAATCCCTTGCATTAGATTACCTGGCCAGAGGACTATCACTCTTTACTGCATTTATCTCTATCTCACTGTGCCACTTGTACGGTAATTCTCCTTAGATTTTGAGTAGTAGTACACTTCGCGTTCCCTGTGGAATACGATACCTTGCAATACTCCCTGGTGAAAGCTACACCGGTATCCGTACGCTTGCGGATTGATTTCTGTTAGGCTTTAGGACTGCCAACACCCATCTCACTCGATGCACTGTTTATCACATTACGTGATAGTCCCTTGGTAAATTGATCTGCCAGATTTTTAGATGTATGGATATAGTCCAACGAAATAACTCCGGAGTTTCTCAATTTTCTGACAGATTTCAATCGCCTTTTTACATGTCTTGTCGACTTCATGTTATCCTTTGAACTGTTCACTTTGAGTATCACTGTTTGATTGTCACAGTTCTAGATAGACAGTATTGGTCTTTCAACCACCGGTAAATCCATAAGGAAATCACGAAGCCACTCGGCTTCAATGCCGGCAGTATCCAAAGCTGTAAGTTCTGCTTCCATAGTAGACCTCGTTAAGATAGTCTGCTTGCAAGACCTCCAGAAAACAGCGCCACCTCCAAGTAGAAACACATATCCACTAGTGGCGTACATCTCATCAGCATTGGATATCCAGTTTGCATCACAATATCCTTTTAGTACTTTAGAGTACCCAGAATAGTGAATGCCATAGCTCATAGTACCTTTAAGATAGCGCATTACTCTCTCAAGAGCTCGCCAGTGATCATCTCCCGTTTTGACACAAACCGGCTCAATTTGCTCACAGCAAATGAGATATCAGGCCTTGTAGCACTAGCCAGGTACATAAGCGAACCAATGATTTGGGAACATCTCAATTGATCGTTTGCTATTCTTTGGTTCTTCCTTAATAGCACGCTAGGATCATAAGGCGTGGGAGCAGATTGAATATCGCTATACCCAAAGCGACTCAGGATCTTCTCCACGTAGTGAGATTGCAAAAGAGTAATCCCACTATTGCCTTCTCTTTGTAGCTTGATGTTAAGAATAACATCTGCTACTCCCAAATCCTTCATCTCAAAGTTGTTGGACAGAAAGCCCTTGACCTCCTTAATCACATTAAGGTTAGTCCCAAAGATCAGTATGTCATCAACGTATAGACACAGGATGACTCCCTCGCCCCCACCATACCGATAGTACACACATTTGTCGGCTTCATTCACAACAAAGCCAGCCGATATCAATGTCCTTTCGAACTTCTCGTGCCATTGCCTAGGAGCTTGTTTGTGGCCATACAGGATTTCAACAATTTACACACTAAGCTCTTTTGACCTTCTATCACAAACCCATCAGGCTGATCCATATAGATCTCCTCGTCTAACTCTCCATAAAGGAAAGCTGTCTTAACGTCCATCTGATGGACGAGAAGACCATGTGAGGCTGCCAGGGAAAGTAATACTCGAATCGTGGTCATACGAGCAACAGGTGAGTAGGTGTCGAAATAATCTTTACCCTCTTTGTGAATATCCCTTCACCACAAGCCCTGCCTTGTACCTCTCAATCGTACCATCAGGCCTAAGCTTTTTCTTGAACACCCATTTGCATCCTATGGGTTTGCACCCGTAAGGACGCTCGACCAACTCCCAAGTACCATTAGACATGATTGAATCCATTTCACTCTTATTGCTTCCTTCCAAAGGTCAGCATCGGGAGATGAAAGTGCCTCTTCAATGGTTCTGGGAGTGTCATCCACGAGGTACACAATAAAGTCATTTCCAAAAGACTTTGCAGTCCTTTGTCTCTTACCCTTACGGGTGACTAGATTGTCATCCTCCTCTGGAATGTGCATAGGGGGTTCCTCATTTTGTGTTATCGGAATGAAATGCTCATAGGGTAATGTAGATTCATGACTAGATGTGCTAGGTGCATCTAGTCATGAATCTACATTACCCTATGAGCATTTCATTCCGATAACATAACCCAGGAAGTTTGAAAGGAAATTCACTCTCAAAGAATGTAGCATATCTGGACTCCAAAATTGTACCGACCAACATGTCAGGTACTCCAGATTTTACTACCAAAAATCTATAACACACGCTGTTCATAGCATAAACCAGGAAGATACAATCAACAGTTTTAGGTCCAAGTTTGCGTTTCTTATTGATTGGCACATTCACCATGGCCAAACAACCCCAAGTACGCAAATATGAGAGATTTAATCTTTTCTTATGCCATTCCTCGAATGGTGTGATTTCTTTATCCTTTGTGGGAACTCTATTCAGGACATGACATGCTGTCAAAATCGCCTCACCCCACCATTCTTTAGAAAGACCCGCTGTCTCTAACATGGCGTTAACCAAATCAGTTAGAGTCCGGTTCTTTCTCTCAGCAATCCCATTGGATTGAGGTGAGTAAGGTGGTGTCCTCTCATGAATAATACCATGTTCCACGCAGAATTCAGAAAAATCATTAGAAAAGTATTCTCCACCACGATCAGACCTTAAACGTTTAATCTTCCTCTCTAGTTGGTTTTCTACTTCCGCTTTATAGATTTTAAATTAATGCAAAGCTTCATATTTGGATTTCAGCAGATACACATAGCAATATCTAGTACAATCATATATGAGAGTCATGAAGTATCTTTTATCACCTCTAGTCAATTCGCCATTCATCTCGCATAGATCGGAATGAACAAGTTCTAATGCCTCTAAGTTCCTCGCCTCCGCAGCCTTGTGAGGCTTGCGAGGTTGCTTAGATTGCACGCAAGCATGGCACTTAGAACTTTTGACCATGTCAAATTTCGGGATTAAATTCAGTTTTGCTAACCGCGTCATACAACCAAAGTTAATGTGATAAAGTCGTGAATGCCAAACATTCGACTCATTCGAAGTAAGAATATTATTCACAACCTTATTACAAACATTGTCAAGTAAAGAAAAGCGGAACAAGCCTCCGCAATCATAGCCTTTTCCAACAAATGTCCCATACTTAGAAAGTATACATTTATTAGACTCAAGAACTCATTTATAACCATCTCGACACAATTGAGAGCCACTAACAAGATTCCTTTTGATTGAGGGGACATGCTGCACGTGCTTCAATAGCACCGTCTTTCCCGAAGTAAACTTCAGAATGACCGTACCAACACCAAGAACACGAGCATGTGACCCATTTCCCATCAACAAGTCTCCTGTCACTCCGGCCTGATAAGAAGAAAACAAAGAGATATCAGCACACACATGTACATTAGCCCCAGTGTCAATCCACCACTCAGGTGTTTGACAGACAGAAAGGACAATGGGTGTAGAATTACCGTACCCAGAAGTCCCTCCAGTCTCGCTAATGACCACGTTTGCAGATTTCTTCTCCTGCTTAACTTTGCGGTCTGGGCACGCACTTGCCCAATGCTCAGTGCTCCCGCAAACAAAGCAGCCACTTTCTTTGTTCTTTTCTTCTTAAAAGTGGTTGATTGCTTAGGCTTCTCAGCCCCCTTCTTCTTCTTCTTTGATGAAGTAACCTTTCGCACCATATTGGCACTAGAAGGTTCTCCTACGCTCTTTCCACGTGTGTCTTTTGTTTTCGCCCTTTCCTCAACATCAAGAGTCCCTATGAGTTCAGACACGCTAAACTCTTGCCTCTTGTGTTTCAGTTGGGTAGCAAAATCTCTCCAAGTAGATGGCAACTTGGCGATAATACCACCAGCCACAAACTTGTCAGGCAACACACATGGAAACGGTTCGAGTTCTTTTGCCAAAGCCTGAATCTCATGAGCTTGTTCAACTACAGAACGGTTCTCAACCATCTTGTAGTCAAAAAGCTGCTCCATGATATATAGTTCACTCCCGGCTTCAGAAACACCAAACTTAGCGTCCAGAGCATCCCATAGTTCTTTCGCAGAGGTGCACGTGATATATGAATCCTTATACTTATCAGCAAGAGCGCTAATCACGGCGCCTCTGAACAGATTATCAGCCATATTGAACCGTTCCTCTTCCTCTGGAGCTGTGTTTAAAAAAGCGGTAAAAAGCGGCGCTTAAGCGGCGCCTAGGCGCTGGGCGGTGCCTCACCGCTCCGCTTTCACGAAATCAGTGGAAAAAAAGCGGGGAAACGCTTAAGCGTTCAAAAGCGCTAAAAAGCGACGCTTTTCTGCCCTTTTTCCCGCCGCCGGCCGTCGCTGTCGGCCGCGGATCTGCTCCGCAGCTACCGTCTGCGCCCTTTGCTTTGGCTCCGCCTGTCCGCCGTGGTTTCCTCTGCCGGAAGCCGTCGACATCAGGTCATGGCCCCCTGCTGGGCTTGATGGGCCATTATTTTTGAAGCCCAACAACAGCAGCCTCTCTTCTTTAACCTTTCTTTCTTTCTTTTTTTCCTTGTCTGCATCTATAATCACCGCTTAATGACCAACGCTTAAAATGCCTAGATGCCGCTTAAGCAGCCTAGGCGCTAGGCAGTGGCTGACCGCCCGCTTTTGGTTTCCGCTTTTTAAACACTGATGGAGTGAACTGTTCTGGCTTACTGTTCGCGGCGTGATAGCAGTTCGTTGCTGTAAGCCACAGGACCATCTGAGCATGCCATTTCTTATAGGAAGACCCATCAAAAGCGTTTGGTTTCAGTGCAGCAGCAAAACCGCTAACAGAAAATTGCCTAATATCAGGTTTTTGGATTGTTAAGAATTTAGGCAGATTCCTAAGTAATTTAATCCAGAAAATTCCCAACAAAGTGATTGGCGATGAGCAAACTGAACAGAAAGTTAGGAACGTACCCAGCGGACGATCCTGCACCGGAGGCGCTGGAAGATCCATTCCCAAGAACCATTGTTCTTGAGTATGTTCGATGTCGTCGATCTTAGTCGATGCAGTGCAAAACCGCGTCCGAAAGTAGTCGATCAGGGAGTAGTCGCGTTGTCGCTCCCCAAAAACCTGATCGCCCGCACACCCGGCAGATGTCTCTTGCGGAACGGGGTTTCGGAGGCCTGCTCTCCCAGATCTCTGTGCGCGCAGAAATCAGGGACGGAGATGTCTTTGAAGGCAACACGGGAGGAAGGCGAAAGCGAGAGCGAATGATTGAATGCGAGCGAACCATTCAGGCGTACGGAAGGGGCATATATATAGAAACGCGAACAGACGCGACTCCTTCGCGAAAGGACGTCGGTCCATCTGAGACGGGAACAGACGCTACCCTTCGAACGAACAGGCGCGGCGCATTCGTACGAACGAACAGGCGCGACTCCTTTGCAACGAAAAGGCATCGATCCATCTGAGACGCGCCGTTTCAATATATCAAAACTTCCATAACGGACGCGACGCGCCCGCCACGCCACGCCACGCCTCGCCCGCCAGCCAGCCACGCCTTGCCATGGCTCGGCTCGGCTCGGCGGCGGCGGCGGCGCGCGCGCACGTGTGGCTCGCCACTAGCTCTCTCAACTTCTCTAGGGGATCAACCGGAAATCCATCTAATAAGTTGAGTCAATTAATGATAGGAATCCCATGTGGGACTAAACCATTAATGCATTTATTATGGGCCTAGACTAAATAGGATATCATTATTGTGGGCTTAAAAGCCCATAAATCTCAACATTCTTTCCTTGCAGGAAGCTCGCACCGCCATCAAGGAGGGTATGAATATCCAGGTGCGTTCTCTTCAATCCCGCTGAATCTGGGTGAATTTTTTGGTTTGATTTGCCCCAATGCGTCAGTCGATGTGTCGCTGTTCCATGTTTTTTGGTGTCATGATTGGACTTGGGGATAGAACGTAGTCATAGGCTCATAGCTGAATTGGGCTGTCAAAGGGAAAGGGAAAAAATTATTCCTGCAGAGAAGAACCACAACTTTGCAACTGCCAATTTTACATGCGCTTCATTATTTCACTGCTTGTATAGATGAATTGTTTCATGAAGTGAAATACTTGTACAGATTTACTGTCTTCATGAGAAACCAAAATTGGCATTGATTTACAAATAGCTGAATCTGTTTGATGTCTTGTTTTTCTTCATGGCAAATAAAATTGTATATCTGGCCACAAAACAGTTCAGCTGAAAAATAGAATCATGCATTATCTGTTGCACTCATGTCAGTTAAATGAAAATGTTCCTAGCTGTCTCCATGAGAGTTTGGGTCTTTGATCTCCACAGCCAGCATCAACAGGTGGCCTTTTACCTGTGTCTAAAGGTTTACCTTGGTCCGTCCAGGTTGCCTTTTACCTGTGTAATGGTTCAAGTAGTCTTGTCTGCAGTGCTCTGTTTTCAGGTATGAAGAGGCACATGACAAGCCCATGTCTTGGGTTTCAGCAGACAGAATATTCAGCTCGGTTTATCTGTGGAGTGCTACGTAGCAACGATTCTGTTCTTGTCTGAAGAACGTGCATATATGAGCTTTGGTCTCTTGGACCTGGCAGCAACTAGACACCGAACTGATGAAATGCAAGACAAGATTGGCACCAACACTATCGAGAAGTGCACATAATTTCAAAAGCTCAGTGGGCAGTAAGAAAGGTCCAATCTTCCTGATATCTCATTTTCTATGCTTCCCAGTCCTTTGTGGTGTAAAAGACAGGGCATCTGGTGTTCATTGCAAGGCACATTGCGAATGACAATAGAAAACAAAAACCTATGCGAATGAGTTTTCATTCTGATAACGGTAAAATGGTCTAGAAAATAAAAGATAATAATGTGGATTCTCCTGTGCCAAACGATTTCCACTCGACAAATGCATGATTTTCTCATTCATATTTCCTAGAAAGTTGTTCCTGAAATATGGATATGAATCTACGATCTGTTAAAATGTGCTCCATCCTGCATCTCTCATGCGAAGATTGTGCCGCCACATGATCTACTGTTACTCATCTCGCTTGTGTTCTGGATGGGCATACATGATAGGTGGCATCTACTGTTAGCGTGGCCATGGAGGAAGCTGCACGGTCGGAGGAGGGGGGAGGTGGTGAAGCGTGATGATCCAGTCCGTCGGAGAGAGAAGACGAGTGGGAGATTGAAGATGATTCGGCGGTCGTTCGATCTCCATTAGACAGTTAGCGCTCGTTGACTGAGAGAACGCAGACTGAGAATAGTTGCTCTCATATTTTAATTTTGTATGAGAATTGTCTAAATTCTGATGTTTCTCTATGCTTTGCTTTTATTTAAACAATTTGTTCATTGGAGTAGATATTTGCAAGTGAAAAATCTGTATTGTGTTTCCTCAATTTCAATATCAATGTACCTTAAACAATAACAATATTGATGAGAGATTCTGCAACACTTTTGGAGCATTCGATGTAATAATCGAAACTCTTAATATGAGAAAGCATCAAGTAGAAAGAAAACACTCTTTGCCCATGAAATTATTTGAAACTAGGTGACTACCCCGCGCGTTGCTGCGGAAACTTCATGGTGTTGTGAGAGATCGATAGAGATGAAGACCGTATTTGAAAAATGCAAACTGGTTTGTAAGTGCGCATGGAATAATTTGGAAAATTGCAACAATATTAATTATAAATGCCACTCAGAAAAACCAACATGCTTGGAGGAAATATGCATCCTAAGCACGTTGGTGGTGCTTACCAGCAGTAGCAATATATTTAACGTACAAAAGAGCCTCTGCTTCAAGCAAACCGATAAAGCATTTGAAATTCATTTTTCGCAAATGTTCAAATATATCCCCGAAACAAATAGGCGCCTCAGGCCAAAAAAATTTCAAGCAAGATGTTCACCCAGCCACAAATGAGTCAGTCAACAAAGAAATCCAGACTGATATGTAATGAAGACGGTGTCATTCAAAATATCCTTGAGCCACGCCTTGAGTGATTCATCAGGTTGCCTTTCTGGGTTAATGTGAATTGGAGAGGTGAAAATGAGCGTGGTATGTTATGAGCCATTAAGGCAATATTTATTTTTCAAATAGTGGCTGCAGTTTTTTGCATGCATGTGTGGCAGTTTTTGCTTTCACCTCGGTGGAGAGGAGTCAAATGAATTACACGGCATAATCTTCATTCACCTGCAACTCTGTACTGCTCTAACAGATTTGATAGATTCAACCACGGGCTATGGCATCTGGCAAATGCATCTTTCCTGCTCAGAGTATACCCACCTCACCATGATGTTGAATTAGAATAATATAAGCCAGTTTGGGTTATTTTGCATTTAGGATTATCATATTTTGCATAGCACCAACATGTATTAAAATACAAAAATGATACAAAAATAACACCAACATGTACATGGCTGAAAAAAATAAGCTGCTGTGAAAAAAAAAAGAAACAACAAAGCATACTTGAAGGACCATAGCAAAACCACCATAACCGCCGCTCATCTGCAAGGTGAGGAAAACCTCTTGTATCGGATTGTATCGCAGCAAGGTGAGGAGCCCAAGGATTATTCCTGACTTGCATGGAAATGAACAACTGCCAATCATGGCCATCTCACGATTGAGGGAGGAAGAGGGAAGACACATCTGCTAGCCATGGCGATAGAAAGAAACACCCATTGACGGCAAAAAAAGAAAAATGGAAGAAGACATGTGAGAGAGTTGTACGGCAGTAACTGAATTTTTGCTTACTGAGAAGATAAATATAGCATGAGGACCAATGGATCGATTTGGCTTCGTCGGTTAGCAACAGGGCCAGGAAAGATAATAAAAGACATTGAGGTGGGTTATTGGGAGGAAACGCCTGGAGCCATTCAGGGTGAGGAATTAAAAGATATTAAGGATGCCTTTCTAATTGTGCTTCATGGCAGCAGTTCTTTGCATGCATGCGTGGCAGTTTTTTGTATGCACCTCGGTGGATTCAGAGGGGATATGGACGTCTAGATGTAAGAGCTTGAATGACATCCGAAGGTTGCTCTTAATGACACGAATTGACAATGCTAGAAGTAACGGTGGACAAATTGATAATGACGTACCAAGATAATTGGCGCTAATAAAGAGTGAGGAAAGTTGGTTCATGTTTGTTCGGTAGCAGAAAAAATTCCGGGAAGGAAGGAGGGAGAAAGTGACGGACATGATTTGTTCATGACCTTGATCCAATGGTTGAAATTATTTGGATGATGTGGCTGCATGAGAGTTGAGCTTTAGATGGTATGACCTTTATAGATACTAGGTGAGTACCCCGCGCGTTGCGGCGGGACATTGGCATGAAGTGATGGACATGTATTCATATATATAATTTAAAGAAGAGAAGTGAAGACAATTTAGAGATAAAAATGGCAGCAATACCTAAGTACAAATAATATGTAGTTAATTTGATGATTATCAATCTTGGGCTACAGTGTAAACACTTAACTTCTTATACTTGCAAAAAATTTAAAAATTGGGTTAGCGAACAATGCTGTACAAAATACTCTGTATTTTTAGGGCTACAAAAGCGTTCATATCCAACGGACTAACCTGATATATATAACCTTCCAAAAATTCTGAAATGTACATTGTAGTCCTACAAATTACAAGTAAAGAGTTCTTGTTAAGATGTATCTGGATGTCTTATGGTAAACAACTGAAATGGTTAACGAATGGTCAGAATAAAAGGTTGCAGAAAGAAAGAAACATTTTTGACCGGCCTATGCCTCTAATAGGCATATGAATTGTATGCCTATTTAGAGTTTCAAAAGCAGCACAGGATCAGGCTGCGGAACCAAAAATCTAAAATATGAGATGGATGGCAGCGTGGACGTCAACTATTTCGCGAAGAATGTGCAGAACTTTGCACCTTTACCATACTGAGGAAAAATACAAATTAATTGAACTGAATATAATGGCCAGAGATTTGAAAATATTATTACAGAATATATACTAAGGTACAAATCATATGACGGAGAATAGGAGGAGGATATGTTGGAAAAATGTATGTAAAGGTTGAACTACTAACCTGCGAGGTCAAGCTGATCACAAAGCTGTAAACGTGCATGAGATTAAGTGTTGTGGCTAACCATTTTGGTATTGATAATAGTGTAGGAAAACTGAACAACATCTACTACCTGCGAATGAAATCAGAGTTTTGACCTGAGTACTGAAAAGGAAATCAGAGTGAGGGCATGTATATGTAGTCGCTAAATTAGCTCCCAAATCAATATGCAGAGGCATGCTGTCGAACCATGAGCTGTAGGTACACTTAGCCACAACCATCTGTAACAACATTGCCTGATTGCTAGCAATTGGAAGAGGTGGCAGCCTGCTGATGAATTAAGCTCTACAGGGGTGCAGGTAGCCATCACCAACCCAGCAACATCAAGTGAGAAAAGTGAAAGATCTGGCGCACAGATTGTGGTGGCGAGGGGTGTATGTACTATGCATGAGATGAAACGGAAGAGCAATAGAGCCACTAATTAAGAATTCTTGATTGCTGAGTAATGGTAGCAGTTTTCACAACATTTTAGGGGCAGGCTCGGGAGGAAAGTGAGAGAGGCATATCGGACCCTTCATCAGTTTCTGGTAGCTTTATGTTGGCTGTTTCTACTCTCTCGTTCAGCAGCAACGTAATAAAAGGAAAGAGGTTGGATGGAACCTGGCGAGTTGCAAAAGGAAGGGCTGAAGTACAGCGGCCAGGATGCAATGTGGAGCATGATCCAACGGGCCAAGTTTTTTTGATGACCTGGAAGCATGAGGATTCAACTTTATAGCAATCAATGCCTTATAGTGGGTTGCGTCTATATAGTATATATAGATTATAGAGGGGATATGGACGTCTAGATGTAAGGGCTTGAATGACATCCGAAGGTTGCTCTTTTTTTTTTTTTGATTAAAACCGATATCTGCATTTATGAATTAAGGAAATACAGCCACAAATACAGACAACCGGTACACGTACGCGAGCTAACAACACACAAGACCTTCAAAAGAAACGAAATTACAACTAGGCCCTCGGGGACCTGCGTGTAAACAAGCTCCGCCGAGAAGCAGCAGCTTCGACGCCGCCACGACCACCATGGGCGCCGCCGCGACCTACCAGGCCGCCGTCGAAACCTGAAACAAGCAGCAAGGAGGACTTCCCACACAAGCAAGCCTCCATCGCAACGCTTTGAAGAGGAGAGCCGCAATAGATGAGCCAGAGCAGAAAGAACAACGGCCGGGCACCCCCAACTGGATCCGGCCGATTCGCCGGAGACCGTCGAAGAAGACGACCAGATCCAGCCTCCACAAGGCCAGCTGAGACAGCTGACCCCGAGCTCGACATCACCAGCGCCACCAAGACGCCAAGCAACATCGAGCGCTTCCTCCAGAGAAGGAGCCGAACACGCCGGACCCCGACTCCACGAGCTCGTCGACGACGACGGAGGAGACCGCCTTCGAGACGGGGGAGAGCTCGGGAGACCTTATTCCAAAGGTGACGTCGCCGCCGCCGCCTCAACGCCGCCACTGGAAACCAAACCCTAACCCTAGAACAGGAGGGACCTAAAACTACCAGCCGGCGAGAGCACCGCGGTCTCCCGCCCCTCGCGACGCCACAAGGGCCGTCGGAGGCGAGGGAGACCGTTGGCTCCGCCGGCGGAGACCACGAATCGCCTTTCCTCCTCCTCTCTCAACTGTAGCAGACGGGAGAGTTCGAGCTCTTAATGACACGAATTGACAATGCTAGAAGTAACGGTGGACAAATTGATAATGACGTACCAAGATAATTGGCGCTAATAAAGAGTGAGGAAAGTTGGTTCATGTTTGTTCGGTAGTAGAAAAAATTTCGGGAAGGAAGGAGGGAGAAAGTGACGAACATGATTTGTTAATGACCTTGAACCAATAGTTGAAATTATTTGGATGATGTGGCTGCATGAGAGTTAAGCTTTAGATGGTATGACCTTTATAGATATTATAGATACTCATGTATGTTGTAAGTGTTTAATGTCCGTGGCAACGAACGGGCACTCATTTATATGAAATTAAAGTTTCGAATTGTTAACAAAAATTCGGCACCCGTAGCAACGCACGGGCACTCACCTAGTACGCAAGTTGCAATGCAAGCACTATGCCTTGTACGGTATAATTGTTCCAACCAAGAAACGAACTGTTCGAAGATGGAAACCAATTGTTCCAGCCCCTGAACAACATTGTTCCGGAAATACAAACCAATGGTTCTCAGTTGTTGAACACATTGTTATAGGCATGGAATTCAATTGTTCCAGAGCGGGGGCGGAGGCAAGGAAAGGAGCGGCGGCAAGGGCAGACCAGCGGGGAAGGAGCGGCCGTGGCCGACCAGCGAGTCGGGCAAGAGGATGAAGACGATTGAGCCGACAAAGGGCCGAAAGCGACGCAAAATCCGGCCCAAACCGCGCGGGTGACTGGTAAAACTGTTACGGCCACGCGGTGTATAAGGTTTTCTGGGTGGGAGGCGGACTCTGCATCCGGAGCAGGACGTCGTGCCGTACGTGGAGCTCTCGAGCGAGAGGGACGAGTCGCTTGCTGCCCGTCTGGAGACCGATTCGTCCGCGAGTTCACTAGGTTGTCTGCAGACTGACCAGTATTCCCTGTCGCAAACAGATAGGCGCCACCGTGACGTTCTAGGAATCTTTGCCGAGCCCGAGTCGTCTCTGTAAGCCGAGGCCGAGGCTCCCACGTTCGTGCCGGCGTTCCATAAATACACGCGCCACCCACCTTCCTTGTATCTGCAACAAACATACAGTTCCCACGCTTTCGCACAGCTAAGCCATCCAAACTAACTGCACGCACGCGACGGCGATCGATCGTCGACGAGACTTCCTACGTACTCGGCGCCGCCGACTGCCGCCGATAACAACAACGAGAAGAAGATTCTGATGGCGTCGGCGGACGGCCCGGACCTGATGGAGGAGTACGTGGAGACGGCCAAGGAGCGGCGTCAGGAGGAGCGGCTCAAGGCCGTGAAGAGCCTGGACGAGTGGCTGCCAATCACCTCCTCTCGCAACGCCAAGTGGTACTACTCGGCGTTCCACAACGTGACGGCCATGGTGGGCGCGGGCGTGCTGGGCCTGCCCTTCGCCATGTCGCAGCTCGGGTGGGGCCCCGGCACCGTCGTCATCGTCGGCTCCTTCGTCATCACGCTCTACACGCTGTGGCAGATGGTGGAGATGCACGAGATGGTCCCCGGGAAGCGGTTCGACCGGTACCACGAGCTCGGGCAGCACGCGTTCGGCGACAAGCTCGGCCTCTGGATCATCGTGCCGCAGCAGCTCATCGTCGAGGTCGGCACCGACATCGTCTACATGGTCACCGGGGGCCAGTCGCTCAAGAAGGTGTACGACCTCCTCTGCACCTCCGGACGCCACTGCAAGGACATCCGGCTCACGTTCTGGATCATGATCTTCGCGTCCGTCCACCTCCCGCTCTCGCAGTTCCCCAACTTCAACTCCATCTCCGCCGTCTCCGCCGCCGCCGCCGTCATGTCGCTCGCCTACTCCATGATCGCCTTCTTCACCTCCGCCATCAAGGGCGCCTCCTCCCACGCCGCCGCCGTCGACTACGGGCTGAAAGCCGCCACCACGGCGGGCAAGGCGTTCGGCATCCTCAACGCGCTGGGCGCCGTGGCGTTCGCGTACGCGGGCCACAACGTGGTGCTGGAGATCCAGGCCACCATCCCGTCCACCCCGGAGCAACCGTCCAAGAAGCCCATGTGGCGCGGCGTCGTCGTCGCATACGCGCTCGTCGCGCTCTGCTACTTCGCCGTCGCCTTCGCCGGCTACCGCGCCTTCGGCAACGCCGTCGCGCCCAACGTGCTCATCAGCCTCGACAAGCCGCGCTGGCTCGTCGCCGCCGCCAACCTCATGGTCGCCGTGCACGTCGTGGGGAGCTACCAGGTCTACGCCATGCCGGTGTTCGACATGATCGAGACCGTGCTCGTCAAGCGGGCCAAGTTCGCGCCCGGGTTCCGGCTCCGGCTCCTCGCCCGCTCCGCCTACGTCCTCGCCACCATGTTCGTCGGCATGACGTTCCCCTTCTTCGACGGCCTGCTCGGCTTCTTCGGCGGGTTCGGGTTCGCGCCCACCACCTACTTCATCCCCTGCATCATGTGGCTCATCCTGCGCAAGCCAAAGAAGTACGGCCTCACATGGTGCATCAACGTCTTCTGCATCGTCGTCGGGGTGCTGCTCATGCTCGCGTCCCCCATTGGAGGACTCCGCCAGATCATCCATGACGTCAAGAGCTTCAAGTTCTACTCCTAAAGCATTGCATTGGTGGAATTAATAGGAATAGGATACAGTTTTATGTAACTATACTAATAGAGGTCTTTATAATATTCTAGTAGTTCCAAAATGGAAGCATTTATTGACGGTCGGACATCACGTTTGACCGTTCGTCTAGTATTTTGGATACAAAATCAATATTTTGATAATACTTATTTTTCATATAATGTTATCTATATATCATTAATATTCATAATGTAACAAAACACGATCTATTATTAGCTACAAGATAAACTCTGTAAATACGTTCCAAAGTGAAGTTGTTTTGGAAGAAAACTATGACAACTCTTTCTAGAGTTTGTCTAAAGTTTTAAGTGGATAGGTAAAAAAAGGAAAAACTAAATACTTTAAGGGCCCGTTTGGATCCCAGGAAACAGCCCGAATCGAAACACTTTCGAAGGTCCGGCCTGTTTGGCGGGCGCGGAATCGAATTAGCACTTTCGGCCCGTTTCCATCCGGTGAAATTTTGGCCTACGACCATTTCGGACCCTAACACGGGAGAAACTCACCGAATCGTCTCTTCCTCCTCCCCGAGTCCCCGACTCCGCCGCCGCTGCTGCTCCCACGCCCGACTCGGCCGGTCTGCTGCCTCCGCGCCGGATTGCCGCTCCGCCCTCCGCGTCCCGGGCCACGCCGCCTTCCGCATCGCCTTCTCCGTCGACGCCGCCGTCAGCCTCGCCTTCCCCGTCGTCGTCCTCCGTCCACGTCCCGATCCGCGCCGCCGTCCACGCTGCCATCCGCATCACCTTCCGCGTCTACGCTTCCCATCCATGCCTCCGGCCTCGAACCATGGTGACCCAGGTGGCCAGGTACCCTCGTCTCCCCCTCTCCCTTATCTGCTCAATCCCGCCTGTTTGTGCTGCTCCTGTAGCCCGCTTCATTGATTCGTTTGCACTTTGATGCTCACATCACTGTTTCGTTTGCACCCTTATGCTCCTGATGCCTGCATTCATTGTGTACTAGGATTAATTACTGAATGTGTGCAGATTAGGATTGTTGAGACGAAATGAATAATTTTGCGGTTCATGGATGGGCTAGCTTGTAGCTTTGGATGTACATGTCCCCGTTGATTGCTGACTCGAGCTAGACATTGACATTATGTGACTTGATGCTTTGGGTTAACTTTTTTGGGCTTACACTTGTTTGTGTTTGATTGGCAAGTCTTTTTAGTTTTATAACTTGTTCCTTCTTCGTAGCAAGTCTATTGCTCGTACTCCAGATTAAACTGCATATTGGCTTAATTTTATACTTGGTGAACGATCTATTCAAGTTTGAGCTAGTCTCGCCAAAAAAAAAAAGAGAAAAAAAAGTTTTGAGCTAGAGCAAGAGCACCACGTGCAAATGTTAGGAAGCTTCCCCATGCTGGATCTTGGTTCCCGCCATCTTCGTAAGGCCGAATCATTCTATTGTTGGGTAATGCCTGGCTCACGGATAGATTCGCCTGCTTGGACTGATAAATAGGTTTTTGGAACTCTGGATCATTGCAGTATTTTTTAATCATGGGAATGCCCTGTTTGTTTAAATATTCGATCAGTTTCAGGCACTAACATAATGGCTGCACCAGCTTCTTATGTCAGCACTGTGTCACATTTATGTAGCTGTGAGCCAGCATTTTTTTGGTTTATCTCAGTGACTTTCAGAGAGATGCTTGACGAACAAGAGAGAATGATGAGTTGGCAGAATAAATTTTGTTTTCACTCAAAATGCAACTGTGCTTTCCTGAATTGTGAAGTTTCAGTAATTAAAACTAATTTCTTTAGATAGCTTATTGCTAGTTGTGTTTTAGAAAGTTTTCTTTGGTTTTTCTGAAGCACATTTCCTTCCACATGGCACTGTATTGAATTGCTTATTGATAGTGGTGTGGACAGTTATACTGTTAAAAGGAGCAGACCTTGTAAACAATTACTGACAAATATCTGTTTTTCTTGCTGTTATCACAAATATATATCTGTCAAGTTAGCTCTTGCTGTTATCAACAATATATATTTTACTCATCACATTGGTACCCTTTACATAGCCAATATCACTTTAGAACTGGTTAGTAGCATGCGTAAAGTTTAAAACTTGTTCTGTTTTGAAGCTAAGAGCAGCTAATTTTGTGCCGATCCTTGATCCAGATCTATGGGTGTTTTAAGTCCAAGTAGTTCCATATCTTAGTTTCAGCATGTTGAATTAGGACTTAACTCATGTCTGCTGGCTGACTGGCATGTGAGATCCATGGGTGCATGTCTGCTTCTGAAACTTTGCTAACATCAGTTATAAAATACAACATGCTGGTTGGCATATGTTTAGCCTAGCTAAGGTTATACAGCAATACAACTGGCTAGTTTTTTTTAGGCAAAATAACCCTGGTACCCAACAGGCTGGTTAATCATAAATGATTTATTATTGTCCATCTTTTACTTTGTTGATATTCACTGTGCCACGTACTGCAGAGGGAGCATCACAAAGGGCCAGGGGAGGCTGCAGCTGCTGGATGGTGTCGATGCAGTGGGCAACAAAGCTTTATTAATCAACGGAAGAAAGAAGGATTTGGCATTTTTCGACCATATTTGGCTGTATAGTGTCATTGTTTTGTATAGAGTGTCATTGTTTTGTATAGAGGTGATACATAGGTTGATTTTGTGTAGAGGTGACACATCTGCCAAAGGAGTTGTCCAAGAATGCAGCAGTGTTCCCTGTGTAAAGATATGTTTGAGTTAGATAGTAGAAGTTGTTTGTTCGTTGTACATTCAACTGATTCCTTATGCAAAGTACCCAAACAGCATTCTGATTTTAATTCTAGGAATTTAATTCTTGGTACAGCCAAACAAGAAAAATTGAAATCAATTAGTTTCTGGATGATTCAATTCTAGTTGATTCAATTCGTAGAATGTGATTCCTAGAAATACTTTCATTTCTAGGGATCCAAACAGGCCCTAAGGAGAAATTCTCTCACACCAAGCTATCGTGAGCCCACGATCAACAGGTTGACTACATCTATTCGACCATAAGGTCAGGTTCTTAACGCAACAAGCAACAACGAAAGAGGTGTGTTCATCCTCGTATCTAAAAATTTTGGTATTCACATTGCCAAAGTTAAGTTGTGAGTATGCTTGGTTCCGTTTCACTATCTTACCTCACTGGCACGAGCCAGGCTAGCTAGGGTTGTTCTAATAAGAAAACATAACCATAGTATGGGTATGCTTGCATTGGTTCCTTAGCACTGATTGCCACCTAGCGGGAAAAAAAGAGAAAGGTTCTTTGTTTTGGACAAAAACTACGGCGTCATTGTGTTTACAGATCTATCTTTTCGTGTCGAACCAAACATTATGACGAATTACACTTAATTTTAAGTATGGAGGGAGTATTAGTTATTAAGTTCTTTATTGTTGTAAGCTTCATGACCATTGGAGCTAGGGAAACCCCAAGGTATGAATGTTTTGGTGATAGGATGAGAACCATGAATGTGACTAACACTCTTTGTGAGATCTTATAGGTCACATACAAAGAAAGCTCCGTCGTTGGTGGTGAACGCCAACACACCATGAACTTAATGAAAAGGATGATTGGTTGCCTTCATCTACACAAGAACGGACTTGATGGAGTCGCGGAGAAGACATGGATCAAGGCTAAGGACATGCTAGATCCAAGCGGGTGTTGCTTGGTTAGATGTTAGCTTGAGTCCATAGGAAAACCGGACTATCAAGAGGGTTCGAGGTGGTTCTCTTAGTACACACTAGTTATAGAGATCATTGGATGCATGGTGAGTCTCTCAGGGGCTAGAGTGGCAGAAGAGAGTTGAAGGAACCAAGAAGATCAAGTGTTGAAGAAGAAGATCAAGAAGAAGATCGAAGCTGCGAAGGCAGAAGGGACCGGACAGTACGGTCAAGGAGACCGTACAATACGGTCTACAGAGGAAATCCAGACAGAAGAGCTTAAGTTTCTGGAAGTGGAGAAATAGAGACCGGACAGTTGACCGGACAGTACGGTCCTAGGGACCGGACAGTACGGTCTCTATTGGAAGATCCAGACAGAGAAGCTGAAGTTTCTGGAAGTTGAAGAATGAAGACCGGACAATTGAGAGGATGGTACGGTCACGGGGACCGTACAATACGGTCTTACAGGAGAAGAGCAACAGAGAAGGAGAAGTTTCTGTTGGCTGATGAAGAATGGAGACCGGACAATACGGTCCTAGGGACCGTACAGTACGGTCTGGTCTGAGATGATGAACAGCACTCCCCGGACGCCAGTCTGGTAGAGACCGGACAATACGGTCAGATGGAGACCGGACAATACGGTCCTTTGTACGGTCCTTACGCAGACTGGGTACTTTTGGACAACGGCTAGTTTGAGGTTGGAGGCCTATATATAGTCGGTTGTTTACCTCTTTGAGGTGCTCTTGGACCCAGGAAAGAGGGGAGGTGCTGCCAAGAAGCCAAGAGGAAGAAGTGTGAAGCACTTGAGAGGGATTTGGAGTGATCCTAGTGCTTGAGAGAGTAGCAAGTTGCATCCTTTGATCTCTAGGCTAGTGTGGGCTTGAGAGAGTCATCTAGGGCTGTTACTCTTGGTCTATGGCAAGGCCTAGACCGGTTAGGCGTCGGTGTTGAGCTGTCCAAGGAGATTGTGGAAGTCAACACAAGTTTGTACACGGTCTTGGAGCTTCCCGTGCGAAAGAAGCATCACTAGTGGAGCGCCCTTTGGCACGCATCAAGTGCGGAGCCTTACCTCCGGAAGAGTACCCGGGATCGAGCCCGGCGGGACGTGCCCGCGACTTCACTCGGAGGGTGAAGTGTGCTCTAGGAGGGATCGCCATCGAGCGGAGGGACGGGGTCGAGACTCCGGCGGGAGTGACCCAACGTGGAGTAGGGGAAGGCGCCATCCTTCCGAGACCACGGGAAAACATCATGAGCATTCTCTATCCCTTCTCCTTTACTACTCGCATTTACTTATTGCACTTCATATGATTGCTTGTAGTACTTGAGTTGCGCTCTTATCTTGCTTGTGTGTTTACCTTGCTACCTACTAGCTTCACTAGGCTTGCTTGATTGCCTTGCTCGTGTGCTTACTTGTTATAGCCTATCTAATAGCTCTAAGGACTCTACTTAGTGTGCCTAGTATCTTGGTTGCCTTGTCTCTAGTTATCTTGTTCCTTGCCTTGCCTAGCTTAAGTCTTCCGCTCTTTCTATCTTGTGCTAGGTTGCTAGTGTGGTGTGATTGTGTTATCTATATGCACTAGCTATATAGGTTAAGGATACTCCTTAGTGTGCTTTACCTTGTTACTAGAACTACTTGCTAGGAGTTGCTTGGGTGTAAGTGTTTGGAAATAGATTCTAGAGTGCACCGATTCACCCCCCCCCCCTCTCGGTCACACGATCCTTACAAGTGGTATCAGAGCCAAGTGCTCATTATTAGGGCTTTACCGCCTTGAGTCGTGACCGGGATTGCGTGTGGGAAAATGGAGTCCACTCATGATGACGTTTCTAACACTTCCATCGCCTCTACCTTGATTGAGCCTTATGATTGTGTGCTTAATGACTTTTCCTACTATCATGTGCGTGATGAGTATGATGAGCTTGTTTTGAATGATAATGAGGATATCACTAACTTCGCATCTCGCTTGTATGTTCTTGCTAGGAAACTCATGTCACGAGGCTATCCATCTATTATGCACAAGCATGTTGTGAAGAAGCTTATCCGATCTCTACCACTCTCGCGGTTTGGTATTCTTGCTTTTGCTCGAGTGGATGAGTTTGTGAACATGCCCTATGATGAGGTGGTTGCTATTCTCTCCTCTCTTGAGGAGGATATCAAGAAGGGCAAGGATATCTCTCATGCAAGTGAAGATCAACACATTGAAGCTCAACCTCTACCCAAGCTCAATCATCATCTCGTGTTGGTGAAGGTTCTTCTTCTCGGGATCAAGAGGATGGATATCTCAAGCTATGTGATGAGTTGGATCACATCTCTATGGAGCCGAATGAAGATCTTGTTGAGTTTGCTCTTCGGATGGATTCTCTCATCAAGAGGATAAATGAGAACAAGCTTTGGATAGTCACTAAGGGTCAAGGTCTTAGAAGGTTTCTTGATGCTCTCCCGAAGGACAAGTATGGTGATCACATTGAGTTTGAGAGCTTTGAGCTTGAGTCATATTCAATTGAGCAAGTCATTGAGATCGTACAAGAAGAAGGGCTCGCTCTTTGCTCTCTAACACATTCAAGACCCCAAGTGATGATGAGGAAGAAGAAGAAGATGATAGAGTTCCCGTCTTCTATTGTGATGATGACTATTCAAGTGCTAGTGATGATGAGCCGAAGCCTATCAAGGAATATCCCCCGGATGGAGATCTCTTACCTCCTTTCTATGAAGACTACTACAACATGTATGAACCGGGTCTTGCCGGTGGAGCTCACTACCTTCTCCTTGATATGTATGATGAGTTCTACAAGAGAAGAGAAGAGACTTGGCTTGAGTGTTGGAAGAGGCTCCTCATATTGTTTGCAAGAGTCAATTCTTTTGAAGGGAAGGAGAAGGTTAGTGATGAGAGTGCTATACGGATAATGTTGTCTCTCCTCCCTTATCATCGGAAGATCTATGTCCTAAATGATATTGGTGATGATATTGATCGGATGCCTCTCAAGGAAGCTATCTTGATTGCCTTATCCTATGAGCATCAAATGTACAACATCCTTGAGTACGCCAATGGAAGTGATGAAGTGGGAAGATTTCAAGCCTATCCTCTTGGGAACCATGTCCTACACTTAGGATATGATCGGAGTGAGTGGAGACACAATGGAGTCACCAAGGCAATGATTGACGCGTTGGATGCATTGGACTTGGATTTTCTAAATGGAGTTCCTATGGCCTACATCAAGAGCAAGCAAGAGGTAAATGATATGTCAATTGATTCTCATGATACTAACACTCCTCTTTGCTTGATGGCTACTTCCAAGGTGAACTACAAGATTGGTGGCAAACATTGGGTGTTGGATAGTGGGTGCACTCAACACATGACCGGTACTTCATCCATCTTCACCAACTTGGAAGAAAATGAAGATCATGACAAGGTCACATTTGGCGACAACTCCAAGCACAAGGTGAGAGGTCTTGGTAAGGTGGCTATCTCAAATGACCTCTCTATCTCTAATGTATTGCTTGTTGAGTCCCTAAACTTCAATCTTCTATCCGTTGCTCAAATATGTGATCTTGGCTTTTCTTGTAACTTTGATGCTAATGGGGTGGTTCTTCATAATGATGCTATGGGTCTCACTATCAAGGGCTTTCGTCATAATAATCTATATGTTGTTGATTTTGAGACTAACATTGTTGCCCCTAGCACTTGTCTCTTCACTAAGTCCGCTCTAGGTTGGCTATGGCATCGGAGGCTTGCTCACATTGGTATGGGTCAACTCAAGCGTGTGATGAAGAACAAGCTAGTGAGAGGAGTCAAGGATGTCACCTTTGAGAAGGACAAGCTATGTAGTGCATGCCAAGCCGGAAAGCAAGTGGCTTCACCTCATCCGTCCAAGAATTTCTTGTCAACTTCAAGACCTCTTGAGCTCCTACACATTGATCTCTTCGGGCCTACAACTTATGTGAGCATTGGTGGGAATCTCTATTGCTTGGTGGTAGTGGACGACTACTCAAGATATACTTGGGTATTCTTTCTTGAGAACAAGGCACAAGCAATTGGGATATTCAAGAAGTTTGCTAGAAGAGTACAAAATGAGTATGGGCATCGCATCAAGAAGATTCGGAGTGATAATGGGACGGAGTTCAAAAACTCTATCATTGAAGACTATTGTGATGAGATTGGCATCAAGCATGAGTTCTCGGCTACATACACTCCTCAACAAAATGGTGTTGTTGAGAGGAAGAACAAGACACTTATCACTCTTGCTCGTGCTATGCTTGATGAGTACAACACTCCGGAGAAGTTTTGGGCGGAAGCTATCAACACCGCATGCTATACCTCCAACCGGATCTATCATCACAAGTTGCTAAACAAGACTCCATATGAAGTAATTGTTGGGAGAAGACCGAATGTTGCCTACTTCCGAGTGTTTGGTTGCAAGTGCTACATCTACAAGAAGAGGGAAAGACTTGGCAAGTTCGAGAAGAGGACCGATGTGGGCATTCTTGTCGGCTACTCGGGCTCGGCTAAGGCTTATCGGGTTTACAACACCTCTACCGGCTTTGTTGAAGAAACCTATGATGTGCAATTTGATGAATCTCACGGGTCTCAAGAAGACCCTCCTTCTTCTCATATTGTAGGTGATGAACCCGTGGAGGAAGCTTTGGAGAACATGCCCATTGGTGAAGTTATTCCTCGTGAAGACGAACCTCCGACACCTCCTCCAACAACTTCATCAAACGGACCTTCTACGAGCACATCTCAAGTGAATCCAAGCTCTCCCTCAAGTGAACAACATCAAGCACCTTCAAGTGATCCGCAACAAGCATCTTCGAGTCAAGCTCCATCAAGCGAACCGCAACAAGCGCCATCAAGTCCACCTCATGCATCTACGAGCCAAGCTTCACCGAGAAATCAAGAACAAGCACAATCTACTTCAACTCAAGATGATGGCTCGGGTTCACCTCTTCGACAACAAGACACTCACATCTCAAGGGAGCAAGCCGCAAGAGATGCGCAAGACACTTCGCCGGCTCCTCCTCCTCCTCGACAAGAACCTTCAAGGAAGCACAAACCCATTGCTCGGGATCATTCACGTGATCTCATCATTGGGAGTCCTTCTCAAGGGTTAAAGACTAGGAGAAGTCAATATAAACCTAATTATGTTGATGAAGCTAACATTGTTGAGAACTTCTCTTTTGTCTCTACCCTAGAGCCGAAGACGATCGAGGAAGCCTTGAAAGACCACAAGTGGGTGCTATCCATGCAAGAGGAGCTCAACAATTTCAAGAGGAATGATGTTTGGAAGTTGGTGAAGCGGCCCAAGCGATCCAATGTCATTGGCGCTAAGTGGGTCTTCAAGAACAAGCAAGATGAGAAGGGAGCAATCGTGAGGAACAAGGCAAGACTCGTGGCGAAGGGCTACTCTCAAGTTGAAGGCGTCGATTTTGACGAGACTTTCGCCCCCGTCGCTCGTCTTGAGGCTATAAGAACACTTCTTGCTTATGCTTCTCATTTTGATTTTAAACTTCACCAAATGGATGTGAAAAGTGCATTTCTCAATGGACTAATCAATGAAGAAGTTTATGTAGAGCAACCTCCCGGCTTCGAGGACCCCGAGCATCCGGACCATGTGTACAAGCTTAAGAAGGCTCTCTACGGACTCAAACAAGCACCAAGAGCATGGTATGAACGACTTCGAGATCATCTCATCACCAAGGGCTACAAGATCGGTAGTATCGACAACACTCTCTTTACTAAGCATATTGGTGATGATCTCTTTGTTTGTCAAATCTATGTTGATGATATCATCTATGGCTCCACTAACGAAATCTATAATGATGAGTTCCGTGCTCTTATGAAGAAAGAGTTTGAGATGTCCATGATAGGTGAACTTCATGTCTTCCTCGGTTTTCAAGTCAAGCAAATGAAGGAGGGCACGTTCATCTACCAAGAGAAGTACACTCGGGATCTTCTTAAGAGATTCGGCATGGAAGACTCCAAGCCCTACGACACACCTATGGCTACAAGTGTCCTCTTGATGTGGATGTGAAAAGAATTCTTAGGTACATCAAGAGTACTCCTACAATGGGCCTATGGTATCCAAAAGGCTCGGACTTTGGACTTGTTGGCTATGCGGACTCGGATTTCGCCGGATGCAAAGTGAGTAGAAAGAGTACCTCCGGTGGATGCCAATTTCTTGGACAATCACTCATCTCATGGAGTTCCAAGAAACAAAATTGTGTGGCTATCTCTACGGCGGAGGCGGAATATTTGGCGGCCGGTGCTTGTTGTGCTCAACTCCTATACATGAAGCAAACCCTATTGGACTATGGATTATCTTATGGGCAAGTACCTCTCTATTGTGATAGCGAAAGTGCTATCAATATGGCTCTCAACAAGGGTGACCACGGCCATGCCAAGCACATTGAGGTCAAGCATCACTTCATTCGAGATCATGTGGCCAAGAAGGATATTGAATTGATTGGTGTTCGGACTCATGAACAATTGGCGGACATCTTCACCAAGCCACTTGACAAGAAGACCTTTTGTAAGCTCCGGGGAGAACTCAATGTTCTCGACCTCTCCGACTTCACTTGATATCCTTGAGCTTACATATGTATATATGTATATATACTTTGCTTGTTTTTGTTTGTGTTGTTGTTTTTGTGTGTTCTTCTTGTTTTGTAGGACCGACGACTAACCTTCTTGAGATAGCAATGAGCATGGGTTAAGCTTGGGATTGGTGGCACTTGGCTCCCGAGGCTTTGAAGAATGGCTCGTTGTGATCAAGCTCATGGAGGGTTCAAACTTGTTGTTGGTAACTTCGCTCTTAGCTTTCTCTTGTTTTACCCTTATAGCATCATGCATTGTACACTTATCATTCCTTGCATTCGCATCTTGCATCTTGCATAAGTGTCTCGGCGCCGAGCACCCATCTAGGGGGAGTTGCTTATTCACAATATGAGTATATGACCTCCTATGATGAACTTATAGCAATGCTATATGAGCTTCATGCCCATTGAACCAAGATTTTTGAGCTCCAAGGCTAAATCCACTTGCGCGGCTCAAAGTCTAAGGGTTCATACATTTCCATCATCATCAACTAACCCCTATGTACTTCAAGACAATATTCTTTTGAGAATGTGTGTAGGGATAATTGTTGGGAAATGGAGAATCACGGATCAAGGGGAAGCTTCACGCCAAATCAAGTAACTCATTTTCCCACTCGTCTCATACATTTACACTAACCTTTTCTCCCTTGGAAGATTTCTTTTGGATGATAGATGCCAAAGGGGGAGAAGAGTTGGGCTTAATGATCGAGCAAGAATATGGGGGGAGAAGAGTTCGAGCGGAGAAGAATATGGGAAGAAGAGTTCGGACTTACAATGAGTTGGAAGATGTCACCTCAAGGGGGAGTTTGTACAAGAGAAGATCAAGTGATCAAGGTGATCGATCTTCACACAATCTTGAGGTGATGAAGAAGAAGCAATGCCGTCTCAAGGGGGAGTGTGCGCGAATGAAGATCAAGTGATCAAGATGATCGATCTTCACACAATCTTGAGATTGGTGCACTTGTCAAGGGGGAGCGAAATTCTACAAAGTAAGTATGAAGGTAAACCCCTTGCAATCTTTGCTTGTCATAGCTCCATGTGCTTTCATTCACTTGTGATATGAGTTTTTGCTCTAACTTGTGACTCCTTTTGAGCTATGACTTGCCTCGACCTAATCAACAAGGTAACTTTCTCTCTATCATATATTTGTTGTTTAGTGTCTTGATCGAGTTGCGCTTTTATCTTGGCTTTTGTCATTACATTCTTTATCTTCTCGATCATTTTTATCATGGTTGTCATCCATCACCAAAAAGGGGGAGATTGTAAGCTTCATGACCATTGGAGCTAGGGAAACCCCAAGGTATGAATGTTTTGGTGATAGGATGAGAACCATGAATGTGACTAACACTCTTTGTGAGATCTTATAGGTCACATACAAAGAAAGCTCCGTCCGTTGGTGGTGAACGCCAACACACCATGAACTTAATGAAAAGGATGATTGGTTGCCTTCATCTACACAAGAACGGACTTGATGGAGTCGCGGAGAAGACATGGATCAAGGCTAAGGACATGCTAGATCCAAGCGGGTGTTGCTTGGTTAGATGTTAGCTTGAGTCCATAGGAAAAACCGGACTATCAAGAGGGTTCGAGGTGGTTCTCTTAGTACACACTAGTTATAGAGATCATTGGATGCATGGTGAGTCTCTCAGGGGCTAGAGTGGCAGAAGAGAGTTGAAGGAACCAAGAAGATCAAGTGTTGAAGAAGAAGATCAAGAAGAAGATCGAAGCTGCGAAGGCAGAAGGGACCGGACAGTACGGTCAAGGAGACCGTACAATACGGTCTACAGAGGAAATCCAGACAGAAGAGCTTAAGTTTCTGGAAGTGGAGAAATAGAGACCGGACAGTTGACCGGACAGTACGGTCCTAGGGACCGGACAGTACGGTCTCTATTGGAAGATCCAGACAGAGAAGCTGAAGTTTCTGGAAGTTGAAGAATGAAGACCGGACAATTGAGAGGATGGTACGGTCACGGGGACCGTACAATACGGTCTTACAGGAGAAGAGCAACAGAGAAGGAGAAGTTTCTGTTGGCTGATGAAGAATGGAGACCGGACAATACGGTCCTAGGGACCGTACAGTACGGTCTGGTCTGAGATGATGAACAGCACTCCCCGGACGCCAGTCTGGTAGAGACCGGACAATACGGTCAGATGGAGACCGGACAATACGGTCCTTTGTACGGTCCTTACGCAGACTGGGTACTTTTGGACAACGGCTAGTTTGAGGTTGGAGGCCTATATATAGTCGGTTGTTTACCTCTTTGAGGTGCTCTTGGACCCAGGAAAGAGGGGAGGTGCTGCCAAGAAGCCAAGAGGAAGAAGTGTGAAGCACTTGAGAGGGATTTGGAGTGATCCTAGTGCTTGAGAGAGTAGCAAGTTGCATCCTTTGATCTCTAGGCTAGTGTGGGCTTGAGAGAGTCATCTAGGGCTGTTACTCTTGGTCTATGGCAAGGCCTAGACCGGTTAGGCGTCGGTGTTGAGCTGTCCAAGGAGATTGTGGAAGTCAACACAAGTTTGTACACGGTCTTGGAGCTTCCCGTGCGAAAGAAGCATCACTAGTGGAGCGCCCTTTGGCACGCATCAAGTGCGGAGCCTTACCTCCGGAAGAGTACCCGGGATCGAGCCCGGCGGGACGTGCCCGCGACTTCACTCGGAGGGTGAAGTGTGCTCTAGGAGGGATCGCCATCGAGCGGAGGGACGGGGTCGAGACTCCGGCGGGAGTGACCCAACGTGGAGTAGGGGAAGGCGCCATCCTTCCGAGACCACGGGAAAACATCATGAGCATTCTCTATCCCTTCTCCTTTACTACTCGCATTTACTTATTGCACTTCATATGATTGCTTGTAGTACTTGAGTTGCGCTCTTATCTTGCTTGTGTGTTTACCTTGGTACCTACTAGCTTCACTAGGCTTGCTTGATTGCCTTGCTCGTGTGCTTACTTGTTATAGCCTATCTAATAGCTCTAAGGACTCTACTTAGTGTGCCTAGTATCTTGGTTGCCTTGTCTCTAGTTATCTTGTTCCTTGCCTTGCCTAGCTTAAGTCTTCCGCTTTCTTTCTATCTTGTGCTAGGTTGCTAGTGTGGTGTGATTGTGTTATCTATATGCACTAGCTATATAGGTTAAGGATACTCCTTAGTGTGCTTTACCTTGTTACTAGAACTACTTGCTAGGAGTTGCTTGGGTGTAAGTGTTTGGAAATAGATTCTAGAGTGCACCGATTCACCCCCCCCCTCTCGGTCACACGATCCTTACAATTGTGGAACAGATCTATCTGGTTGAAATGTTGGGATACATATTACGATTTATGTCACTGAGTAAACGTCATGTTTGATAAAAACAAGACTCCTGGCCAAGGATTGAAATCCCGAACTGACCGGTGCTACCGGGCGCCACGAAATGACCGGTTTTCCGAAAAACCGCGAAAACCGGTCGGAAACCGCTACAAAATTTCGAAAACCAAATTTTGAACCAAAAAACTCCGAAATGAACGGTAAACGGTCCGGTTTACTGGTAAACCGGTCAAAATGTCCGGAAAACCGGACCGAAATTCGGAAAACCGGTTTGGGGAGGAAAAATTAAAAAAAAGCAAAAAAATAAAAAATTGAAAAATTGAAACAAAAATATGTAAAAAAACTATACGCAATTTGAAGTACATTAGTGCAACAAAAACACGAAAATTCAATCGTTTGCTTAGTCAAAAAAATCGATGAAGCTTTCAGGTTCAAAATGAGAAAAAAGAAAAGGGTTTTTTTCTTTTTTTCCCTTCCTTTTTCAACCCAGAAAACTTGCATGATTTTTTTGACCGATCAAACGATAGAATTTTTGTGTTCTTGTTCCACCATTGCGCTGCAAATTTCATCTAGTTTTTTTACATATTTTTGTTTCAAATTTTGTCAAATTTTTAAATTTTTTTGAATTTTAAACTCGAAAACCGACTCCCGGGTAAACCGGACCGGACCGGTTTCTGGTTTTCGCGAAAACCGGTCCGTGTTTACCGCGGGATTTCAATCCTTGCTCCTGGCTCCAGTTACGCCGCGGCATAGCCTGTCAGTCTGGCTGGTGTAGCATGCTTCTCTCTTCCTACTACTATTTCACCTGCCCCTGCGTGGTCCGCCGTGATCCAACGGTGGACGGCGGGTCGGCAATGGTCCACGAGACCACGACTCGGCAGCCACGAAGATTCGTCACTTCCCTTTTTCGCAGGGCCGGCGCGGCGACCAAGTTGGTGCGCGGCGCGCACACGTGCCTACTCCGCCGCCGGCCCCACCCACCCCGATGCGCCCCCCACAAAAGCATGGTCGCGCCGCCGCCCGAATTCAGTGATCCCCAATTAAAAGACGCGCCTCTCCTCCTCCACGTCTCCGCACCGCCACACCGCCGCCACGCCATGGACGCCACCGCCGCCCGCTCCCTCTTCGCCCCGGCCGCCGCCACCAAGCCCCGCCGACCCGGTTGCGCCGTCGCCCCTTCTCCTCCTCCTCGCCGCGCGCTCCGCGCCCGTCTCGCCGTCCGCTGCGCCCACTCCCGCGCCCCGCCACCGCCCCCGCCCCTCCCGCGCGCCGACGACGGGTTGGCCGAGGCCTCCGCCGCCGCCGCCACCCCGCGGCTCCGCCTCCAGCGCCTCGCCGAGGAGTTCCGCGCGCTCCCGTCCGACGCCGACCGCGCGCGCCGGCTGCTGTCCCTCGCGGCGGCGCTCCCGCGACTCCCCGAGCGCGACCGCGCGCCGGGAAACCGCGTGATGGGCTGCGTCGCGCGGGTGTGGCTGGCGTCCCGCTGCGACGCCGCGGGGCGGATGCGGTTCGCGGCCGACTCCGACGCGGACCTCTCGCGCGGGTACTGCGCCTGCCTCGTCGCCGCGCTGGACGGCGCGCGGCCCGAGGAGGTGCTCGACGTCGACCCCGCCGACCTCGCCCCGCTCGGAGGGGTCGCCGCGACGCGCTCGCGGGCCAGCACGTGGCACAACGTGCTCGTCGCCATGCAGAAGCGGGCGCGGGCGGCCGTCGCGGCGCGGGAGGGCAGGCACCCTGGGGACCCATTCCCGTCGCTCGTCATTGGACGCGACGGCGCCGTCCGCGCGCAGGGCAGCTACGCCGAGGCGCAGGTGAGCTCTTCCTCGTGGGCTCATTCATTGTCCATTGCGTTGATTGATTTGTTTGTTTTTTTGTTGGATGCTCGTGTTGTTGTTGATCTGCTCGAAAAGACGTCACTTGTCTCGGCAAACCTAGAATTAGCATAACGCCATACCTCCATTGGGCCTGTCTGTGCTAGAAATGGCTAGAAAAAGAAATTGCGCTCTTGCTTTCATATATTTCAATATGTGACGTGTGGAATCTGCCGAGGATGGGTGTCCATTTCCATTTTCCTAAAGTTGCACCGCCGAATAAGTTTTTAAAGATACTAGCTCTTTTATTGGCTATGCTTTTCCCTTTTTGATAACGAAAAAAGAGCTGACTCTATGCGTATGGTCAAGATTGGAGACCTGGGAATGGATTGGTCAGCTGGTGTCGACATCACCGCTTGCCTTTTTCACTTTATGTTGGCATCTGAGTATATTTATTGGAAAATTGCATTATTCTACCTTTTCCTCTAGTATTTTACGATTCTGTACATTTGTCCACTGAACACTTGGAAGCTTTTGTGGTATCCATACTTTTGCTTGCCATATAAATTGACTGCTCTTGGGACCAGCAAAATGAAAGCCCAGTAAATCATGATGAGCAGCATGTGAATTATCATGAGCTGAATATGACTAATCTTCTTTGATCAATTTTGAGCCATTGCCACCAATTCTCATAAGTTAGCGAGGATTGAATATCTACAATGCTATATTTAAGACTGATGTGCAAAGTATCATTAACATTGAAGAGTGGAGTTCATGTTTTCATAACCCATTTTTGAAATTCTGAAACACATCATCAGAAAATTGTGACACATCTGCTCTGCATGGATGACTACAGTACTGACTTGGCTTTAGTAATAACATCAACAACAAAGTCTTTCAGTTCCACGCAAGTTGGGCTAGGCTAGAGATGAACCCAAAGAATCTTCCACACACCCCTCCTGTCTGACTTACTTTAGTAACACTTGCCATAAATGGCAAAGAAATGCCTACACAATTGACATTTTCACTGACAACGTGTTTTGGCTGTGAATCTAATAATGTTTTTTGATCAAATGATCTTGGATGTCAGATTTGTTGTAAGCACCTTGATTTCTGCACGAAGTAACTTTCTATGCTTAATCTTTAAATTGCAGGCGATGTTTTTATCTCCCGAAGAGTCCAAGATTTCAGAGCTTGTCAGTGCCCTTAAGGAGAAAAAAATCGGGGTTGTTGCACACTTTTACATGGATCCTGAGGTGCAAGGCATACTAACCGCTGCAAAGAAACAGTGGCCCCACATCCACATATCCGACTCCTTAGTAATGGCAGATAGTGCTGTTAAAATGGCTGAAGCAGGATGCGATTATATTACAGTACTTGGTGTTGACTTCATGTCAGAAAATGTTCGTGCAATACTTGATCAAGCTGGATTTAACAAGGTATTCATTTAAAATTATTTTTTGATTTATTGTATAGCGTGGTCCGTATTTACTACAAAGAACATATCACAAGAATCAAGTTGGTGGGACTAAATTTCTATACGCACTTGGATCCTGTTTCTATGTTAGTGATGAAACTATCAGTTTGGGATCCGGGTATGAAACTCTTTTGTTTTGTATTTCCCTGGATCCTTGGACTTGATGCTTTCTATATGGTTATTTCTGTTATGTACTCACATCGCCATTCGTATACACTAGGCCATATTCAGAGTTTGGCTTGGAAAAAAGATAGAATAAACCTCATCTGATTCAATTAATGCTATTGCATATATCATTTTTTGAACTAGCATTCTGAGCTGTTGAATTCTTGTCAAGGAGTAGGTTTTGCAATGAATATTTATTATACTTATTGGACAAACTGTGCATGAGCACGATCAAGTAAATTGCAGGGTAAATTTATTAGAAGATGTTAACTCACTACCGTACCCGGGGCAGAACACATGAATCTACTGCGATACTTGATTTGGTCATAGCCAATAAGTAATTTCTTGGATAATTATTGATCTAATTTTCATAATTGTGATGAAAGTATAAATCAACGTCGGCATGCTCAGAATATTCAATACTTACATACATGGATATACACAATCCACACCTAGCACACTAATGCTCATGGATTGAATCAGGTTGGTGTTTACAGAATGTCCAGTGAACAAATCGGCTGTTCCTTAGCAGACGCTGCTTCAAGTTCTGAATATACACATTTTTTGAGAGAAGCATCAAAATATCATCCTTCTCTACACGTTATTTACATCAACACTTCTTTGGAGACAAAAGCACATGCTCACGAACTTGTTCCTACAATAACATGTACCTCTTCCAATGTTGTTCCAACTATATTACAGGTAAATGATTTGCTTCTCACAAATATTTTCTGTGGGCACCATTTATGGTCCTTTGGAGTGGACATAATTTATTTTTAAGCAAGCAAGATCTTCATGTTTTACTTTATTTGCGCTTGCACTTATGCTTTCTTGACTGTTTGTCTTTCAGGCATTTGCTCAAATACCAGATATTAATGTCTGGTATGGTCCTGATTCATATATGGGTGCAAACATAGCAGATCTGTTCCAAAGAATGGCTACCATGTCAGATGAAGAAATCACAGCAATACATCCAGATCACAACAGGAAATCTATAAGTTCGTTATTGCCACGTCTGCACTACTATCAGGTTTTTTGTGATCGTTCCTTTTTTCAGGCAGTTTCTATCCAATTATGTGAGTGTATTTGGAACACACATAAACGTAATTATAGTATGCTAAATGCATCATGCATGTTATCTAATCTAATTGCAACTGTGATATTAAAATTAAAACTAATACAAAACTTAAATAATCAGCTGTTTGAGAATCTTGTTGATATTTTCTGTTTGTAGGGCGACCGTTAATTTCACTTCTATTAACACACCATCAGTTGCTATAAATCAATTTCGTATAAGATCTGTGAAATCTGAATCTGTTCATACAAATTCTGTACACCAAGCATGCATATAAATTTGAGTAGTTAAGTTGTACTAAGGTGACTTTTCAAATCCTAGTATGCTCTATAGAAAGAAACTGAGGGAGTATTATGCATTTATTTCTTTTCATGATTTGATTGTCACTTGGTTTTCGTTGATTTTACAATATCCAGTTTTCCCGTTGTAAAGTTTTATGTGGATGCAGGATGGTAATTGTGTTGTTCATGACATGTTTGGCCACGAAGTTGTGGAGAAAATAAAGGAGCAATACTGTGATGCGTTTCTAACAGCACACTTTGAGGTCCCTGGAGAAATGTTCTCTTTGGCAATTGAAGCAAAAAAGAGGGGAATGGGTGTTGTTGGATCCACTCAGAACATTTTGGATTTCATTAAGAATCATCTGAAGGGAGCTTTGGACAGGAATGTTGATGAGCATCTTCAGTTTGTGTTAGGAACAGAGTCAGGGATGATCACTTCGATTGTTGCTGCTGTCCGTGAATTGTTTGATTTGTATAATTTATCTCAAGAGAAAGCAAACATTGAAGTAGAAATTGTGTTTCCAGTTTCATCGGATGCAGTTTCCAAGACATCAATCAAAGGTTCTCATCATCTTGGTTCAAATCTTACGGTTGTACCTGGTGTGACTGCTGGTGAAGGTTGTTCTATCCATGGGGGATGCGCGTCATGCCCCTACATGAAGGTTAGTATTGCCAATGACTGGTAACTTGAGACAATATAATACCAATATCTTATATGCTACTTCCTCCGATTTTTAATATATAACACCGTTGACTTTTTTTGTTACTTTGATCATTTTTTATCCATAAATATTTATGCAAATAGCTAAATTTATAAGTTAAGTGCTTTTGATGATAGATCCAATGATATTCGTTTCACATTAGTTAACTAATTACTTAAATATATATCGTTGGTCAAAGTTCAATGAAAAAGTGAATGCTGTCATATATTTAAAACGGGGGGGAGTATTTCCTTCCAAACACATTCACTGAAGTCATCCCATCTACAACATTCTATTTTACATGATGGTTTTTGTTGTTGAAATGTCTTTTGTTTTTTTACATTAAAGTGGAAATGATAGTTTTGGTTAATGTGGTCCAAAGTATGATACATCCACAGGAACTAATTTTGTTTCTAGTATATAAAAATGAGAATATATTAATGACTCATGAAGCTTTTACTCCTTAGGTTTAACTATTCTTAGGCATATATATAAACAGTGGTGTTTGAACTATTCTTGAGCATATACTTATCATGATTAACTATTCATGGGCATATATTACATGCCAAGGGGTGATGTGATTTTTCATTTCTTTTATTGTCTTGTTATTAGTTTTATGATTTGTAGAGTGTTTCGTTCTCAACATTGTGTCGGCTTTTACTTTGTTTCCTGATTAATACTACTAATTATCTGCAGATGAATTCTTTGGGATCGTTACTTAAGGTTTGCCATCAGCTTCCAGACAAACACAACAAATTATCTTTATATGAAGCTAGTCGGTTTAATGTTAAAACTCCTCTTGGAAAATCTGTCGCGGATGTTGGGTGTGAGCCTATTTTGCATATGAGGCATTTCCAGGTCTGCCGTTCTATTTCTCTTTATCTTGAGTTCTTAATGTTATTATCATGATTCCTTTTTTCATACTACCGCTATTTTTATTAATATGACGTTTAGGGCAAGAGATTGCATTAAAACTAGTGGACTCCTTGTCCTAAACGTCATATAAATAGAAACAGTAGTATATCTCAACTAGGGGACATTTTCATATACGCTCTAACCTAGTTGTGTGCTAATTTTAACCTATTCCATGAAATAAGCAATTTAACTACCCATATGGAACTATTTGAAAATTTCTTTTGACTGTGTAAGCCTCAGTTAGAAATATAATTTTAGGTTTCATATTTCAACTAATTTGAGCCATGAAATGCACATATTTGAAAAAAAAAATCATGTTTTGCATATTTACGAGGTACTTCACTAAGGCTCCCCCCTCCCCTTAGATTTGATGATCAGTAATATCATCCTCAGGGCAATGTCAGTGAAATACAAAGATACACAGCTCTCGTGCATATTTGAAAAGTAAAATGTCATCGAACTGAATTGCTACTCTCTTTCATTACTCCTCGCCTTTCTTTCTCAAATAACTTACAAGAGCTATACTGGCTAAATAAATTTATCCATCAAAGTTGAGTTTGTTATTTTGTTTCATGTGCCAACTCTGCTTCTATTGTTAATTTTGTCGTACTTATTTGTTTAATGTGACTCTGCATCTCAGGCAACGAAGAGGTTATCCGAGAAGCTTGTTCACCAGGTTATCAATGGTAATGGAGAGGAACATTCGTGACGGCTGTTCTTCAATACCACCATTAATTTTGTCGAGGCAGTACCTAACCATGCAGGCTCGCGCACTGTGACAGTACTTGAATAGTGAATTACTGTAGCAGATAGTGCACAGATAGTGCATAAGCCGGGTGGGATAAGCCGCGCCAAACGGCCTCTGAATACCAGCTTCATCAGCTAGCATATAGCTCTGGCCTCTGGAGAGCGAGGTACCCAATTTTGTAGCCTGTGGGGTTTTCATGTTGTTGTACTTATACTGTCGGTGAGTAACATATCCAGAGTATGCAGGGGGCAGATATAAGCTGAATTGTTTAGTCCAGTCAGAATGCATTTCTTGTCTTGTATGTTCAACATCTGGGTGTCAGATATATTATTGGACGGACTAGATGGCGTGACAATTATGTTCACTTAATAAAGTGTGAAGGAAGTTCATGTATGTTGTGGTAAAATCCTATAAGAGGCATTTGGATCACAGTTCATATCTCGAAGAAACTATTTGCACTTTTATGTTCAAAGTCATTCACCTTTTTTTTTTGAGGCGCTGTCATTGAGCGGCTGTCAATTATTTGCTGTTAATAAAGCTGGACCAATGCGTGCCTTTGGTCTTGAGACGATCTGTGAACCCACATTGGTCGATTTTATTTTCCTTCAATTTTAAGTCAGTTGAAAAACTTGAACGTGTCATCATCCCCGTTATTATGTCTAACAAAATGATTTAGCTAGCTAGATAGATTGGGCACTATTTTATCCCTTCAGTTTTTGTACACGCAACGCATGCTCTAATCCACAGTGTTGGCGATACTCCTGAGCTGCTCTGTGTGCTTCTCCCACAACGCCACCAACGCCTCAACCCCTCCCTCTTTCCAAAGACTGGGCATCAGCATGACAAGGCCGTCCTGCGCGATCATCCCCGGCAGGATGGATCCCGGCCAGCCGACCTGCTGCATCCGAAGTCGAGCCGGTGAAAGTCCCGGTGCAGCCAGCTGTCGGAGTCCACGTCCGGCGACAGCACGTTGGCCTCGTCCATGACCGCCGCCACCAGCTCCTCCTCGTGGTCGTCGCCGCCGTGCAGCACCCGAAGTCGATGAACGACTGGAAGTACTGTACTGCCGGTCAAGTGACTGGAAGTACTGTACTGCCGGTCGAGTGTTGGGGGATTTGGCTACATTACCTAGTTGGGGATCATAGAAAGGTGACTCTTGATGGGTTCTGTGTTGGCCGCGAAGGGTCAGATTGTATGCTATGACGAAGCACCTCAAACGGGTCCATAAATAGGACCGTACCCTAACTGTAACATACGACGGTTTTTTTTCACCAGCCAGATCAACATTTAGTTTCGACTGATTGCCGTGATTTCTCCGCTCCCTTCGTTCAGCACCGCGGACGAGTGGAGGGCTACGACTCCACAACTCCGCCAAGACTTGAGCGCTTGCTTGCGGCGTGTGTGGCTGTCGGCTCTCTTGCTTGCGGCGTGGTGCCGTGGCGGGGACGTGGCTGCACATTGACGGCGGCGTGCGTGGCTGCCGGGCGCCCTTGCTCGCGGCGCGGTGCCGTGGCGAGGGCGTGGCGGCGCGTCGGCGACAGCAACGTGCGTGGCCACAACTTGGCCCGCATCATGGAGAAGCTACGAGGCGGAGCTCGGCTGCGCCATGGTGGCGTGGCCGGAATCATGTATCTGCGCGTCTACGACGTCGCGCTCTGCGACACTTGGTGGTGGCGGTTAGCATGGTTGCTGTGATGCGATGACCTGCGGTTGAGGGTGGTGAGTGCCGGCAACGACGACGTCTGCGGGCGCCGTTTTCCTTGTTGGAGGCGTTGCTGAAACACCTGATCTTCCCCTTGCGATAGCAGCGAACACCTCGTGCAACGAAAGTGCCGCGCTCGGTGCGCGGGGAGGTGCCATGCCTCCGCACGAAGACCGGCAACGCCAACTGCCGTGCTCCAGTGCTCTCCCTCGTCAAGGTCCTTGGAGAATTGTGCGTGTCTGTGCTTCCTTTCTTCTTTGGGTGAGTCTACTGTCTTGGCCATGCTATTGGTTGTCGCCGTGGTTTGGCGAGTGCTGCCGCTGACGCCTCTGCTTCGTCGTCGAACTCCTTGCTGATGGTGTAATCAAATCATATGCCGTGCGCGTCCATGCTTGCTTGCCCTCCCTCCTTTGCGGGTTCCTCCCCACAAAGGGCGTCGGATGGTGGCTCGTGGAGACCGGATGCTCTGGAAAAGGTGACCCCGTCAGCTTGAAGGGAGGTCGGCGTTGTCCGTCTCGCAGTGGTTGGAGTGCCTCCCCCGCCTTTAGTACCCATCCTGTTGGGCGGCCCTTTCGTCCTTCAAGGATTCCTCCCCTTGTTGGAAGGTGGAGGGTGACAACAGGGCGGCGTAGCTACGAGGGGCGGTGCGGCGGTTCAATGACTGTTGTGGTGAAGGCAAGCATGTTGTTTGGTGATGGCGCATTGTTGACGAATGGTGGTCGCTTTTAGCTTGTGCTCAAGACTAGGCTAGTCTGTTGTTGCCATAGTCTTTTGTGTTGTGTCGCCTCTAATTGTATAAGCCCGTTGTGCTTTGGGCATGTTGTTGTAATCTGTGGCTTGCCACAATCGTTGTAGGGTTTTTGTCTCGTTTCCCTAAAAAATGAGGCTATTGATCTGTGTTCTGCCACACTTTGAATATAATTCAGGTGGGGATGTTCCCCCCCCCCCCCCCCCCCCGGTGACATTGAAAAAAAAAAGAAAAAAGACTTGAGCCCTTCGTAAACGCTTCGTCTGGTACCGCGGACAGCAACAAGGCTTCGACCAAGCACATTCATCGCAAAGACTTGTGTTGAGGACTTCATTCCTGTTGGCACTCTTTATGACCACCTTTTAGTGCCAAATTCTCTTAATATGTCTATGATGATTCAGCATTGTATTGATTATTGCCACTAATCATGACGTTTTTTTCTTTAGTATCTTTTTGTGTCTTTGTGTCATTTTGGGTGAAATACAACATATAATGCAAGCAGGACGAATTATCCATGAAACATGGGTCGAAGCTTCAGCCCGCGGCACTACAAGACACCTCTGGACATCCATAGAACCCAACATGCAAGCCCAAGACCGTGGCCCAATGCCTAACGATTTCTAGAAGGTTTATCCGGAAGGAAAGATCGATTCGCGCAGTCCAGAAACAGCACTGTATTGTCACGCGAATTTCGAGTTCAAGACGCGCTCTAATGGGAATCCAATGTCAAGGAAAGTTGTAGATCTTGTCGAGAGCTTTCCGGAACATATATGGATTGTCCCGTTTGGATTCTGGAGCTAGGAGATATGGGCCCCACAAGGAAACCTGCGCAGAGGAGTCCGAATCAGGACAGATATTTTGGCATCGCATATTTGGGAACCAAGACGGCTGAATCTGGAGATCCAATGAATAACAAAGTTGTAGATCTTTTCGAGGGCTACAAGAAAGAGTTCAAGTTTGCTTCATTTGGAGTCCGGACGGTGGAGATATGATTTTTAGAAGGCAGAGCTGCGAAAAAGGAAAATTGAGTCCGAGTTGTACACGTTTCGTGCCGACCGGCACAACCCTTGTGCCGACCGGCATCAACTTAGATTGGGTGGAGGACGCCTCCAGGCACCTCCTCACTACATATATGTCTCAAGGGACGTCCCCTTTTGTACGCATTGTCATATAATCAAAGTATTTCGAGTTGAGAGCTAAAACTTGCGGCGTTATGCCGCCAGTTTCACCATGTAACCTAGTTGTCTAGATTTTTTCTAGTTGGCTAGTTGGAGGAGATGGCTAGGGTTCTAAGAGGAGTCAACCCACGTGGTGAAGCTCTAATTAGAGTCTAGTTAGTCTATGAATTCAATTAGACCAAGGTTCAAGAGCCGGATGTCGTCGTCGTCACGGTAAGTGATTGTGATGATTTTCTATGCGCCATATCGATTGATCTATCTTGTGTTCATGCTTGTTTTCGATCTTGTTCTCCTCTATATCTTTCTTCTTGTTGCAATATGCTATATTTATGTTGTGCCGATCGGCACATCCCTTGTGCCGATCGGCACCATCCTTGGATGCAACAGAAAGGTGCGTTGTTTATCTTATCGGTGTTGTTTAGCTATTAGTAGATTAGTTGCCGTCCTAGGATCGCATGTGAAAACTAATTCTATTAGTAGATTAGCTGCCGTCGACAAGGATCGCATATGAAATCTAATAGTGACGCAATGCTAATAGATGCTCATCGTAGTGCCTTTTCCTTTGCTTTATTAGCCGCCGCCGTGATAGGGTCGCAGCAAACAGCTTAGGTGCATGGGTGCGGGACTAGAGGAGATGATAGATTATTGTGCTTCATTGAATCATAATAGATTAATTCTTGCTATGAACTACAACTTGTGCTACTGGTGTGTGCTTCATTCATATCTAGCTAAAACTCGTTTACTTAGATTATTGGCTTTGCAATTCTCTCTTATTTTGTTGTTTCGCTCTCCGTGCCGATCAACACGGCCGTTGTACCGATCGGCACAACAACAAACCTCTTCAATTCTCTCTTGTTCAACGCCATATGCAATTGTGCTTAATGCTTAGGATTAGTTTGATGTGCTTAATAGTAGATTGCTTATGGTTTGTTTGCGGGTCCTTGGATTCGATAAACCTTAGAATACTCTTCTAAGGGAAAAGCTACTACAACTGACCCGTGCGCTTGCGGTCATAAAAGGTGCGCGTATCCTGCGCCAACAATTCCCCCAACATCATGCGCAGACGCTTCGCCCGGAGCAGCGCCGGTGAGGTCCCTCGCGCCCGCCCGGGCGATCACCAGGAGCACGAGGTTGCCGAAGAACCCCGGCGAAACGGCGTCGTACCGAGCCGCCTGCGGCCGTTCACCGCGACGTATAGAACGACATTCTGCCATTCTGGCGGCGTCATGTCGATCCCGGACGGGTCGACGCGAACGGAAGCCTTGGTGATTCGTGTTGGTGCTGCTTCTCACCTCGCCGTCGTCATCAACGCCCGGCGCCGCCGCCGTCAGCGGCAGGAACTCGGCGCCGCCGTGCTGATACTAGCACCTCGACGGGCGGCGTGGCTACGGCACGGGGTGGTCAAGCGCGGGGGCCGCACGTGGTGGAAGACGGACATGGAGTAGCCGTCAGCGACCGGTGGCTCGCCGACGACGCGCGCTGATGGCGCGAGCGGCAGGCAGTCGGGGAAGACACGGAGGCCTCCACGACGAGGACGCTCGCGCCGCCGTGGCCAGTGAAGGCGAACGGGCGGCGCTGGTTTGGTTCGGCGGGGAGAAGGCGAAGAGGACCGTGACGTGGTAGGCCGGCGCGACGAGGTCGAACACGGTGAGCGGCATCTCAGACTGGCGACGGCTGCGCCGGTATGACGAAGCGCCGCTGTACCTGGACGTCCATGCTGTCCATGTTTTTTTTTTTGGAAGGTCCACGCTTACCAGCGCGTGAGCGTTGAGTGATATACACGTCCAAGATGCTACCCGTTTTGAGTGTCGATTAAGGCAGCGGTGCATCGATAACCACAAATTTTGTGCACGGAGCTGGACTAGCGAAAAGGTGTGCACCGCCATGCAATGCTTGACTTTGCCGTCTGTTGAAAACTCATTTTGGCGAACAAGTAGGAAAGGTGCGCGCACATCTCCACTGCGGCCACCGCATCTTCCACATCCACCCACTACTTCTTCACAACAACACAACCGCACTATAGCGGCGGACCAGAAAAACACGTAGCGTCGGTTTTCAATAAGGGCTGCCGCTGTAGTGGCGCGCAGGCACTGTTTCGAAGGACCGCCGGCGGACTGTAATAAAGACCGCCGTTACAAATTATTTGTAGCGGCGGATGGCATTCAGACCGCCGTACAAACAAGGTGGTTTGTAGCGGCGGGTGGTGTTTCAAACCGCCGCTACAAAGGCTTTGTAGCGGCGGCCTCTGTTTCGTTCCGCCTGCCGCTACAACCTGGCGTTGACGAGGAACATCGCCGCCGCTTGTCGCCTCTTTCACGCGTGGAACAGAGGCGGATTTGTCGCCTCTATCATGCGTGCGGAACAGCGACAGCGGAAGCTTCCCGAACTCCGCTGCCTATAAAATCGCCGTGCACGCCATCTCCCGCCTCCTCCACGCGCGCCAACTCCCTCTCCCTCCTCCGGCCATGCCGCGCCGCCACCGCTGCTCCACCCTCGACCTTGCGGGCACCCGCCGCGCGACGGAGCGCTACCCCCCGTGCAACCCCCTTTCGGCCACCCCGCCGCGCTCCCCCAACGGCGCCAGCGGATCAACCGACACCGGACGCGCGCTACCCTCTGACGCCAAGCTTCGCGTGCGTGTCCGGGGCAGCCCTGGAGGCAAGCTCACGTACATTTGCCCCATTTGCCCCGGCGTGCAGACCGATTCCATGGGGAGGATGATGCTGCATGTTCTGGCGATGCGCGCCAGAGAGGACGTGCACGAAGTGGAGAGGAACCTCCACCACCACCTTGCTCGCAACCACGGTTGGCAGTAGGTGCGCGCGGCGACGACCGCGCAACATGGAGGAAGAAGCTGCCGACGACCGCGCGACATGGTGGCCATTTTGAGAGCAAGACCGTTGTGCCACCGCGCGCCGATCACTAGTATTTTGTTTCGGTTGTTAGGTCTTTGTTAACTTGCGTGCGACATGGTGGACATTTTGGGAGCAAGACCGTTGTGCCACCGCGCGCCGACCACTAGTATTTGTTTAGGTCTTTGTTAAGTTCTCGTAGTTTGTTGGCTTGGTTAGTTAATTAGTTAGCTAGGTAGCATATTGTCTTAGTTTGTTAGTTAGGTAGTTGTGGAAGTTGGCTTCTTCCTCGTGTATTCAATTGTAATGTGCAAGTGGCTCTGCCACGGCACTTAATAAAAAAATATTTTTAAGCATTTGTAGCGGCATCTTACATTAAAAACCACCACTACAATAGCATTTCTAGTGGCGGCCCGCGTTTGAAGCCGCCGCTAGAAAGGTTCCTTTGTAACGGCGGCTCGTTACAATTTGTAGCGGCAGCTGATGTTACCGGCCGCCTGTAATAAGGGTCGGGGGTATATATTAGAGCCCCTCGGGCTCGAATTTTTTTAAAAATTCCACAAAAACGAGGGGTGGGGTGGGGGGGTTTGAATTTGTTTTTTTGGATGAGATTGTAGATCCAGGTAAACCCAAGTGATTCCACGTGTTTATTTCGCATTTCGTGGTAAAATCGAGATCAATTTTGAGTTTGCAATTTTTGCGTATTTCATCAAATTCGTCCAAAATTCTCTCGATTTGAGGTGCAAGTGTGGCTTCAGATTGTACTGTAGGACAACCTTTACCATGTGTTTGCATTTCTTTCAAGTTTGAGTCCATTTCTTAACCACTTTTTGTTATGAACACTTAGATCTAGCTATTTAGAGTTTGCATGCTTTAGGGAGAGGGAGAATGGGTTTATATGTGTTGTCCTATAGTGTTATTGTCATTTGAGTTTGCTTATGAGATGCAAATTTGTTATGATCATGATGGCGGTCCTGCGGAGGATGAGATCAGAACGACAGCGCGCATCACGGATGAGGATGATGTAAGCCAGAACATAAATTTTCTTGATGTAAGCCAGAACATAAATTTTCTTAGGAACCACATGAAGATGACATAAGGTAGAACATAAATTTACTTCAATTCTCAAAGTTAGAATGCACATTACACAACATAGTTTGATTCATAAACTAGGCACAAGAAACTTTATGCAATTACTTCATCACGCGATCTTGTACAGAGTGATCATTGGGCTTCCATCAACCAAACGAATGAAGGGTGTAGCACAAGGACTGAACCAACTTCGAGTGCTTCATCCATCACCACACTCTTCCACTGGAATGAAGCACGTCCATCATTAGAAACATGGCATGGCACTTCATGCTCTTTACCATTGCTGGCTAGCTTGAACAAGACAGTATCATAGATCTTCAGCTGAAGGATCTCTGCCATTCTTTTGCTAACTCTCTGCAATATGCAACAATATTTTGTAAGGTAAGAAATTTATCAATGTAGCAATTACATTTGTATTTTTCAGTAATATTGGTATTACCAGCTGATAATTCTCAACATTCGTCTTACTTAACCTATGTATCATAGGTAGTAAGGTAGTTGATTTAAAGGTAGATAGTAAGGCCTTCACTTTGTCTTCTTCTTTGTCAGACAACTTCTCCATTCCATTGGTCAATAGATATCTTTGCATCCTTTTTTCTTGAACTTGATCTGCACAAAATTAAATAGTCCATGACTTTATTTGAACATGAAGTTTCACAATTGTAACAAGTACACAAACAAAATTACCTGGATTCATATTAGGAGCTTTCTCTGTTCCATCTATACAATGAGGCAAACATAGAAATCCTTTCATGCAGTCCAAATAAAACATGATAACACAGTTATCTTCAGTCATACCATGTTCCTGAACAAACAGAGACCACTCGCCCTTCAGAATTGTTCTATTATACTCCTTTTTAACAATTATTGAGTATGGTAGCCCTCTCCATGACATCATTTCAAACTTGTGGCCAACCAAAGAATTAAAGCAATTCTTCGCCTTGCATGGAACAAACTGTTTGCGAATGACAACAATCAGAATTTGGATATGGCAAAATTAGCATAAGAAGTTAAATTGCTTACAGCACATGATGCCTCCCAAGCACCGGCAGCTATAGTGAAATGTCTGCATGAGGACATGTGTGGCTCACCGCATAGTGGATCTTTGCATAGAGCACAAGCCATATCCTGCAAATCCAAAGTTGTGACCAAGCAGTTGCAATTATATGGAACCGTAAACAAAGCAAACAAGCATCTTATGAGAAATTACTATCGGATCCGAATAAATTAACAGTTGGTTGCTTATTTTATTTAGTTTAACACTACAAAGATTCGTAAAAGGTAGTCTAAATCTAAGTACAAATCAAATCAGATTGAAATAATTTGTCAATCTCAACTCTTAAATAACGACGGCAAACGATTTCGTACAAATCAAAACCAACAAATTGAGATCCAACGAATCCAAACACAATAGAAGATAGGAAAACTTATGATTTCAGAATGGGGGAACGAGGAACCGAACACTTGCAGATTGTTTGCAGCAACTGCAATGACGATGTCGATGAGGAGGAAATACTGAGAATGTCGAGTGACTTCGACTGGTTGCAAGAGATGGTGCACTTTTATGGGCCATATGTTCTTGTTGGCCCTGGGGTTAGGTCGAATGGGAAAGGCTTCGATAAACTGTGTTAATATGAATTGGGCTGGGTCAAGACCTGTTGGGTTTGGGTTTGCATATGAATATGACTTGGCTAGGTGGGACTTCGCAGGCCTACATCTCATGTACAACCTTGCACCCTTGCGATACCATCTACCGATACGCAATCTTTGGCTCCCATGATATTGCCTGGGTATTCAACTAGGAGTAGAGAAAATGCTTCGAGACATAATTCTGAATTGATATACATGGCGCAACTACATCTTGCACTTTTGCGATACTATATACCCATACGCAATCTTTGACTCCCGTGGCAATGCACGGACATTCAACTAGTAAATAAATAAACATAAGTTTTACTTCACAGAGCACAATTGCTGCTTGTAATAATCGGGTAGTTAATATAACTATTCAGGCTTTGTTTGGCAGGACTTCTCTAGAAACATATTCTCCACAAAACAAATTCTCTAAAAAACAACATCTATGAAAGAAGCACATCGGTTCTGTTTGGTAGGGATTTTAGAAGTGCTTCTGCTCCGAATTTTTGAAGAAGCTGGCCAAAAGATTCAAAACAAAACTGATTTTGCTCCTCTCATCAAGAAGCACTTCTTAACTTTGTACTAGAATCCAAAAGCCACAAAAATGTAGCTTCTTGTTACTTCTTCACTTATTTTTGCATTGATCGCATAAGAGAAGCTATTTTGCCAAACACTTTGAAAAGTGCTTCTATCATATAATCTATTTTTTCTAGAGAAGTTGTTTTTTAAGAATCCTGCCAAACGGGGCCAGTGTTTGGCAAAACAACTTCTTTTATAGAATCAATGCAGAGATAGGTGGGATAAGTCATGAGAAGCTATGTGTTTGTAGCTTCTAGATTCTAGTACAAAGTTGAGAAGTGCTTAGTGAGGGGAGAAACAGAAAGAATTTGCTTTTTTTAGGACCGTTTGGCTGGCTTCTTATAGAATCCTGAAGCAGAAGCACTTTGGGTAATACAGATCAAGCCATGGTCACCCGCACAAATGAACATCTGAGGGCCATCTATAGGGCAAGAGCATGGAAACAAGGGTAATGTGACATGATGTGGGTAAAAGGTCTTTTGAAGGAGCATTTGGTGTTGAGAAATGAGATCATGATGCTACACTATGACACTGTGGTTGCAATTAACATTGCAAATAATCCAGTCCAATTCGACCTGGTGAAACTTGAAGCATGCATACGTGGTCAAGAACCGAATGTACTAAACTTTACACATCCATCATCACTTTCTATTACTTCACCACCATAATGTACTCTTACAATTCTTTCCTTATACATCATTGGATCCACAAAAAATGACTTATCAGTATGAACATATAAACATAGAACCAAAATAGTGTAACTACCACCGTATAACTTAACCACATTTGCCAATGTTGTTGTGGTTACAAGCCCACAATAGTAGAAGGGGGATCCTCCAAGGGTCTACCACAAGTGAGGGACCCTGGGAAGGACCTAGGGAGGGACCAAACAAGAGCCTAGAGATGTAGGTAATTAAGAGCTTGTATTGAATGCCTTGCCTTGAGGGTGGTAGGGGGTATTTATAGGCTGATACACCCCTACAACCCTAGAATTACAAGTACCATATTGCCCTTCCTCCAGGGCACTATGGTCATTTCCTTATTACAAGGTGGGATTCCCTAACCCTAGTGGGCCAGAGGCCAACATACATGGGCCTATCCTATAATACACATCATCTTGGGCCTTGATGGGCTTCATAGCAGGCCAGGCCTTTGGGCCAGGGGGAGGGGACACAGTGGGCGGGGGACACAGGGCCTCCCCCAACAATGTCATGTCACTAATCACCAACTAAATCAACTTAGCAAAATGACGGTAAATCCCACTAAATATAACAATGTAATCACTTATACCTTTATATCTACAAATCCTGAACCATCAATTATATAAAACTCAAATTATATTCCCAAACCCTAGCAATAAGCCCCCTCCAAATCAACACTAAAGAGCCACTAATGAAGGGGAAAAACCTGAGGGGATGAAGGAGGGTACCTTGCTAACCCGGTTCTCCAGGCGAATTCGAGCTCAAAACGGTGGATTGAATCGGATTTTAGAGGGGGAGGGGGAGGGTTGAGATAGATAGGTCGTCGTCTCCTCGGTTCTTTTCGAACAGAGCAAACACTTCAGGGAGACGACTGCGAACGGGCCAGGAAAATTGGGCCCGCGTGGTCATACCCGAGCCGCTGGGTCAGCACCAACGGCGTCGCCACGGACGTCCCGGCACATCTGCCACGTCGGACATGGGCTGTCCACGTCGACAACACCCGCGCCAGCGCCTTTGACATGTCTCCCATGAAGACCAACGCCACTTCCGCTGGCATGGGTAGCGGGGGTCAAATAGTTTTTTGGGCGATCCAGATCTGGAAATAGTTTAAAAAAGGTCAAAATTGGCAAAAAAGAAACAGATAAAAGAGGAAAAGAGGTAGCGCAAGACACTACAAGGAAGGCTCGAGCACCTGGAGGAACCGTACAGGCTGATTTCTTTCACCGTTCCATTTTCACCCAAGTAAACGGACTCGGTGGCGATTTCAATCGCACGGTAAAAATGAACGGTGAAACATGGCCTATGGGTAAGCGCTGGGCAGGCTGGACGAAGAGGCAGCTCTCGTGTAAGCTAGTATAATCCGAGCATAAACTTTCTTGCGTTCAATAAAGCTGAACCAATGTGAACGATATGTGAACCCGCATCGATCGATTTTATTTGCCTTCAATTTAAGTTGGTTGAAACTTGAAGTGTCATTCATCCCGGTATTATGTCTAACGAAATGCTGTTGCTCATCTCAAAAAAAAAAAAGAAAAGAAAAGAAAAAAAGAAAAAAAGAATGCTGTTGCTAGCTAGATGGATTTGGGGACTATTTGTCCCTTCGGTTCTTGACCACGGATGCGCTTCAATCTATATGCTCAGCAGCTCAGGAGTGTAGGCATATGCGCTTCAACCATGTATGCTCAGCAATGCTTCTCCCACAACGCCACGAACGCGTCAATCCCTTCCTCTTTCCGGAGGCTTGGCATCAGCATGACAACGCCGACCTTCCCCGGCAGGATGGATCCCGGCCAACCGGCCTGCTGCACCCGAAGTCGAGCCGATCAAAGTCCAGGTGCAGCCAGCTGTCGGAGCCCACGTCGCAAGGCGGCGACAGCACGTTGGCCTCAACCGCCGGCTCCAGCTCCTCCTTGTGGTGGTCGCCGCCGTGCAGCAGCCCGAAGTCGATGAAAGACTGGAAGTACTGCCGGCGAGCGCGCGGACGCTTCGCCGGGAGCAGCGCCGCCGCGTCGGCGATCGACGCTCCCGCCCACCGGTGAGGTCCCTCGCGCCCGCCCCGGGGATCACCAGGAGCACGAGGTTGCCGAAGAACCCCGGCAAAACGGCGTCGTACCGATCCGCCAGCGGCCGTTCACCGCAACGTCGTGTCGATCCCGAACGGGTCGACGTGAACGGAAGCCTTGGTGTGTTGGTGCTGCTGCTCACCGCGCCGTCGTCGTCAACGCCCGGCGCCGCCGCCGGCAGAGGCAGGAACTCGGCGCCTCGGCGGGCGGCGTGGCGCCAGGGCGGGCGCGCCGTGGATGACGTCGGCCCACATGGTGGAAGAAGGACATGGAGTAGCCGTCGGCGACCCGGCCGGTGGCTCGCCGACGACGAGAACCGGTTGATCTGGAGCCGGAGCAGGTGCGGCGTGTCCTCTGCCACCGGCGCGTGCTGGAGGGCGCGAGCGGCAGGGGGTCGGCGAGGACATGGAGGCCTCCACGACGAGGACGCCCGCGAAACGGCGTCGGTCATCCCGAGTCGCCCGCGGCCGTTCACCGCGACGTTTTGGACGGCGGCGCGCCGCGCGCGGCGGTGATCTTCTGCCAGAGGTGCGCTGACACGGTCTCGGAGGTTGTGTATCAGTTGTGCGCGCTGGACTTGAGCCAGCCTTACCACGAACTAGGCCATGTAGTGCAGCAGCATGTTGGCGATCTCGGACGGGTCGACGATGCGAACGGAAGCCTCGGTGTTGGTGCTGCTCACTGCGCCGTCATCTTCCTCGCACCGTGGCCGAGGTAAGAAGGCGGTGCTGGAACTCGCACCTCGGCCCGTACGATACGAGGCGGTCGACGAGCGGGGGGCGCGCGCCCAAGCGGCGGACGGCCCACGCAGGTGGAAAACGGACACGGAGTAGCCGTCCGTGACATATGGTGGCTCGCCGACGACGCGACCACAAGGCCGCCGCACGCGTACCGGTGGTTGATCTGGAGCCGGAGCACGTAGCGTGCCGCCCTGACCGGCGCGTCGTGCAAGGAGCGCGAGGTCCCGCGTGGGTGCGAGCGGCAGGTGGTCGGAGAGCGCCGAGGACACGGAGGCCTCCACGACGAGAGCACACCCCCGCCTCCGTGACCCGTGACGGCGAACGGGTGGCGTCACTCGAGGCGGGCCGTGAGGAGCAGGAACGAAGCAAGCACGACAGGGTGGCCTCCATGGCGGCGAGGAGCGCGCACGGCGTTGGTTGGGTTTCGGCGGGGAGAAGGCGAAGAGCTAGGATGGTGACTTTGTAGGCCGGCGCGATGAGGCACGGTGAGCGGCATCTCAAACGTCTGCCGCGACGATGGCGTTGGCGCTGTACTTAGAACGTCCATGCTATCTCCATGTACTCTCTTTGTTTTTACATTGTTGTCGTCGTTGACTTTTTGAGTTACGTTTAACCATTCGTTTTATTCTAAAAAGTTCAAAAAATACCATAATTTTTGTTATGACTTGTTTTATCACTAAAAGAAATTAAACATAGCTCATAAGTTTACATATTTGAATTAATATTTTGAATAAGGCGAACGGTTAAATTTAACTCAAAAGGTATAGGTTGGTACCAATGCGTCAGCATGGAGTGATATAGGACTGTACCATGTATATATATAGTTAGCTGCTGATTGTAAGATTGTTTAACAAAAAGGACCCACAGAGCTCAGAACAATGGTCTAGTTCAAGGGCTAGTACCGCATATTTTTCCCAATGGAATTGCAATAATGCAGTATGCGGATGACTTGCAGCATGATTTGGAGAATGCAAACAACATGAAATTATTGCTATACTTTTATAAGTTAATGTCCTGACATGATATAGCGAAAAGCTATGCAGATTTATTTCATTGCCATGTTGCCCTTATTCCCATCAAGTATCTAGAGGTACATGTAAGCCCTAGCAGGACGGGGAGAAACAGAAAAGAACGAAACGTTTTCTTGTGTAACCAGTGGTAAAGGTGGGTAAATATTTCAGAACTCCGCGAGGACTCTTGTTTTATCAGTTCGTGGAGTTGGTTTTGAGGTGCTCCACAGAAATGAATTAGAACTCCATCAAATCTTTGGAATTGGCTAGCTCTAAGAGTTTTAAGAGTTAGGTGCTTGGCTGGCTTTGTCAGCTCCAGACTGGAGTTGAGGTCTATAGTAACGCCAAACACGCCCCAAGAGTGGATGATTGGGGGACTGCAGAACAAAAAAATGTACAAAAAGTTGGATGTTTGGCAAGGGGCTCCTCATCCATTGGTGACAGGACTGTCCTCGTTGATGTGAGTTTATCCAACATCCCAACTTATCACATGTCGATGTTCCTGATACCCAAAACTGTAAGAGAAAAAATAGACAAGTCCAGAAGAGTTTCCTTCTGGGTGGTACCAAATGGAAATTCATCTTGTGAGATGGGACAAAACCTGCACTCCCAAAAACATGGTCTGGGTATAAAGAACCTCACCAATATGAATTACAGCTTTGCTTTGCAAGTGGTGGTGGAAACTTAACTAGAAACTTATATGGCAAGACTTAGTAGAGCCAAATATATGCCGCACAAGTAAAACATAAAAATAATGACTCTCCGTGCTGGTATGATCTTTTGAAAGTCAGATATCTTTATTTAGCTGGGAGATTCCTGCTGGATGGGGAGGGAGAAAATTAATACCAGGTTTTGGGAAGATATAGCTGGCTCTTCAGAAGTCCACTATCAGTGCTATACCCTGATTTGTATGCCATTAACCAAGACAAAAGAAAGACACTGGGACCTCTCATTTAGAAGATGGCTGTCTGTTCAGTAGCAGCAGCAGCAATGGGAAGAAATCCAAGCTAAAGTGACATCACATAACTTTAGGGATGGTCATGATGTGGTGAAATGGACCTTACATAAAAGTGGAAGCTTCACAGTAAAGTGACAGGATTCTTTTTAATATTTTTAACAGTCTTTTTTCAAATGATTACATGGCAGATCGTAGTTAGACCTGCTCAATCTATTTTGGCCGTACGTACCATAATCCACGGTGTTATACAAGGCTTAACCAGGTATACTAGTGTTTGATTTGCCTCGTCATTGTTAGGAGTTTTTTTAAAAAAAAAACTGGAAAGAAACTTCCATTACTCGGCAACCAAGTATCCAATATAGCTCGGTAATACCGGATTGTCTACTATTGAACACAGACGCCCCATGCAACTAAGGCATAGGCAACACCGTTACACTCTCTATAGTAGCAAAATTGACAGAGTACTCAGTAAAATTCGTTCATATAGCACATATTTTAACTCAACAAAATTCGTTCGTAGCACAATTTTGATCATAAAAAAAGGTAGTTTCCGATCAAAAATTGTATGTGACGATGCTTAAGGCTACTGAATCTATCACCATTAAATTTGCATATGATGCCAGCTCATGGAATTTTGCACAGTCGAAATTGAATGAGAATCTCTATCTTTTCGAATAATAGGGTTTCCACATTCCATATTATGCAAAGCAGTCAAGACCAAATCTGTTCACAGCACAGTTTTAACGACCTTGACACTTGGCCCAAACGTCAACTCTCTCACTCATCTCTTCTCGAGAAGTTTACAGTCCAGAGCTCCTCAACACTAAACTATTACATCATCTATTTCCAACGTCAGCGACAACCAAGCTTAATGTTCCTCCATCAGGTTGGGTTGCATAGCCTCTTCTAGTCTTGATATCTTCTCCTCCATCTGGCGACACTTCAAGGTGAAATTCTCCTCGTGCTTCCCAGGGTAGACAGCCCCCAGTTCTTGAGCAGCGTCAGGATTTGGCTTCACAGTGACTTTATATCCCTTCATACCTCATTCTGAAAGCATAGATTATTCCTGAGTTCCAAGAACCTTACATAAATTTAACTGTAAACATATTTTACACTACCAACTTTTTGCTACTGAGCCGGTGCCTAGCCATCTTTTCAAAGTTTGTGATCACATCTACATCAAAGATATGAGCTATTTCATTAATGAGAATCCCTATCGAAAGCTATGAATCTTATTGAATGTCAAAAATGTTAATGTTTTAATCGGGTTCAAGACTGAATTCGTGTTTTTATTTCTCCATATTTGAAAGCTTTGGTCGAAAATAGAGCTCTTTGGTTTTGTGAAAGGGGTCTTAGCCTAGTGGTTAAGGCTTCCGAGTAACACCTCTCAGGTCCTGGGTTCGACTCCTCGTGGGAGCGAATTTTCAAGGATTTAACGGCATTTGTGCTTTCAGTGGTAGGCGACGCTCCCGTCGACAGCGAGGCGCCAGTGGTGACTTCGTATCTCTGGATTTGCCGACTCAGTCTTCGAAGATACATACGGGTAGGGTTTGCGTACGTGTGTTCATAGGGGTGAGTGTGCGTGCGTTGTGAGTGTCTGAGTTGTACTGTGTAATCTCAAAAAAAGAAAAATAGAGCTCTTTGGTTTTAAGGCTGAAGCAGGGACGTTTTTTTTAAAAAAGGGCCACACGTCAGACACGGTGCAGGGTTTTTACGCCGTCCAGGAAGGTGAAAAAAAAACTAAACCCTTTCCTCTCCCATCCCCTTCCTCGACCAGACCACCACCACCACCACCAATGGCGACGGCCCCGGAGGCGGCGCCGCCGCCGGTGAGGCTCCGGCTGGTGTTCGACAACCGCCGCCTCCTACGGCGGTCTCAGAGGGACGAAGGCCTCCGGCGCTGCTGGCTCCTCCTTCGTCCGGAGCTGACTACCGTCGCCGACCTCGCCGCCCATGTCGCGGACCGCTTCCGTCTCGGTCGATCCTGCCCTAGCGGCATCATCCTATCGGTAGCATCCGCTATTCCATCCTCGGGCCCAGATTCCTTTCCTTCTTCTCTGGCTCTCCTTCCCCTCTTTCCCCCTTTGTTCAGGGGTTCCATTTGAAACTTTCAAATCTGGTTACAGTAGTTAGTACCTGATTGGTGTGGTTTTTCTCTATTGGCTTCATACACCAGGCTTGATGGTTTCCAGATGGATATAGATGTTTCCTGATTTTTATTTTTTTTCCCATCATTTTTTGGGTCATGTCTGAGCTTTGTGTATCAGTAATTGACGATTGTGCTCTTTTGTACAGATGGATGGGTTTGCCTTGCCACGGTTCGAGTCCACGAGCATCTTCAGGGACAAGGATATCATAAGGTAAATGTTGTGGCCTAAAATGTTCTTGGATATGTAGCATACATTGCAGTTTTGAACTGTATGTGTTTCCTCTGTAATGCTGAAAGGTTTGGTGATGGGCTTTTTGTCTGTCCAGACTTCCATACATCCATGTGATAGTAGGATGTTTCTTCCGTTATTAATTGTTCCTACCACTTCTATTTTTGAACAAGGAAAATAGCGTTTTCGTAGTTAGAAAAACTTCAGATAATGGACAGTGGTAACAAAGAGCTAAACTATCGATAAATTGTGGTGAATTTGAAGTAGTAATACTTTACACTGATGAACAAAAGTTCCATCAGGTTTTCTTATGCATAAGACACCTTTTTTTCTAGCAGAAAGCCTGATATTTTTACTTAGTATTTCTTTGTACATAATAGGCCACTTTCTGTGGAGTATGTTTTTTCTGAGCAATCTCTACTTTCCCCTTATCTTACAGGGTGAAACCAAAATCTTGCAAGAACATGATAAGGCATAACGACGTGCCCTGTGTTCAAGATCCCATGTATTAGAGAAGCGACCACTTCCAGTAGATGGCAAAATCCTTGCGATTGAGTATAGAAAGGACGATGACAAGCACCACAAAGAAGAACAAGGTTGTCGCCAGCTTGAAGAAAATGCAACTAGTAGCCACAACGTAGAAAGTAATGATACAATTCGAAGAGGAAGTGTCCTGATGGCATTGCAGGAATACCTGAGAACTCAAAGTATGCTTCTTAATTGTTTCGTGTAATTTCTTTCCCTTGTGCTAATGCCAGATAACACTTCTGCTGGATATCTTCAATTTTCTTTTATCTGAAATTGGAATTCCAATACCAGTATTGTTAGCTAAGTTGCTGATTCTATGCTCCAATGACTGTATTCTATGTGCCATTAGAACCACAAAAAACTACTAATAATGCTTGTGTTTCAGTTCTATTCATCCTGTCTCATTGGTCTTTTGATGCAGGAAAAAGGCTGAAGGGTATGAACTCTGGAAAGCACATAGGTGCTAGCAAGGAGGACACTGTTCACCACTACCTGGATGCGAGTGGATCTAAAGAGTTGATGATCAGGATCTCACAAGCTCCTCACACTCCTCTACAAAAGTTGCTGATCCTAGTGTACAATCTGAAAATACATCTATTCCATACAAAGGTCCGCTAACGCGAGCACGTGCACGGGAACTTCAACCAAGGTGAATCTGTTCCTTAGTACTTTGAATTATGAAATAAATGAGAACAATTTACTGCCTAATGGATGTACGTTGCTTGTGCTCAGTTATGAAGGTTTTAACATCGTTGGAAGATGAAGAACGAGTTGCTGGTTCGAATCTGTGCTTAACTGCACATGTCATGATGATGGAATCATGAGGGAGGAGAGGGAGGCCGGTTCCAGCTGTTCCAGGACTTTGCAAGGGCGTGGGAGACTTTATTTCCATGTCCAAGATACCACACTCGTCCATCCAATCAGATAGAGAAAAGATAGAATATATCGAGTTCAATTCGGACTCGGTTCGGGTCAGCCAGACAGGCTCGAAGGAAAAATAGCATAACTCCCACATACGGAGTCGGTTTGGGCTGATCCAATACTCGTTGGAAAGCTTATTTCATACCTTTCCAATGGGTCCAACCTCATTATCAGATTCGACGTGAGCCGGCCCAGTCATCAAAACAATCCGTCGTTTGTAATCTAGGTTTCTGTTTTCCTTGTATCCTAGTCTATGTCGGTCCCACTTGTCTTATGGGCCATATATACTCATGTACACGACCTTCCAGGTCAGACCACGTTTATTCTACAGAAAACTCGCAGCTTATTGCTCTTTTTCTCATCTAGGGTTTAGCCTCTTGCAACCACGAACTAGATAGGGATTGGGAGTTTCTGCCATAGATCGTTCTTGCTTTTCCGCTGGGAATTGAGGGTTCGATATCATCCACGTGTGGTCTCGTGGATTTGTCTTCAGAGCGTGTGGTTGGGCGAATTTCAAAGAGGTGGCAAGTCCTTGCATTGGCACGGGTGATCACCTACGGGTCGTCAGGTTACACGTTTACCGCTGATCCTACGTCGAGAAGATCGGGCACCCCGCATCATCTTGGTAATCAAGCCTTGTGCACTCGGTAGGATTTTACTTTAGCTACTTATATTTGTTCCTGTCCTATACACAAAAAGCCAAAAAAAAATTATATACATTAGCCATAGTTTTCAGTCTGATATTCGTGTGAGTCTTGTTAAGTTTTCATCCATTAGAGTCGTGCTAAGTTTGCTGATCATTTTTCTTTCGCGTGTCCTTTGTGCTGTCCATCATCTATATTATCTTTGTGTTCCTTGTGTTTTTCATTGGTGTGATCAGTTCTGGTCGAAAAGAAAACAAAAAAAAAAAAAATCGTGTTTAGAACAGCACAATCCTGTCCTTCGCGTAAACTTTGATCCCATTTGAGACTAGCAATAGTTTTTGTTCGGGCTTGCACTTGTAATCTGAACAAAGTAGCAGGAGTGGTGCACTACAAAATCTTATATCTTGGTGTGTGCAACAGCCATCAAAGTTCAAAAAAAATAGTATATTGAAAAGAAAAAAAAATCAGAAAGGAGTTGTTAATTGGTTGGTTGTGATTACTACTTGCTGCTGCTATCAATCTCTTTGTTTTCCTTTGTGCAATCGGTAGCCCATCAAATCTGAACATTTGCTAGGGTCTCTCTATAACTTGTGCAACATTGAACCATTTGCTTTACTTATATTCAAAGTTCAGTTCCTTGGTTGCATCAAGTTCCCATATCTTTGCGTGTGTGTTGCTGTCCCCTTTATTCCAATCATTTGATCAGCAACAGGCATTGATTTCTAGCTTGGATTATCACTTAACTTGGCAACAGCTAGAATTCAGATTGAGTAGGGAAACAAACCCTCCAAGCTCCACTTAAACACTTGTGTTGTGCAATTGGACTCCCTCTTTTAATTCGCTCGACCATCAGCTTTGTACTTTCGACCTTAATTCACATCGGAAAGGTAAAGACACGACTTGGTAAGAAAGAGTGAGTTGAGAGAGAGAGAGTAGTTCAAGTACATACATACCTTATTTTTTTTTCCTCTTGCTGCTGCATTGCTAACCATGGCAGGAGATGAAGAAGACTATGATGTTAAACAAGAGCGACGATGCGTCGCATGTAGCTGATTTGTTTTTCAGGGAGGTGGTGCGCTTGCATGGTGTACCAAGAACAATTGTTTCAGATCGTGATGTCAAGTTCATGAGTTATTTTTGGAAGACATTGTGGGCTAAGCTCGGGACAAAGTTGTTGTTTTCAACGACTTGTCACCACCAAACTGATGGACAAACCGAGGTGGTGAATCGAACACTTTCAATGCTGCTGCGAACGATGATAAAGAAAAATTTGAAAGAGTGGAAGATTTTTGCCGCATGTGGAGTTTGCATACAACAGGGCTGTGCATTCAACCACTCAGTTAAGTCCATTTGTGGTGGTGTATGGATTTAACCCATAACGCCACTTGACTTGCTGCCGCTGCCATACCAAGAACGTGCCAACATGGAAGCATCGAAGCGTGCAGATTTTGTGAAGAAATTGCATGAGAAGACGAAGGAAGAAATTGAGAAGAAGGCGCATTACTATGCTGAAAAGGCAAACCGGAATAGGAAGAAGATGCTATTTGAACCAGGTGACTTAGTTTGGGTGCACCTTCGTAAGGATCGTTTTCCGGAGAGGCGCAAGTCCAAACTAATGCCACGTGGTGATGGTCCATTCAGAGTTCTTGAAAAGATCAATGACAATGCTTACAAGATAGAGCTTCCAGATGATTATGAGGTGAGTAACACTTTTAATGTTGCTGATTTGTCACCTTTCTATGGTGGGGAAGTTACAGATTCGAGGACGAATCCTTCTCAAGAGGGGGAGGATGATCAGGATCTCACAAGCTCCTCACACTCCTCTACAAAAGTTGCTGATCCTAGTGTACAATCTGAAAATACATCTATTCCATACAAAGGTCCGCTAACGCGAGCACGTGCACGGGAACTTCAAACCAAGGTGAATCTGTTCCTTAGTACTTTGAATTATGAAATAAATGAGAACAATTTACTGCCTAATGGATGTACGTTGCTTGTGCTCAGTTATGAAGGTTTAACATCGTTGGAAGATGAAGAACGAGTTGCTGGTTCGAATCTGTGCTTAACTGCACATGTACATGATGATGGAATCATGAGGGAGGAGAGGGAGGCCGGTTCCAGCTGTTCCAGGACTTTGCAAGGGCGTGGGAGACTTTATTTCCATGTCCAAGATGACCACACGTCCATCAATCAGATAGAGAAAAGATAGAATATATCGAGTTCAATTCGGACTCGGTTCGGGTCAGCCAGACAGGCTCGAAGGAAAATAGCATAACTCCCACATACGGAGTCGGTTTGGGCTGATCCAATACTCGTTGGAAAGCTTATTTCATAACCTTTCCAATGGGTCCAACCTCATTATCAGATTCGACGTGAGCCGGGCCCAGTCATCAAAACAATCCGTCGTTTGTAATCTAGGTTTTCTGTTTTCCTTGTATCCTAGTCTATGTCGGTCCCACTTGTCTTATGGGCCATATATACTCATGTACACGACCTTCCAGGTCAGACCACGTTTATTCTACAGAAAAACTCGCAGCTTATTGCTCTTGTTCTCATCTAGGGTTTAGCCTCTTGCAAACCACGAACTAGATAGGGAATTGGGAGTTTCTTCCTGCATAGATCGTTCTTGCTTTTCCGCTGGGAATTGAGGGTTCGATATCATCCACGTGTGGTCTCGTGGATTTGTCTTCAGAGCGTGTGGTTGGGCGAATTTCAAAGAGGTGCAAGTCCTTGCATTGGCACGGGTGATCACCTACGGTTCGTCAGGTTACACGGTTAACCGCTGATCCTACGTCGAGAAGATCGGGCACCCCGCATCAGTTGATGTCTTCGTCAACTGATATTGAAACGGAAAAGGCAACCACACAAGCTGAAACTGGTGTATTGGAGAAAAAGCAAAGCACAGAAGGGTATGATTTCAAGTCCTATACTTTTATACCATCATTTTTCACTTTAATCTGACAAGCTTCCTTTCTTTTTGGTATCGCCTTTTTACAATGACCAGAAAATTCCCGGTACCAGCAATGATTTGTAATTGTCTAGGTCCGGAGTACCTGCAGAGATTATAAATTGTATTATAGTGTAGATGTGAACACGAGTCTAACAGAATTTCTTTTTGAAGTATTATAATAGTGTTTATTATTTTTCTGATGCCATAATTGATCTGCGTTACTATTATCATTAACCTTAAAATTGTTTCACGACTGGCATAAAAATAAGTACAGTTTGCATATGTCAGTATTATAAAATACTTAGTCATTGCTCCTGTCATGTCCTCGGCATGAATCAAAGACATGTGAGAAGTGAGGGAATATGATAGGAGGGGCAAATCAAATCGTGGTGTGATCTGGGAGTGTAAACAAAAATGGTGCCTGGATCTATATATAGATGTTTATTTTTCACTTTATTGATTTAATTGATAGAAATAGTATTTATTTATCACTAAATCTTCTTCCACTTTCATAGCTGGGATGTACTTTTGATAATTCTAATGCTTAAAATCATGTAGCAGCTTGCTAAATAAAGACCTCTCCACATGTATTGCTGACTTATTTTCGTTCCATCTATTTTTATAAGATGTTTGAAAGAAATGATGCATGACTTTTGCTACAGTAAAGCTGTCTAATTTTCGTTATTTTAGTTTCTGTACCAATCCATTTTTGTCCTATCACACTGCCACAGAAATTTCATACTGGGATCTTTTCAGGAACAACCAAACTGAGTTGAATTGTGAGACTAAGGTGGGGGACTGTAATGCTCTAACTGACACAAAAAAGGTTTGCATCTGTTACAATGCTGCCATTTGATATTTCAAGTGTTTATCTCTACGTAGGGCTGTTCATTGACGGTTTTTAGCAAACCGGTCAAAACTGACCAGCGCTTCCCCACTACTGCGAACGAATAGTAAACAGTGTAATTACCGTTCATGCACAGTTCATTTTAGCCCAATTGGTTTGAAATGGTTCCTCTCCAAACCGTTTTGAACACCCCTATCTCTACGTATGAAATAATGTAGTCATGTACAGCTTGTGTATTCTATTCATGGTTGTCTGGAAATATTTTCCATCTACTTTCCTATTTGTAACCGGGAATAATTCTTTTGATGTATAATTTCCTAATATCCATTGTGTGCATGGAACTAAATTATTTTTGTTATGCCAAAAGTTGCAAAGTAAACAATCTTTGATGCTTTCTTCTTTTATGCAATCCTTTGCACAGATTAGCTTCTTTTGATTGTTGCTTCTGTAGTCTGTTGATTTATGTTCCTGGTGATGTCCAATTTTCTGGTTTGGTTTTTGAGTTTGAGGCTGGAATGACTGGTCTGGCCCCAGGTACAGATATAAACGATATTTCAGATGTGTTTTATATGAAATGGAGAAAGCAATATCTACTTGGAAATATTTGAAAATGGTGTGGTGGTAGGACTTTTGGTATCTGCCACCTTTCTCATTCTCCGTCCTCCAACCAGACAACAGCCACCCCCCGTGCCTGGTTCCGTCCCTCTATCGGAATTAGTTGGTTAAAGGAGCTTTCCACACAGTTGTTTTCGCAAATGCGAATTTTCAATCAATATCAGAATGGAGTTTGGTAATAATCCAATCATTTGAAAAATAGTTGCCATGTATATTTTCACGGAAGCAAACCATGGTGCAAGCGCATCCAAAGTTGGTACTCATGTATTCCCGTCAATAATTTTTTGGGTTTACCACCAAGTTAGCTCCTATCTGCATGCTTAAGGCAGAGTTGATTTTAGGCTGATTTTGTGAAGCTATTCTCTGAAATGAACTAAAGGGCTGGAAGCAGAAAAAAGTAGCATCTCCTGATTCTGTGAAGTGCTCTTTGAAATGAACAAATTGTTTATCCTGGAGAATTATAGAGAATTACTTCTCATTTGAGAATCAGATTCTCACAGAGAAGCTTTGCTAAACAGGCCCTTGGAGTGTTTCCTTCCAGTAGTTTGTATTCTTATCTGATCTGCATCCTATAGTACCGCATGTGATTGGTAATATCCTTGCTTTGTGTTACTGGTAAAATGCTTTCTGTTATAGTCCTATCTGTTTTATTCCTTCATTGTGAGACCATATGGTTGTAACAGATGTGCAACCAGATGCAGTTGAGGACATTATAATTTCCTGGATTTTTCAGTTATATTTCTAGCTCCAACTTTTTAACGATCATTATGTCTAAATTTTAATTAGTTAACACATGTGCTTGTTTGCTTCATCCTTTATCCTTCCAGAAGGAGAGTCGAAGTACTCGTCGCAAGAAAATGAAAAGGCAGCTTAGGCAGAAAGCTAAAGCACAATCAGAAAAGGTATCATTATGATAATGAATAATTTGTTTTCCTTTCCAGTTTTTTTGGTAATCTTTCATTTTTTGAAATTACAAAACACTGGCAACTGACAAGAGATTAGCTGGATTAGTGAAAAACCTATTGGAAGGTACTTAATTGAACTCACAACCCCCATACGGATTCTTTTGAATCCAATCCTACGTTGCACTTTTGAAGGTTTACATGAAACTACGCTTGTTTAGTCTAACCCTGATCGGACCCTTGTAGCACTTCCCTTTTTTTGCACCAATATTCCTAACTGGTTTCGAAACTGCCTCTTCACTGTTGTGGACCTACATTACTGCATTTATGAGCAAACAGTACGTTGGGTACGTTGGGTATCTCACCAGCAGCATAAGATGTTGTATTAGGATTAAGTGGTAGATTAAACATGACAGCATTTTCTGCAAAGAACCGGCTTGTAAACATGTGGGATTCCTTAGATGGGAACCTTGTATCCTTTTGTTGGATGCTCAAGCAACTTTCATAATTTGCATGTTCACACTCGGAAAAGAGTTCTAACTGCGGATCAATTATATGATGTGTTTACTACATAGTTATTAGGGCGCTGCTATTCGACCAGGTGCTTCAGGGTCGCCACAAGGGCCTAGTTACGCCTTGTTGCCTAGGCGACAAGGCCTACCCAGGCTCTGCTCAGACGCCTCACTGCCTTAAAAACTATGGTTGAATAAGCTGACCTATGCTGTGTCTGTGTTGGCTAAGACCTATGCTGTTTTAATAATTATATTTATCTATAAAGAATTTTTCTACAGAGTATTCAAGAGGAGCCTCAAATAGCTGCTGCTTGTCCATCGTTATCCAATCACGATGGCTCTTCTCGCCCACCAGGCAATCAAAATGAATCTCATGTCCCATTTTCAACCCATAAAACAGACGAGGAAGAATCTGATTCATCTGAAGATCTTGTTCCTGTTGTGATTCGTCCAGGACACATTCGTTTTGAGCGAGCAGGTATAGCTAAGCCCATAAAGAACCTATTAACATAGAAATCACTCTTTTGTTATACATGCCACTATATGAAGTTCAGTACTTGATATCTAATGTTTTGTTCAAGGCACCTTAATAGATTCGTAATATTTGTAGGTGGAGAACTGGAAAAGTCACCAGCAAACGAAACACAGGTTTCTCATTGTTCTCTTGTCCATTCAATTCATAGGATCACTACTATTAAATTTCCTTAATATATACTTTGTAGCCTCCTGGATGTATTAACAGAACTTTGTCATCCATGCCTCGACATGCATTGGCCATATATTAAAAAAAAAATGCTTTTGCATGCAAGAAGATAACTTGCGCTTGATTGTTCTCTGGCGCTCGAGCATCTTGGAATGTCAGTTTTTTGTTTACATTTGTGAAATTGATGTTAGATTATTGATACCATAGGTTGCTAATTATAAGTAACAAATTTAGGGAACCTTAATGAGGTTGTGAGAATTATTTGGTGGGGCCAGGTGAACGGTGGAGACATGGAGTAATAAAGCTTCTACATAAAATATAGTTGAAGGTAGCATATGAATTGGATGGGTATACTAAACTGCCGTAGAGAAATAAATATGGCAAATCCCTTACCCACTTGAAAATATGGAAAGTTTTACTACTTTGGCTTCCTTTATTATCTCATTGATGTTTTGTGGTTGTGGTTCCAGGGCACTTTCCAATGGAGTGGAACAATGAGCAAAAAGAAGGGTCAGAAGTGGGGAATGAATAACTCAAAGAAGAAAAATGCTGATATCAACTATCATGAGAAAATGAATGGAAGTAGCGCTGAAGCTAATCATGTGCTGGACAGTAAGATTACTGAAAACGGTTCTTGTGGTGTGAATAATCAAAACGTAGGAGAAGGTAGTATTAATGAATCAGCGAGTGTGAAGATTATTGCTGACGAAGAAGAGTCTAGTGATGTGCCTTTGGATTTTGAGAGCTTGTACCCGCTGACGCGACTTCCAAAGGTATTACTTCTATTCAAACTGGGATGGGAGATTGTACTGGTTATATCTCTTGTCAGAAATTAAGTATAAAATAGTATGCTTATTTCTATGCTACAAAGTCGATGTTGCATCCTGACGCATAGGGGCACAATGATGGCAACCACTTGCCGTCCAATGTGTTGGCATGTGGGACAATTTACTTAGTCGCACCGGGAAACATAGTAGGGATATGTAAGAGGGTGGATTGGAAAATGTTGTGAATGGAACTGAACATTTTCTCTGTTTAAAAATGCTCAGCAATTTATATGTTCTTTTACTAAGAGTTGTGTTGAAGTATTATGCTAGTTAAAGGCACAGGAGCACAACGGTGGTTGGCAATCACTTGCAGTGCATTTGATATGCCCTTTGAACGTGCAATAAGAGAGAATATTAAATATGTAGAGTTTATTGTATTTTGTGCGATCGTTTCTGAAGTAGCCCTTGACAAACTGAACTGAAAGGGCATGCAGCTTTTGTCTAGCTAAAAAGTCACCAGGACCCAGCAAATACTGCTTGTCTGGGTCAATAGTAATTGACATAGACACACCTGGCCTTCAGCCAAGCCAAATCATGCATGTCGCAATAATGTTGACAATATTGTGAGACTAAAATCTTCACCTTCTAGGAAAATTACTTTGTGGTGATTGTATTCAAGCCTTATACATCCTGCAAAAAGAAAACAAAGAGATGGCATTACAGTTAACTTCCATGTTTTTAACACTTGTATAGTTGAATATCAAAGTATGCAGTTTGGTAATTGTACTAAGCTTTCATCTTTACGAAAGCTGTTATGTTATGATATTATTTTGTCTAGTTTTTCTCGCTCAAGCGGTTATCCTTCTTTTATACCTTGCAGGAGGGCGATCTGATTGCCTATCGATTGGTTGAGCTGTCTCCATCATGGTGTCCGGAGCTTTCTTCATACCGTGTATGACATAATCTAAGCAATGGCATACAAATACCCATTTGTCTAGGGTATTTTATCTAGCGTCGAACAAGCAGTTTCTGAATGCTAGGGAAACATGAATAGAAAATGCATTGTGAATATTTGACTAAGTAGCAGCATTGAGTTTGAGCGAAAACTAAGATGCATTTCTCCTGTTATTGTTTCAGGTTGGTAAAGTTTTGATATATGATCCCATATCGTTGAGAATCATTCTCTTGCCTGTTCCGGAGTATCCAATCATCAGTGAGGAAAAAGTAACTGATGATGAGTCAGATATGCTTATGAATATATCGCCTTACAAGGAAGATGGCTCCTTGGAGGTAATTGATAGTACTTTTCAAATTTCTAACTGTAGCTAATTTTTTTTTATTTCAACCATATCTGCTATTGAACCTGATATGCATCATTCTTGGTTTCTTGTACAGATTGAGTACTCGTCTCTTGTTGACGTAAGGCTTCTGAAAGGTATTGAGTCCACATCAGCGGCTGTGAACACTCCCTTTGCAGAAACAGGCAAGAAAGATGGATCATTGGCTCGAACGCCAAATACCTTAGACAAAAGCAATGGTGTCATTAACAGCCATATAGCTCCATTGGTGCAAAACAACACTAAAACTTCGGAAGCCACACCAGGTATCGACCTTGCCATTCTGAACTTTCTTTCCATACCGACCATTCTTGTTCATATGGTAATATGAGAACATGTGCAGAAAAGACACAGAAGACAGTCTGGGAAGAACCTGTTGAGGTACCGAATGAAAAGCCTGATGTTCAGGAAAATGGCTGGGGAACATGGACACCAAATGCTAGCACATCTGCCTGGTCATTGAGAGCACTAAGAAGCAGTGCCATTGGCCCGACTGTAGCAATTTTGAGAGGGAAAAACAATCAGAGGGGCAAACCTTCCAATCGGAAATATGGCAAGTGATGACCGATCACTGTAAGGATAACAATGTAGCTTTAGTTGAGCACTTGATCTTTCGTATGTAATGGCTATCAGAGAAAGACTGCCTGGCTGCAATGAGGGTCAATTGTTTCCGTTCACAGAAATGGGCCTCTTGACTCGAGCTTGTCAAATGCTGGTTTAATATCATTCAGCCTAAATTCTAGTTCATCTAAATGCCATGGATGGACTTAAGAGCTTGACCTTTTTAGTCGCTGGGCTGTGCATGGCCAATTAATCTTCCTACGGGCTATTGATATTCTAATTATTGACACATTACAAAATCGGTGCTAATTTTTTTATTATTCATGAAAAAGGATTTTCTTTTCAAGATATGAATCCCTGCGTTCTTGTTTATTTTAGTTCTCCCTACGTCAAATAAATATGGACGGAGGAGTATGTATTAGCCAAAAAAAAAAAATCTCTCCAACTAGTTAAGCGTGCTCTCTCCGTTTTTAAATTGTTGACTTTTTTAGTTACGTCTGACTTTTCATTTTATTCAAAATATTAACTCAAATATATAAAATTATAAGTTATGTTTCAATTTTTTAGTGATAAAACAATTCATAACAAGATATATGGTAATTTTAAAAATATTTTAATAAATAAATGGTCAAACATAAGTATATCGTATAAAATAGAAATTAATCTGTCATGAAATTCAGGTTTGGAGCCCACAATCGGATACATTCGCTATTTACCAAGTCGAACATCCATAGCGAGAAGTGTAGATTACTTAGTTTGTTAAATTTGTTATTTTGACACTAGTTTAGTAATTAATCATACCTTGTTATTTGGCTAGAAGAAACTCCATGCCGATTCCTTCAACTTATCTGCGTGGTTCTGATTCGCCATAACATTTCCAAGTCCTGAACTGGTGGGAAAATACTCTACTCTTCAACGCGCGAGGGCTACTGCTTCCCCCCGTTTGGCTAGATCTTTTGGCTTGGAAATCAGCCCAACAATGTGTTGCATACTCTAAGAGCAAGGATTATGATTCAGCTCGCTGCCGGCGAAATTGAGTTCCCATGTCATCTTCAGCCAGCAGTAAAAAGGGCAAGTATAGTGAGCACCACGTGAAGTGAGCGTTTGATTGAATATTAACTAAGGGCCTGTTTGCAGCTTCGGATTCTGTAAAAAACAGATTCTGTACTGGATTCTAGGTAAAACAGATTCTCTAGCTTCTTCTGGATTCTCTGTCAAAACAGCTTCTCCAGGGCTGTTGGCAAAACAGATTCTACTGAAATAGATTATGCATGTAAAATGACTTGTCTATCCCTACCGTGGAGTTCTACTTTGTCCACACTTTGTATACCATATTAAAATGTAAAAATAAATTAAATATAGTCAAGTTTACAAATATACCATACTGAATAGAAATTTTTTTAAAAAGTTTGCAAAACATAGTCAAGTGTGGTCTAGTTTCGAAGATCTCATCACAACGATCACAACGGTGTAATTGGTTTGCAATTCGGACATTCGTTTTGAGTCTATGCATTTTTAAACAAACTTTGTTTTGCTAGCCCGCTCATGGGTGCGTGTGCGTCAGTTAGAATCCATGAGAAGCTAGAAATCTCCGCTTCTGCTTCCCAGTACAAATCCGAAACGGATTCTCCTCCGATTTTTCTCCAGAATCCAGAATCCGTTGGGTGTTTGGCAATTTTTGACAGAAGCAGAATCTATAAGCTGCCCAGAATCCCTACCAAAGAGCTCCTAATTAGCATTTCCTTGAGCACTGCAGGACGCACGCACGCTCCTCGGGCGGGCTGCTTCCGCCAGCAACGAGCAGGTGAAGAAACACTCGCCCGCTCTCTCTCTTCCAGCTAGGATTTTGTGACATGGACATCTATTTAGCCAGCTGACTAGGACCCATAATACTTGCTCCAATTTTGGACGCGCAAGGCTAGCTATGTTCTGTCTGGAATTTGCGGCTTGAAGATCAGCTCGAAATACACGTGTCACTTCTTGATTGGTACTCAAAAGTTTTGTGTTATTAGTCAAAGTATACTTAGATGCGGTCTTCAAATGCCAAATCCAAATGATAATAAGTGTTCTCACTACCCATTAACCCTTGTGACACAAGTCAGAATGGGTCACGTCGAGCATCTTCTTGCATTTTTTTTTTTGGGACACATCCACATCGTCCCAGAACTTCCATGGTATCGTCTTTCACTTTCATAACCCACTTAAGTCCCACGTTTCAGATTCACAAGCAATCTTCAACTATATCCACTTGGCTTGCCAACGGCATCTTACCAAGTAGTACAGAGCAAGTGAACAAAACGAAAGACGAACCAAAACAAAATCCACTAAACATTGCACCAGCTGCACCGTACACAAGTAACCATCATTAGTCCAATAGACGAGACAGAAAGTTGCTTAACTGCTAAGCTTTTATTACGTTTCCCAACATCTTTATTTATAAGAAGTCGTATTCAGAAAATAAAACAGAATTCAAGATGACCTCAATGGTCTTCGCAAGGAAAAAAACTCTGTATTGCCAAACTGAAGAATCACTTAAAACTCCTTACAAACTAAAATTGCAAAAATTACTTGTCATGTGGTTCATCATTTTCCTCCAGCTAGAGCCTGGAACTGCCTAACGACCATGGAAGAGTCATTAGAGTCAACGAAGTTCATCATTAACTCCCTGTACCTCCTCTCAACTTTACTTACCGCTAACCACCAACTCAGTGGAGTCAACGAAGTGGAATGGAAGAAATCAACTACCCGGGAACTGCCTACCAAGTAAGCATCGCAATGTATAAGATATTCTCGGATTTAAAGTTTATCCTAAAATATGAGGGATTCTGAAAGCAGGACAAACCTTGTCCTATTAGTTTGATGGTGATGGTTTTCGGAAACCTCTACTGCTATTTTTGCCTTCGACTGAAAGGAATACAATTTCACGTTGCAGCAAACAATATAGATGAAACAGTCATCTGATCAGGCCAATGTGCACAATGATTTACATTGAAAAATCTTGTCAAGGTATAAGCTAAAACTACAAATGAACAGTCTCAGTGGAGGTTATTATATAACCTTATAATATGCTTTAGCAGTCAGAAGTTTGATCACTCAAGATATATCAAATGTATATATAAATAGAATACTATGTACAAATATCTTGTGAAATGGATTAATCTCATGTTTGTTTCAACCCTTTTCTTTGTGCTATCATTTGCTACCCATTTCAAAATAAATAAAGAAATAATCATGTTGCTACCTTTGCCCCACCATGTGAGCATCCACAAGGGAGCTAGTGCACGTGCACGATAAGTTGTGGTTCAATCATTAACCCAATATCTTAGCGGTGATTCCAACTTTAACCCTCTACAACAGATAATTTTTTTTTTGAACGAATTCCACCACAGATAATTGAACAACACATTTTCAAATTAAGTGAAAGATTTGACCTTTAGTTGACCAAAGAAACAGGGCTATTGTGTCCGTACTTTGCCAGTAAGTTTCGTGAGACAACTGAAAATCCGTTTCCCACCTTTTACGCAGCGATCCGGCATTGGCAACCACTCCACTTCAGAGCTCGGAACACGTAATTTCTCACCTCACCAGCGTGCCTCGAGGACACGCAAGCACGCGGACAAGCGAGAGAAGTAGCTGCATCCGAAAGCAACAACCGTCACTCACAGGCTCACAGACTCTTCGTCCTCTTCTTCCTCGGCCTCCTTGCCAAGTCCACCACTCTGACAAGCCGTCCCAGTCCCGCACTTCCACAGGTCTCCTCTCCCGAGTCAGTAAGAATCAGTCCCCAACTCGGAAGCTTGCTGCCCAATCTGACCTCTCCTCACGGCGGTCCTCCGCTTCCTCCTCCTCGTCGGCATGAGCGGCCTCTTGGTAAGCACTGTGCCAGGCGCTTGAATCCCCGTGTGGGGCTAGGGGTAGCTCCTATTCTTGGAAATCGAGCAACGAGCGGTTCTTGTTCTTTGGAAGCTGAGCTCTGATTTCGATTCTTGCTGGTGAAAGCCTAGATTTTTCTCAATTTGGTCTGACTCTGTTCTTGTTGCCGTTCCGGATTGCTAGGCGGTGGTGGGCAAGATCGGCACCTTCCTGCTGTGGGTGCTCTTCCTGGTGCTGCAGACGGCCACGAAGATTGTCGGCAGCCTCCTGGCCCCACCGGAAGATCCGCAAGAGGACCAGCAGCAAGAAGCGGCGGCGGCGCGGCGCAGGACGCCGCCAGCTTCGCCGCACCACGACCCCTACCATCCGGCGTCGGCGCCGCCGCCGCCCCCACTGCAGCTGTGGGACCAGCCGCCGCCGCCGCCAGCGTACCCTGCTTCTGCTCCCGTGGCGGATGAATACTCCTCGTCCTCGAGCTTCCGGCGGCGGGCGAGCGCGCCCGCGCCGGCAATGATTGAGGACGTAGCGGTGTCCTCGAGTGCCTACTTGCGTCCGGCAGCGGCGGCGGCTCATGCGCATTCTGTATCAGCGCCTCAGCTAAGGTCGGTGGAGACGCGGGCGGTGCCAGCGAGGACCGCGGCTGGGGGCAAGCGGCCGAGGCTGGAGAGGAAGTACTCCAAGATTGTTGACCAGTACCGTTCCTTGGACGAGGTATGTGTGTGTGTACTATGTAGATTGTCAGTTCTTATGGGTGGCGGTAATGTTGAAATGTTTTGTTCTGGATGATGGTCAAATGTAGAAACGTAGTGAAGTTAGTATTTGAATGTTTGGGGATCTGAAAAGTGTAATCATCTAGGCTAATTTAGGCTGCTGCAAACTTTATGCAGAGCTTGTTATAGATGTGTCGGTAGCTCCAGCTTTGATGTAGGTAATGAATTGGTGAAACATGTGTTCTTTTTCACTGGTTAGCTGGTGATAAGGACCTTTATGGTGGAGGAAGATGCCGAGGGTTTTATATTCCGATAAAGACATGACATGTAGCCTTTTCTTTGGAGACTGTCTATTTACACAGAGAGAGTGGAATATGGAACTATCTAGAGAAGAAACATGAAAGTTGGATTACCGTATTAGCACACAAGTGTCTATACAGAGTATTTACCTTTTGAGTTTAGTGACAATATTCACTTTTGCTTACTACAGTATATCTGATGCAGAGTGCTTCCTGAAACTACAAAAGAGTACTTACATAAGAAATACTTCTAAGCTCTTCGAACATGGCAAAACATTTTTTTTAACCTAAGGCATGAACCGTTAGATATTTTTGAAGTCTTCGTGTCACTTTGTTGCAAGAGAAACATGATACTTAGAATGGTGGTACTTGGCGTGCTGGAGCACATTTTCAAGCAACTCCTTGAATGCTGCAATGTGAATTTTCTTTATTAAATGAAACCAGACATAGAAGTACTTACACTACACAAACTAAAAAGTAAAAGGTGTGCCCGTTTGTATATAGTCGGTATTCCAGATCAAGAGGAATATGATATAAACTGACAAAAGTACTAACATAATGCTGCACACGATAGTGGATTGAAACTGACAGTTGTAGTTTGTGCATCATAGTTTGGCTATTCCTGTTTTTATGCTCATGTGCCGCAGTTGTGTCAACAATTCACAGTTCATTTTTTCCTTAGGTATGATATGGAATGAAATGGTGCAAGCCCAATCCAAATAGACCGTATGACAAGTTACAACTCATGAATTAACTTTATACTCTGTATGCAGGTTATTGAAGCATTAGCACAAGCTGGTCTTGAGTCATCCAATTTAATTATAGGAATTGATTTCACGAAGAGTAACGAATGGACAGGTAGTTTATGATCCTATCTTCTAGAATGAAAGCATTCTTTCTTGATGCGTTGCATCTTTGTTTGCAGGAAAGAATTCCTTCAATGGCATGAGCCTGCATCATATCAGTGACACCCCAAATCCTTATGAACTGGCAATCTCCATTATTGGGCAGACGTTGTCAGCTTTTGATGAGGATAACTTAATTCCTTGCTATGGTTTTGGAGATGGTAACATGATAACGAATTTTATCATTATATGAAATTTTAAACAATTTAAACTCACATTTTGAACAATGCAGCATCAACACATGACCAAGATGTATTTGCCTTCTATCCTGATGAAAGACCATGCAATGGGTTTCAGGAGGCTTTGGCCCGTTATCGAGAAATTGTTCCCCATCTTCGTCTTTCTGGTATCCAAATTCACTTCATTTTTGTTGGTGGGAGTATATATTGATCAGTAGATGATGTTATGTGGATGTTTTTAATGCCTTGTGCAGTTTCATTTGATCTTTCCACCCTTTGTTTGTAGTAATAGAAAGATTGAATTATAAACTTGAAATTAGGAAACACTCTCTAACATTTTAGTTTTGTATTTTCAAGGCCCTACATCATTCGCCCCGATAATTGAAATGGCCACAACCATTGTGGAGCAAAGCGGTGGCCAATACCATGTTTTGGTTATTATAGCTGATGGGCAGGTATGCTCTGGTCTATTCCCTGTTTTATTGATTTTTTGTATGAAGTTATTATTTCATTTTGTTATTGTGAATGAGGAAAATAAAATTGATTAGTGGATTATTAGGAAAGCTTCTGATGCTACCATTGTACAGGTTACACGAAGTGTGGATACAGAATTCGGTCAGTTAAGTACACAGGAGCAGATGACTGTTGATGCAATTGTGCAAGCTAGGTATTTTTTTTTTCTGTTGCCGAAAACTAGGTCATGGTTTTTGCTGTAGAGCAATGAACTTCTTACTACTATTATATGTTTTCTGAATTCGAAATGCTTGAAGAAGTACACAGGGTAAGTTGTGGACATATAACTGCGTGCTTCATTATTGTTCCTCAAATTCGTAGACAGGAAAATTGACAAGACAATATATGCATATTGATTTGAAAGATAATGTTATACATGCCCATATATGTTTTTAAAGTGTTTGAAACTGAATTGATCTACTCTTTTGGATTTCTTACCCTGCAATATTTAACTCCGATATGACTATAAAATAATATCGCAAGACGCTTCCGGTACATTGTTTTTTTGCTTTCAAACACAACAATTTCTCTCAGTACTTGACTGGCTTGTTTATTGTGTTTGAACATTTCTCGAAACCACTAATGCATGCTAAACGTAATACAAACAAAAATAGTCGCAATGCATTTCATATACAAATAATTATTAAACCAGATAGAACTTTTTGGATGAATCCCGGCATATACAATGGCAGCTTTAAACATGCACAAATAAAAAAGAAAATGCATGGAAGAGGCAGACTGCCTCCCCACTTTGAACTAAGAAGGAAGCAGGGCTCAAACCCGGGTCTCTGGCTTGAGGGCAAGCTCCAATAGCCAGTCGCCCGCGAGAGCACCTGCAAACATGCACAAATCAGATGATTCCGGCATGTCACTTGTGCATTTTTATGGCAATCAGGTTGATGCTACAAGGATAATGAAAGAATATGGAATTGTACAGTCGATTGAGAAGTTTATAGGACTTGGAAATACAAGGGAAGGCTGCTGCTGCTGTGCAGCAAGATTGGCTGTCAGTGAAGTCAGTAGAGTTGTTTTCTTGTCCTTTTCTATCGTTACGCTTACTACCTACTTCCAAACATACGAGTGCCCCATGAAGCGATATTTTCTGTATCACCCATGAGAGTTTGTTGCAAACTAATGTAGTTGATTCGAGAAGGCTGCTTCTAGAACCAAAAGTTCAGATTTTTCATTTGCATGCGCAATGCCAAAAATTTACAGTAATTGTTCAAGTTCTCATATGGCAGATGCCACAATACCCTTTGAATAACATTGCGTCAACTTATCCTTAATGTATTCCTTCTTCTGTTGCAGTGAATTTCCCTTGTCTATAATTTTAGTTGGAGTTGGCGATGGTCCATGGGATATGATGAAGGAATTCGATGACAACATACCTGCTAGGTCTTTTGATAATTTTCAGGTTGGTGTACTTGTTTTCCTTTTTTGGCCACAATAAATAGTGATAGTCTGTAACATTGACATTGCTCTTCGTAGTTTGTCAACTTCACTTCGATAATGTCAAAGACGATAAGTCAAAGCAAAAAGGAGACAGAATTTGCACTTTCAGCTCTCATGGAGATTCCTTTGCAGTACAAGGCAACACTAGAGCTTGGAATTTTGGGGTATGGACTATGGAAAAATAAAAGCATGACCAGTCACATATACAGTTTTATTGATCTAATCCTTTCGTTCTTATTTACAAACCAGACGTCGCCTTGCGAAATCGCCTGAGCGGGTTCCACTTCCTCCTCCTTTCGCAAGTTACAACGCAATCTCAAGGGCACCACCATCTTGGGCAAATAGCTATCGAAGCATACCATCACGTCCTAGAGAGGAGCCAACTGTAGATTCAACAATCACAGCATCAGTTACATCCCCACCAGCTGCTGATACTAGAGTTTCAGAACCCCAAGTATGAAAAACTCCATGCTTCTTCATTGGATCTTTTTGTTTAATCATAAAGGCAAAAATAATTATTTTTTGTAATGTATTTGTGATTTTTAATTATTAGTTTATACGTAAACTAGAAGATTTACATTTCACTAGAATATTTTCTTCTTAGGTTATTAGGTGAATATATTTGTCCCTTAGCATACGAGTCAAATAGTTCTTTATTAATAGGGTTGGTTCTGTTCTTTATTAAGCTGAAGTAAAAGATCATGGACTATGCTCAGGCACTCTCCTAGATAAAACCATGAAATATATCTTTTGTACTTGTTCAAATTAGGATAAGATGAGTTGGTTAGGATTAGAGACGGCTCTTCATCTATACAAAGAGAGGCACGGCAATTATTTTTAAGCAATCAATCAATGAAGAAACTTTCTCTCAATCCCCCAAAGCTCTAGGCAAAGCATAAGGCCTAATTATCCTTCCACATTACATTAACACTTTAGCCTAAATAAAGAAATCAAGGGAACACATGCATCTTTTTTCGTCAATGAATTTCCCTATGTCCTGATTATTCCATATCTACTCTTTATTTGGTATAAAATTTAGCTCATATCTAATCATTTCGCCCTCTTTGTAGATGTGCCCAGTTTGCCTTTCCAAACCCCGGGACATGGCATTTGGTTGTGGTCACCAGGTATCTTACGAATATTTGCTTCACTGATGCTTGGTCTCATATGTCATCGATTTTTTTGCAAGATGTAACGGAGTTTATATGTGTTTTTCAAACAGACATGCTCTGAATGTGGGCCGCAAGTTGAAGATTGCCCCATCTGTCGAAGGCCCATCGATACGAGAGTAAAACTGTATTAACTCTTGTCTTGCCTAACTAGGCCTCACTGAAGTAGATGCTTGATGGAAGTAGAATATCCATCGAACAATAGATGTATCGGACTAGTAGTGCTGTGATGTCTATTCATTCAATAAAATTAGCTGTTCAAAAAGGAGAATCTACTGCTTTTGGGTAGCGTTGCCGTTTGAGGTGCTCTCTGCTTTGCGTTTTTTTTTTCTTTTTGTGAATTAAATCTAAAAAAAAACTATAAACCTTTTACATTAGGACTTTAACACAATAAAATAATACGAAGAAAACATCTCATTTTTTTACCTGTCTTCAACACCACTTCTTTGTTGGAATCAATCATATGTTTGGAATCAAATCGAAGCCATATCCTCTCTAATTGCCAACGAAAGATGCCAAACTTTGTGGAAATTGCAAGATTCACCGTTTTAGAACTAATTATCAAAATAAATTTAATTCTATCAATGCCAAATTTTGTTGCGAATTGTAAATACCCTTAAGATCTAAACAAAAGCTTTGATTTTCTACTTTCGTCAAGAGTGACGGGTGCTCATTGCATATTGTTACAAGCTTTTTTTTTTAGTCTTTTTGGGTGATGAATAAAGAGGGATTTTGGTGGCCAACTTTTTCCCTACAAGATGTTATATACAAATTATTACCAAATTGTTAATGATAAAATTTGTGTATTAAAATAGTAAAAAAAAGAATCATGCAAACCATTGTTTCAAAAGATAGAGCAAACATGAGAAATATGAGGATAGATTCCAAATAAAATAAAATAGTATTTAAATATAGTAAAGGGGCAGGTGATGCCCAAAATATTGGATAACTGATATGGAGGTATTTAAATACTACCTCCGTCCCTAAATATAGGGTTTTCTAGCATTCGAACACAAAAATAGTCTAGAAGTCAAAAGACCACCATACCCTTTATTTTTACCTCAACCCATCTCTCCCACCAACTACAAAGTTTTGTCCTATTCTTAAACGTCCTACATTTAGGGAAAAATTCAAACTGAGGGAGTAGTATTTTAATTTGATTACCAAGTAGAAACTCATCTCTCCCACCAACCACAAGGAACAGAGGGAGTAGTATTTAATTTGATTACCAAGTAGAAACTCAAGAACTAAAACAAAAATTGAATCCCCGCTGGATTTATAAATAAGGGTAATACTGCAAGATAATATTTGGACCTGTAACAATAATATCACTCTGTTTTCAAAATATAGTTAATTCTGGGTTTGAGCACGGTAACAAGAAGAGATGAAAAAAGTGATGGGCAACAGAGAGACAGAGATAAACTCATGAAACAATGCATTGGGAAGTGGAAATAAAGAGCGATAGATGCATTGATAATTGAGAATATCTATATTTTAGCAAAAAATTTGGATGCCAGGAATGTCTATATTTAAAAAAAAATAGTATTGATCAAAATCAATTTTCCAACTTCATGAATCTGAAAATTAAAGTACGTGGAGCATGAATTTCATGCCTGGTAACCCTTCCATCTTTCACTGAGACTTGCACTGCAGCCAAGGTTTGAAAAGAAGCATTGTGGATATGTTATTCCATGCAGGAGCGTGAGAAAAGAGTTGTCATTCCAACTATTCCTGCACATATATACTATTATCCTCTATAAATTCTATTATCATCTATAAATTCTCCACAGTGGTTTTGTCCAACTGGAGCACCAGTTGATCACGAAGATAGCGACCCATTGCAGCTGGAATCGTCTCCATTTGGGTTTGGGAGCGTGTCGCATTTAAGATGGTATTTAAAGAGTACAACAAGAAGTTCGCAACATAAACATCTCACGAACATCTCACGAAGATGTTTGGACTGGTTTGTATAAGAGATTTGCTAGTTTTCAAGTAACTAATATTTCGTTTATCTCTCTAGTTCTTTGTATAAACTGGCCTGGTCGATTTACCGATTCGTCAGATTATGTTACTTTTGCTAGTGAACACCTGGTTTTAAAACATTCATTTACCTCCAGGCCATTTAGTGGACGGACAGGAACTATAGAATGAACGGAACATTTATATATCTCTCTGTACAAACAAAGATCTTGGTCTGGTCTGACAGGCTTCATCAGAAGACAGGGGCCCTAATAAAGCCCTGTTTTCTAAAAAAAATAAAAAATAAAAAATTCCAGTATATGTGAGCCTAGGCTGCTTGGAGAGCTTATTAATAAAACTGATATCACATATTAGTATCTCTGTTCTTGGTCAATATTGGCTGGCTAGATTCCTACTTAAAGTTCAGAAAAAAAAAAGAGAGAAAGAAAACAAAAAGAGAGTAGGTATCGTCCTTTGACGATTTGTGTATAAATATGTGGAGTCTTGAACTTTTCAATTGTTGTATATTCGTGCACAATTTTGAGTTTTTGACTTGACTTCAGCGTGTGCGTACGAACGTGGTATTATTCATTCTTTTTTATCCCTGCAGCAACTTGACTTAGCAGTGTAAAGGCTGTTCAAGACAGGAACAAACCTGGTTGGATCACAGTCATGGACATGGGACAGTTGTTCATATTTCTCCCTTGTAGGGACATGTTCCTGTCCAACTTGGAAGCTTGCTAACCCTATAAACATACATTTAACCAACACTCAGACTTCATTGATCCAACAATTGGGCACTCTGCTCCACCATTCTCCATCCATAATTGCACTTGCAGTCCTATCTTGTGAAGATGGCTCCAAAGACAGAGACGCTATTTTCTGCCGCTTTAGGCGAACTAGTTACCAGATGCATATCCTTCCTGATCAACAAATATTTGGTGACAACAGGGCAGTCCAAGCAAGGGATCCTGCAACAACTAGAGCGGGCGCTGCTCCGGGTTGCCATCACCATCGAGGAGGCTGAGGGGAGGTTCATCACAAACCAAGGGATGCTTCGACAACTGAGCTTGATGAGAGAAGATATGTACAAGGGATACTACATGCTGGACAAATTCAGGTACCTTGGTCATGACGACTGGAAGGACAAAGATCATAAGGGAAGCCGGTCCTTGACACCGTCTGTAACAATTCCAGGCAAGCTTACACCTCCCTCTGGTAGCATACATGTCAAAAAGGAGTTAAAACAGATGCTTGATTGCATAAAAAGCGTTGTTTCTGACATGTGTGAGTTTGTAGTTTTTCTAAGGGACTACCCTCCAATGTTCCGTCAACCATATAGCATGGATCTGTTACTCGAAAAATGCATGTTTTTTCGTCACACAGAAATGGAACAAACCATCCGCTGTTTGTTGCATAGAGAATCTACAAGTGAACATGATATAGGTCTCCTGCCAATCATTGGTCAAGGGAAAGTTGGGAAGAGCACATTTGTCGAGCATGTCTCCTGCCACGAAAGGGTGCGCGATCACTTTTCTCAAATTGTCCTTTTCCATGGAAATAAGATCATAGAAGATGAGAAAGTGCGCACCCTGCAGGATGGAGGCATACTCAAGCATAATAATAGCTGCCAGAGTGAAGGAAAAATGTTGGTTATAATCGAGCTAGAGGAGGATGTTGATGAGGGTGCATGGAAGAGGCTGTTCTTTGCTTCTCAGAGTTGCCTTCCGGGTGGAAGTAAAATCATTATAACTAGTCGGTCAGAGAAAATCAAAGAATTTGGAACAACACAAGCTCTAAGGTTGGACTTTTTGCCTCGAGAAGCATGTTGGTACTTCTTCAAGGTGCTTGCGTTTGGAAGCACGTATCCTGAAGACCAATCCAAGCTGCCATCGATAGCACTGGAGATATTTGAGGAATACTATTCCCACAATGACGTATTTAGTGACTTCTCTGGTTCTTTTGCGAATTCAAAAAATATTGCTGGCCTTCTGAAAGCTGATTTGACCACGCAGCACTGGCGCAGGATTCTAGCAGGTGTTAAAGAAACCGTGAAGAATAACTGGCTTCCATTTATTGTTGATCCAACTGATACTAGGAAGGAAAAGAGACAATTTTTATAACTAGAATATCTAGTGTATCTCAATATTTCCTAGTTGACGAACACCACAGAGTAGCATTTGCTCATGAGGAGGTTCCCAAAATAAATCTTGATGAAGTCATGTCCGGAAGCATTACACCACAGGGCAGGTTTGAGGTCGTATGGTGGAGATCACACCTGCCCCCATATTATAGCTACATAGCCACCTGCGAAATTCGTGATTCCAGTTGTATGCGCGAGAGGAAAAGGTGCTCGATGTCTAAGAAGAGGAAGAATTTGAGTTAATGTAATCACTTATTGCTGTACAACTAGTTCTATAAAAAGGATGCTTTCATGGCAAGTTCGCAACTGCATTCTTCTTTTTTAATATTCAGAACACACATGTTATTAGTCAGTACAACTAGTTCTTTTATTGAAGAACGAAGTGGATCTATTATAAGAACTTTCTTTACATCTCATCCTTTACATATTGATATGTGCTTTTTTAGTTTGTTGAGATTCCAATGCACCTTAGGAACATCCCATTCGGTGAAATTGTTAAAACCTTCTCAAAAAATCTATATAGAAGTTTGAAAACATTCAAAAATCCCAAGCTTGGGGTACGAGTAGTTGACATGGTGCGAAATACGGATAAAAAATTTTCAGATGCAAATTCAACTTCAACTAAAAGATACAAAAAACCGTGGAGCGAAGAGGACAAAAATACTACTATATATATAGCGACTTTTTTGTCCTTTTTCTCCCTCTTTCTTAAAATCACGATTTTTAACATTACCTTGCGAAATCAAGAACAATTTGAAGATCAGTGGAAAATATCCAATTTCTTTCATCCTCTAATCCTTCTTCCTGTTCCTCTCCTCTTATTCCACGCGGAACAGCAACAGGCATAGCACCAGCAGGCCATTACGATGAAGATGCAGAGTAAGGGTCGTCTCAGAGTATGTTGGCAGAAACGTATACCGCTGCCATAGGCCTCGCTTTCGGTGGGCCGTCGCCTCATCCTATCCATACCTGCCATGGAGGAGTGAGTGAGCAGGGGCATCATCCACAGCTTGGGGGGGTGCCGCTGCTGGATTGGATGAAAGAGGAAAATAGTGACCGTGAAGGTGGAGCAAGACAGGCGCTCGTGAACTCCACCCACTAGTACAACAGTGGTGTGCGTTTTGACCTAGGTGGTCAGAGCTTGCGCCATTACGCTTCCGCCACTGCTAGACCAACGCAGTGGTGGCGGGCGGAAGCGACCGCCGCTGCTAAACAAGAGCGGTGGCGGGCGACGACGTCATCGCGTCTGCCACCGCTCCCGTGGCAGCAGTGGCGGACAAGATGACATCGAGCAGACCGCCGGCCATTTCACATTGACATACTTGTTTGTTTTGCATCCATAAGTTCAAAATAAGGGACAGTGTTAGCCTTCAAGGGAACTTACTATTGCTACAGGTATGTCTAGCAGCACTAGTAACCATATATTATTAAATTATATACTACTCTATGTTGTGCATTAATGTTTCGTACAGCTATGGTATTGGGAACACGTACGACCTTCTAGTCATCACGGGGTATCCTATTCTGCTATACCCCCTCCATTGATGGCAAGATGGGGCAACAAAGAAGCATCACTAAGGGATGCAGCTTCTTACGATAAAGACCAGCTAGATGGAGGAGAGGTACCTATGAGGATCTAATTACTTGTTATCTAACTTTCTTTATTCTTAGGCCTTATACATCACTGCATTTGCAAGGTTGTGAAGAACCTTTCTGTTCTTACCTCCACTCGAAGTAATACCACTACTCAACCAACCATGCCAAGACATGAAAAGAGACATAGCCATCAAATTGCCAACCATCAAGAACAACCAGGATTTCTGCAAACAAGTAACGAACAAGTAAGATCATCAAAGTAACATCATGTTGAGTACATCTATTCTATTAATGCATCTTCTCTAAAGCATACCGTAATATGTCGCAGGTGAACACCATTCTAGATTATGTCACCAAATTGCATCAAGCTCATGAAAAAACACAGCCAACAGATTTAATGAATTACATCGCAAGATTGATGACAACGTTGTCAACATAAATGAGCAGTTAGCAGATATTAAACTGGGAATTGCTACTCAACCACAACTGTCTAAGATCGAGGATAAACTTACCCATATCATAACAGAATTGAAGGTACGGTATACATGCAATGCTGATTTCACTTACACCTTCCTCTGTTCTAATAATATGTTTTATTCAGGAAATTAAAAACCTACCACAAAACAGTGCACCATCAACGGCCACACAACTCATTTCCAGGTACTTATTGTAGACCAACCCCTAGCTGAGTACTAAGTAGTTTTTAAATCTTGTGCAAATTATTTTTTGTAGGAACCATCTCATATAGGTGATGACATTCCGGGGACTTCTGCTGCTCATGGATATGACACTGTACACCAGCACCAACCTGCAAGACCCTCTACAGAACCTATTTTGCAGGACATGAAGTCGGGAAAAACCTCCCCCAAACACACCATTGCCTCAAGAAAACCCGTATTTGATGATGATTACTACTTGACAGAAGAAGACATCGACATTGCCTTTTTTATCAGATGCAGTTATGAAGATGCTGAAATAGTTGAATTTGGTGACTATGTCCTTACAGTTCGTATGTTAAGGCCAAATGTCACTGATGGATATATACTTGATCAGGTATGCTCAAGATACTATTCACATCTCCATGTACTACTTACATTTTTCTACGCGTAATGTTCCTAAACCTGTCGCAGGTTATTGATGCATACGCCTACATCAGTACTGTTGAGACTGATTCAACGTCATTCCTTACAACCTATGAAACAAGGAAGTTGTTAGGAGAAGCCGGGGGAATTCCTCGGGGATGCCAGAGCCGTTTCATTCGAAAAATAGCAGAAAAGTGTGTAAGACGAGATATGGTACGTGTGGTTCCACAAATATTGTTACTCTTTTAACTCAAACAACATCCAGTGCAATAAATAGATTTATTGAATGACAGGTTTTTGTCCCCATGAATATATTCGGTAACCACTGGATTCTAATAGTTCTAAATTTCAAAAGGAGAGAGGTTCAAGTCCTAAACTCATTAGCCAACTATCGTGATGAGGTCCAGGAGGCTACCCTCGTAAGTCTACTTTTGCTTCCTGCTAACATGACACAACACATCTGTTTCAAATGTAGTAATCCTAGCCTTTTTTATAACTTGTTGTCTTAGGTGGAGTCTATACAATCGTGCATTCAGGAATCTATTGATTGTGGTTTCATTACACCTACTGAGCCCATTGACATTACTAAGTGGGAAAGACGAAGCTATGCTAACATACCACAGCAAGATGACGAGTATGTATTTCACTGTAATTTATAACTCTTTGACACATGAATATACCTATTGATTCACCAACTAACATTGCAGCCATTCTTGTGGGGCATTCGTGATGAAGTACATGATGACATGGGATGGGTACCAAATGACCGAGCCTTTCGAACAGGTCTTTAAAACATTAAAATTATTTTTCATGCTTCTATTTAATTATGTGTTCAATGCTACACATTAGTATTGTTGAATGCTTTTAGACCCAAATCGATATTTTCAGCTGGAAAATATGTTCTAGGCTGTTGTCTACAGACTGCAACAAAAAAAGAATGGATTCATACAAGAAGCCCATATCGGTATGTGATGCTAAGTTCACATTCATTTAATTTTTCCCTAGCTTACACACATGCTTAATACAACTAATACATTTCATTCAATTTTGTAGAAGGAAGATTACTTGGCTAATAATCCACAGGAAAATGAAAGCAACGCACAGGACAATGAAGACGTCACAGAGATCCCCAATCCAAATGTTGGCATCCAACCCAAGAAAACAGGCGGCGAAAAGCGAAAACGTGGCCGCCCTAGGAGATTAGAAAATAACATAGAAGCTGTCAAAAAAGAATTAGCACTGAGAACATCGCCAAACGTGTGACAACCCTGAAAGGCAGAACCACTAAACCAGGGCGACAAAACCGCAGCCCTTACAAGGCAATATAATATTCCAGGATTGTCTGCGACTTGTCCTATTTCTTTTCTTTGTTAAGTAATCACTGTTGCAAAGGTTGCTACTTTCCTTTAAAAAGGCTTCCTATTTTAGTTCTTTTTTACCATCTTACTCCATCAATATTGTATCAATTGTTTATGCTCACAGTGTCCTCACGTTCAATGACACGAGATTCAGTGATGCACTATACATTACGCCCTGCCATCTTTGATCAAAACTTATGCAAGGCACCAGGAAGCCTGAAGGACAAATAAAATAGTTTGCTTTGCTTGTGAACCCAAATCTTCCATCAATAATGTTTCAGGATTTTTGTAAAGGTCAAAGATCAAGCACCTGGTCACTAATTCAAATATTATTCAACACCACATCAACTCGCACAGGTCAAAGATCAAGCATCTGGTGTGCATAAAGGAATTGAGCAGCCATGATAGCGTTTTCATCATTACATTCTTGATTTCAAGTGTCAATTGATATATATTCCCTCCATAAGTAATTTATGATATTCTGGACATCAATACAATCAACGATATGACTTACTGCTGGTTTAGCCTCTAAAGAATGGTGAAGATCCCTGTTTTGTAAAGGTCAAAGATCAAGCACCTGGTCATTAAATTCTTGGCGCTGTTCGGTGGGCTGCCAGCTGCTGCTGCCTGCTGGGCTGCCGGCTTCTTCTGCTTGCTGGGCTGCTGTTCGGATGTGGGCTGCTGGCTGCTTGACAGCAGCAGTACCTGCAGTTAATAGCAGCCGAACAGGGCGTTTAGCTTTTTCTCAGCATCAGCAAGAGCTATGTCTCTGAATAAAAATAGAAGAGTGAATACTTGGCAAATAATAAAAAGTCACAAGACAAAAGTTGATACAATAATCATAAGACAATCTTTGTGCTTGTTGTAGAAAAAATATTCTATTAATTCAGAACTACTTTCATTAAGAAAACCTAGCAATTTATTTGTTGCTGCAGAAAAAAGGGAAGAGAAAAATATTGAGTTTAGCCAGATTTTGTCCAATATTGAGAAGCACGAAAAAAATTCTTTACCTCTACAAAATGCAGCAGCAAGACATGTGTCTAATCTTAGAATTACCATGTCTTTTATGGAGATGATATCGATGATCCCTGAACTTCTTGTCAAAGTTTCTGGATAAAACTGCAGCTCCTCTTTATATCGGTACATATCAATGTCCTGAGAAACAAGTATTCAGTTTTAAACAAATACTCTTTCAGCAGGCGTGTTGTTTTAAGTGAAGCTTGGCACTAATTTAATTCTGACAAATAGAAAGTGAGCATAGGGCTACTAGTACAAATTTGTAAAAAGCTAGAAAAATGCATTAAGAGTAGTTTGGATGTTAAAGTTTTCATAAACCGTAGTATCTCTACCACAGTGTTTGGAGTGGAGGGGATAAAATACTACAGTTTACTAGACTGCAGTTTTCTTTTCAGTTTCAGTAGAAACTAAAAAGTGTATGGGGATTGCAGTATTTAGTGTGGTTCCAATCTAAATATCAACATTCAATTAGAAAATCATCCAACTTTACCTCTTTGCTATTAGGGTCAATTAGCCAAAAACATATAACCTACAGTAGACATAGCCATTGATGAACTCAAGGGTATCAACAAGTTCAACTTATACCCATAACATGGGGAGTCAAAAGAAAGGATAAAAGTACTAGAAGAAACAATGAATCCACCAGGATGCATTGAGTGAATAAGAAACACACTTCCACAAATTCAGTTTGGAATAAGTATATGTCTTAAAACTGGGAACAGAGTTTACAAACAAAGCCTAAAGCGTGTACCCTAACACCATAAAGTATTTGGTATTCTTTTGAAATCACAGTTTACATCCAGAACTCCACAATAATTTTCATCTAAACAAGGCCAAAATTGGTCTGCTGTAGATTAGCATTATGCGTGGAAGTATCTAACCTGCAAAATTGTGCATCAATATGATTGAATATCATACTACCACACAGGACATGAGATCAAACAGTTGCTTAATTGGCACTTAGCAGAATTTGAGTAGATTGGTACTGAGACAGGAGCCAATGCGTTGAGAGAAAAGTTCACCTGTAACACTGACGCACTCGCGAGAGAGACGACCACTTGCGCCACTGCAATTTGAAGAGATCCACGCGACGCGGCTGCCGTGCGCCTCCTCTTACACCCGCACAGCCGCCGGTCGATTCGATTCCGCGACGACGAACTCGATTTGCCGCCGGTCGATTCGATTCCGCATCGGCGAGCTCGATTTGCCGCCGGTGGGATCTGCGTCAGCGGGGAACGATTTAGGGGCGCTTTGTTGGAGCCGCAGGAAGGGGAGCGCGAGCAGAGGGGAGGCAGGAGTCTGCAGCCGCGGGGAGGGAAGCGCGAGCAAAGGGTAGGCCGGAGCGTGCGGCCCTCGGGAGGGAAGCGTGAGCACGAGGGAGGCCGGAGTGTGCAGCGGCGGGGAGGGAAGCGCGAGCAGAGGGTAGGCCAGAGCGTGCGTCCCCGGGGAGGGAAGAGCGAGCACAGCAGGGTGGAGCGTGGAGCCGCCGGAGATGCCGCGAGCGCAGGTCGGAGCGTGGATCCGCCGGGAGGGAAAGGAAAGCGAGACGAACAAATATCCGGTAGTATTACTTCTCCTCTAAATTACCTATTTACCCTTTTCATTAATACAAAAATTATTTTTAGTTGGTACCTCCTGGTACTTTTCTTTGGGTACCTCCTGGTACCGGCCACCTTACCACCATTGGATCTTTGGGAATGGACGGTTCTCCTTTTTCCAACCATTGTGATGAGGACATCGCTCTTTCGGATACACATGTCACACCTCCGCTGGATATACAAGGTCCAATCACTAGAGCTCGCGCACGACAGCTGAATCTAGAGGTGAGCTCGTTTCTAAGCACTCATTTATATGAACTTGAGGATAGATTGCTACTTAATGATTATATTGTGCTTAGGAACCATGGAGAGGGTCAGGAGATGATTGGAGAGGAGCTTCTAGGCGTGGAGGGACAGCAAGGGCGTCCAAACCAAGTTGGAGTCCCAATTGAAGTCGACTTCGGATCGGTTTCGGAGTTCAGGAGCAGTCTGCACTAAAACGGTCGCCCAGGTCGCATACGGGCTCGGTTTTGGACGTTCTTCATATGCTTGGAAAGATAATTTGATAACCTTTCCAATGGCGCCGGCCTCATGTCAAAATTCATCCGGAGTCAATGGGAATCGTCGAAACAAGTTGACGTCCAGAATCTGTTCCAGTGCTGCGCCACCGTAATTTGGCCTTTGGGCTTTGTATCGTGTTGGAGCCCATTAGGGGCGCGTCCAGGGGGTCTTGCACGCCCCTAAGGTCTATATCTACAGTAGCCGCCGCCCAAGTTAGGGTGGGGTTTTGCTTAGATTATTCTGTCAAGAACAGTTTCGCCGTTCATCGGTTTGTGAGACCCCAACTTGTGAACTTAATTCAGTTTTCAGCAATTTTGGTTGCAATCTACTGTGTTCTTGCTTGTGTTCTTCGATTCGCAGGCAAGGATAAGCCTTCTTGGCGAGGTCGACCGTGCACCGCCGGTCGATAACCTGAGGAGACATGGTGCTGCGATTGCGGGGTTTAGAACGTGTTGTTCTGAAGCCGGATCGACGTGTGTCAAGTTTCCACCAAATCGAGAGTTATCAGAACCTTTCGGAAGATCGGGAACCCTAGTTCACATCACATTGTAAAACTTCTGATTATTTTAACATCCAAATTTATGTTATGTGAACATGACATGTGTACCTGCCATTGCAAAAACGTGAATTGGATAATAAAAATAATATGTTTGTCATTGCATGGTTACGACAATCTATCAGTCGATCATGAATAGAAATGATTTATGGAATGTTTACGTAATGCATAAACGGATTTGATGGAGGTACTTGATAACTGAGGAAATAACTAAAGCACGGTGTAGAGAACAGAAAGATAATAATCTTAGATGTATGGTTGTGCTTCAACCTAGTCAAAACATGCAGTGGCAAAACTGTGGCCATGGTCACCATTTTTCTGTGCTGCCCGGACAGACATCAAGAATATGTGCGTGCTCCCAATGATTGGTGCATGATTAAAGAGATGACCTGATCAGAAATGTTTTATGCTTCTGGGAACACGAGATGGCAAGATGGTTTGGACAGAAACTCACAGGAATCGGAGATCGAGCCTCCGAAACACGGCAAGATTGTTCTGCGACAGTTGCGGGAGACATCGCGTTCCTGGACAAATGGACGCAGATCTCAAGACTCTCTCCTTTGGAACGAAAGAATATCTTAACGAACATAATTAAGTATGGCTTGTGCATCATTTAGACGAGTATAAAGGCGAGAACATTGACGGGTTTACCATCTCGCGTGCTGCGCTCACCTCGAAACGGGGAGCAGTGGTCATGGCGAGGATGGTACTCGTAACTTCGGGACTCCTCTGGAACTGATCTTTATATATGTCGTAGAGGACCAAGAGGCGCACCATCTGGTAAAATTTGGGAGCATTCCGTTGGCTCGATCGACGGGTACGCTGATGCCAACCAAGGACGCCGCGGCTGGACGTGAACGAACAGGGACCAGAGGAGGCGAATCAGATTCCTGATCTATCCGAGATCCTCTGGCCGTGATCTTCGGATATGACGTAGAGAGCAAAGGGAAGCACTACCTGGTGAAATTTGGTGGCATTTGGTTGGTTGAATCATCGGGAACGGAGATGCCAATCAGGGGCGTCGCGGCTGGTCGAGGCTGGCAACAGAGAAGACAGTGGGGAAATTGGACTCTCACGGGCGGGATTGAGAGGAGTTCGTCAGCCATGCGAAGGGAAGTCCAGCCATGGTTTTATAGGACTGGATAGGGAGAGGAAAGGTCAGGTGGGCAAGCTGAACAGGCAGCCATAGTGGATGGCGAATTATGGCCATAACGGCGATGGTTTCATCTCCTGCTCGTGGGAACTGATACTGGACCGAGTGGATGAACGATTTTTGATGCCATGTAGTGTTTCTGGTGCTGGTTTATGGTGCGCTACTGCCACTTTGGGGCGCTCTGCCATGGGGAGAGGCGTGGAGGAAAACACACGACTCAAGGAGGAAGAAGGATTGATCTCTTTTGGATTGTTTGGGCTGAGTTTGGCGTGGGGGCCTGGTTATTTCCATCACGTGAGGCTGCGCACCGGCATGACCACTACGGTCAGGTGTTGTGAGCCGGCGTGTCCGCCGTGGACATGGAGGCTGCGCCGGCGTGTTCCAGTGTGCTGGTCCCATGTTTCTCTGCCGCTCGTCACGTATCCGGCAACATCGATCCTCTTCTTCAATCATCCCGAGCAGTCAGCAGCGCACCGTGCGGCGGGCCAGGGCGAGCTTCGGGCTGCGTGCGATGCAGAGAATAGCGCACAGCTGCAGCAGTTGTATACGGTTGACGCCGGGTGGCGGTGAGCTCGAGCCATCTAGTGTGATCAGCTTCTTCCCCTCCCCACCCATCGAACTATTCTTCCTAGTCATGATTTTCCCCGCTGAAATCGAGGCAACATCTTCATCAAGCCACGTAGCAACTGAAAATTACTGCAATCCGGCAACATCTTCTTCCTCTTCCTCCCATCCCAAATCCACAAGGAGCAGGAAGCAGCAGCTCGTTGAGACTTCACGGAGAGAGAAAAACACTTCCGCGCTTCTGAATCTTGACCCTGGATGCCGGGCCGGCGCGCCGCCCTGGCCACCGCGCGCGGCCACGCCAGGGATCTGCCCCTGCCCGCTGGGGTCCCGCCGGCACGCCGCCCCTAACCTCCCTGTGCCTTGGCAGCGCGCCGCCACCAACCCTGCCCTGGCTTCTCATGCGTCGCCGCCTGCCGCCCGGACGCCTCGCCAGCGTGCCGCACTGCTCGTGATCTCGCTGACGGCCGCCCCTGCTCATGCCTTGCTGCCCGCCGGCCATAATCCTCGTCGGCCCCGATCGTGCTTTGCTCCTCGTCGTGCTACAGCTGCACCCGCACGGCCATGCGCGTGTAACGTGAGAAAATAGGAGGCCCATGCCGGCGCCACGGCGGGCAGGGGCAGCGTGCCAGCGCGGCAGCTGGGACTCATCTGAACACGAGCCACGTTTTCTTTCCTCGTCCATCTGAAAACGAGCCGCATTTTCTGTCCTCCAGATAAACCGGGTGGCGCACTGGCAGGTTCTGCACGCACGCACCGCTGCCTGTCAAACTAACGCCGCTAGTGTGTATGTGTGAATCCAAGTGCACCAGAACGTGCGCAACCGTTGCATAGAAGGTGGGCACTTGGCCATGTGCTCACAGAATCCAAACTCTTTTTTTAATACGATATTATGTCCGTCATGTGAATAAGACATGTATAAAAATAAACAACACCATTATTTGTTGTAAAATGAATATATAGTGATAAAACAAAGATAAAATGAAACAAATAATTCAGGAGCACCTTGTCAAGGCTTAGTTATGAAGCATAGCATGATCAAATAACTTACCCTGTCTGTCCTCCCCAATATTCCATAGGTTTTCCAATGCAGCCACTTATTTAAATCGGTCTTTGATTCGTATGCCATGAGCCATAGGGGAAGTTCTTCATCTTTCTTAGGGTGGTGGACAAGCTCATGTTGGGGTGCTATGTTTTGGTGTGTCACAGTATCATGTGAACCTGCACCTCGATCTGCAGCTGTGCCACATCCAAAATCTGCTTCGGTGTTGTACTTTTAATGTCGACCAGTTGTGTTGTTAACCAAATATTTTTTCTCTGCCATAAGAATTGTCAACTTATTATATATTAAGGGAATTGAGCGCCAGGGAAATGTAAGATACAATGGAATAACATTGAAAATACACATACTATGAACTTATGCATGAACGTCCAAAAGTAAACTGTAACACCCTGCGTCCAAAATCCGCTTACCGTCCAGCCCTTACGCGGGGCGAGAACGCGCATACACATAGCACCCCTTTTACACTTTCGTCCTCGCTTCGAGTAAAAGGGTTAACTCGGAGGTGCTATGCTTGGAACCAGCAAGAGTTATATGCTGCCCTCACCCACCTAAACAAGCCATGTGGGACTATTCCCACACCACACCACTTCTGGGCTACTTGGGCCGAAACCACTACTAATAGGCTACAAACGGGCTGGGGTGTTACATAAACTTTCCATTCCATTTGAATGTTATGTAGAAGTAGCGGTACAAGTTAATAGAAAAAATACGATAACATGTACAATAGTATATCCGACTAATTAAGATGCAAAATGTATGAATCATAATCTTCATAAAAGTGAATAAAGTCTTATGTGTCGAGTATGAGACCTGAAATATATATGATGGGAAGATGCCTGCCATGAGCGTGACTAGGTTGGGTGGCCACTGTTTTGTTCTTCATAGGCAGGAGCTTTAAAACACGGGTCTTTGTTGGAATTCTAACTCCACCACTCTCAAAATCTGCTTCGGCGTTGTACTTGGAATGTCCACCAGTTGTGTTATTAATGAAATATTTTTCGCTCTGCCATAGAAAATGTCGACTTATTATATATCAAGGGAATTGAGCACAAGGAAACTGTAAGATACAATGAAATCACCTTGAAATACACATATGGTATGAACTCATGCATGAATGTCCAAACGTCAACTTTCCATTCCATTGGAATGTTTTGTAGCAGTAGCAGCACAAATTGATAGAAAAAATATGATAACATGTACAATAGTATATCCGACTAAGTTGGAAAATGTTATGAATCATAATCTTCATAAAAGTGAACAAAGTCTTATGTGTCGAGCATGAGACCTGAAATATAATGGGAAGATGCCTGCCGTGAGCATGACTAGGTTGGGTGGCCACTGTTTTGTTCTTCTTAGGCAGGAGCTTTAAAACACCCGTCTTTGTTGGAACTCTAACTCTGCTCTTCCCTTTCATTCTCATAACCTGCTGATGCACAAAGGAGAGTTATTTGCGCTTGTTAGTATTCAGTATGATATCTGTTTTTACTGTACGTCAGTACCCGAGATTAAATCAATCACAGAAACTAAAAAAATATTCATTGGATACTAACAAGCGCAAAATGTGGAGCTAAATAAACGAGAACTGCTCCGGTGGAGTTCTTTCTCAAAAGTGCATGCATCCCAGAGCAACCCCAGTTAATTATCTTTTTAGTTCCTGGGCTTGGCCCAGTCCAACATGCACTCGCTCGCTCGCCTCGCCTCGCCGGGCGAGTGTTGGCGTTTCTTACGCACAAAGATTAAATTCAACTCCGTAAGCGCACGGAACACTATTGTAGCATTTCACCCGAGAGTATTTCAAGGGTATCGTATTTATAATTCCACAGGGAAGCAGGGCTAAGAATACCATGAACTGACAAAGAATTATCTATTATTTATAACTTGCAAACTAGACCAAAGCAGGGATACAGATGTTTGATATGTGTGGTACGCAGGAAAAAGATCCGTCGACGCAGATAACAAGGAGTTAGCATTTAGTTTGGGAGAACAACGCGAAGAAGGGTATCAGTCAGCCTAGGGGTTAGCACAACTACTTACTTAAGCTTTCATTACAGATACGTTCCTGCATATCGGGGCACGGATGTGTCATAGTGGCAATCAAGGCCACTACCATAAGGAACCACCCGCTCCTGCCTGTCCAACCCGGACGTGGTGGATTACAGAGACCGGTGCAGCTGTCACATACACTCGCGGCTACCATCCTCCGTGGGGTTGGGTGCACACTCACGTCTAGAATAGTTCCTTGAGCCATATAAGCAAATATCCTAGATAACTTACTCTAGGCGTAAGAGCAAGCCAACCATGCATAATAAATCTATATGAATTGTGTAAGCATAGACCAGCAAACAACTCATGCAGATAGATCTACCATACACAAACGTGGCGCCAACACAAGAATTTCTCTATAATAATTACTTAAACAAATAAATATAAACTAAAAGGAAAACTAAATTAAATAAATAAGACAATAATTATATTAAAGAAAATATAAAAAAAAAGATACAAGAGAACTTTACCCAAACTTCCGAAGAGAACTCCGGAACTCCGAGCGAAGCTCTCGCTTCTACTCTAACTCCCATGACTAAAACACTAATCCTATTCTAAACTACACAAGTGGAGTGATCTTCTATGAGGTACGAATTTCTTCTGAGCCGGACGGGTAGCTTCATTTGGGCAGGGGAGTATTTATGCCCAAAGCTAGAGTGGCGAGGCCACCAAGTCAGGCTGGCCGGCCAAGTCGGGGGGGCGGCCGGCCGCCCATTGTGGCGGTTCGCCACCGCCTCGCCTGTGGACGCTCCTGATTGACTCCTGGTGTCGGTTCTTTAGTCGGTGGCGTCGTGGGGGCGGCAGAAGAGGAGTAAGGGCCAAGTTTTGGCCAATTTGGCCCACCTTCTAGAATGTCGGTTGACTTCTCCAGGTTGGGCTCTCGATTCTGCGGTTGAGCCTGTTTCCAGCCCACTGGAGGAAGGCCGAGGCCTGTGGCTACCATGTGGGGCCGGCCGGCCTATGGTGGGGCTGGCCGGCCTGTGTTTTCTGCCGGCTGGGCCACTTTCCGCCATAATTCCTTCCTGCATCAAAATATTCACCAAAACTTGTGGAGTAGCATTAATCCTATCTACTATGCACAGAATCTTGGTGACATGACTTACCGGTAAGTTGGTGGTCAAAACAAGGTTTTATGACCGCCAACAGCGAGCGTGGCCGCGCATCACTTGCGTGAATTGTCCACAAAAATCCATCCGATGCCGCGCATCTCCAATTCATTTTTATATGGAAACCGATTCGGTTTTGGGACTCCTAAACCCTAGCGGTTCTCCCTCTATAAATACGTACGGTGCACCGCCACCACAGCATACCACAACACGAGTTAGGGTTTTGCCTCTTCCTCCCTCTACGCCGCCACTTGTTGTTTGCCCTATCCTTGTTGGGGAACGGAGCCCTCAACACCATTTGCTTCGTCGTTCAGTGGTACTCGAAGCCCACAGACCATCTTTGATACTGGTCGAAGGGGTCGGAGTCGATGAAGCAGTTAAGTCTTCTGCACTGCAAAGTGCCGAGTCGAGTTGCCGAAGTCCTCAAGCCATCCGTGTTGCCGGACGTTGAGTGCGAAGCGGGTTGAGATCTTCCAGACGTCCGCGGTGCTGGACGAAGGGTTTTATACGTCACGCTGTGTTCGAGCTCAGACAAATGATAATGGGGCTCGTGGCCCGAAATCTATTGTTCATTATAGTGGGGGTATGGTCCTATTTATAAGGCAGATTGAGGGGCTTCGCCACCTTCCGGGCAACCCTTCACTATTGATTCTAGAGCCTTCGGATGTGACCCTTCTCTTGTGGTGTCCCCTTTGGGTTCTTTGGTGCTTATGCCGGTTCCCAACATTAGCCCTCAACTGCTGAAGGGATTGACGAAGTGATCCCTGAAGCAGTTTTTTTTCTCTCTTTTGTATCCGACTGGATGTTTGACTGCTTGCAATTTTGCGATGGACCTTCTTGTTAGGGATTTTTCTTTTTCCGATGAGCTTTTCTTTTCTGTTCGGATCCTCCTTCTTTCATGATATTTGCTTCTCCTGACACCGAGTTTAGGTCGTCTTTATATACGAGTCGCTTTCCTAGCGTGGTCACCAGTTTTCTCTTGGGTGCTTGACTTTCATTACTGGTGTTCTTTTTCCCTAAGGTATATTATTTTTCTGAAACATGGCTCCGAGGAAATCTTCTGTTCGCTCGTGTGGCTCTAGTTTCCTTCGCTTTGGTTGTTCCTTCACCAGTGCTATTCAGACTTCTCGCTTTGGAGATGATCTGGTTACATCTTATGCCAAAGCTGGGCTTCTTTGCCTCACAGAGTTCGTCTTCCCGAGAATGATCGTAGTCTTTGTCCTAGAAGTTATCAAGTAGTAGTGTTTGCTTCTTATCTGGATGCTAGTCTTACCTTCCTAGACTTCTTCTATCAAATCTTGTCTTCTTATCATCTTCAGCTTCATCAGCTAACTCCTATTGCCATTGCTACCGTTTCTGCCTTCGTCTAGGTGTGTCGTTGCGAAGGGGTCCGTCCCAAGGCTAGTTCTTACTTCCAGCTTTATCGAGCTCGCGATCATTCGCATTATGGCATTCGAAAGACTGATCTTCTCTGCCCCAACTTTGGAGTTGTTGACTTTGTTCCCAGACAGGGAGTTTTGACCCCTCTGCCTAGCTTCGATCCCCCTTTGTTTGATACCTGGACCAAGTTTTGGTTTTACTATTCTGTTCCGCCTGGCGGGTTTTGTGACCGGCCAGGTGTATGATATTTGGATAATCGATCCAGTCGATGTGGACATCGGTTATGCTGCCCTTCTCTTTCTCGATGTTATTTCGAAGGTTTCCCTTTGTATGAGCCTCCGCGAATTGCTGGAAGAGTGCTTTACCGCCGGCGTTCGCCCTTTGCATCTCAACGGGTGGGAACATGTTGGTTTCTTAGGTGATGGTCCAGATGGTCTGAATAGGCCGAAGTTCGCTCCTTGTGGCGACCCTTGTATGTTACTGCCTTTATTTTGGCTTGCATGGCTTTGAATCGTTTCTTATGTTTTAACTTATCTGTAGGTTACTCTTTGTGGCCTCCCGAAATCCGTGTCTCCAACGTTCTTGGCTTCTTCTTCCGAGGTTGAACAGGGTTCTTGAAGAGGAAGGTTTTCCTTGCCGGGATTACATATATCCCGAACTTCTGAATCGGTTATGACTTGTGCTGATGAGATGACAACTGCTAAGGAAGGCTCGTCTGCTTATGTTGATGGTACTCCGGAGGTGTCTTCTATGCCGATGGCTTCTGAAGCTTGCCATGCGAGCTCTTCTATTCATGAGAAATCTGCAGAGGTTTTATCTTCTGGTGATGTGGCTTCGCTTGCTCCCGCTGTGACGGTGATGTCTGTTGATGATCCTTTTCTTGCTTCTCTTGAGTTGGCTTCTGGCGAAGTGGCTTCGTAAGCTCCTGTTATGACAGGATTGTCTGCTGATGATTATCTTCCCTCTGGTGATCTGCCTTTTGATGAAGTGTGGATAAACTAAGCAAGGTGGGTCTAGGAAATACATGGAATGCATGCCCCTATAGCTGTTTGGCAGGCAAATCAAATGAATTCAACGGGCAAATTTTTCTGGAGCACACTAATAAAGTGCGGATTCACCCACAACACACCATCAAAGTTTTTTTTTGTCTGAGACACACTACAACTTAGTGGCAATTGTCTGGGACACATCGCAGCCATTAAAATACAATTGAGGTGAGAGCAATGACCATTATGCCCTTCTTCCCCAAGACCTCACCTGCCTCTTCTTCTTCTTCCTGCCAGCCGCCATTGACGCACTAACATAAGCTCCCTCGTACCCAACAACTTAATATAGGATAAATCCAAAGTCCTAGTTTGAGCTCAAAGCTGAAGCTTGCCCTCCTCCATCAAGTTACCTCAGGCCGAGCTATTATACCAGCAGCTGCGGACGACCCTCCTGCACCTCCCCATGACCTCTATTTGGCTTTTCCCTTGCTGAGCAAGGAGACCAACGCGTTTCTTCCTACAGCTCAGCTGCCAACCAAAATCCGTCCCAACGCAGCCCGTTGTCATCAAGTGCCTCCGCGACTAGATCTTGATTCCGCGCATCCCCGTCGATGACAAGCTCCACGCCGCTCTTCTACAGTCCGAGATTAAGCTCCCCCACCATTTTCCCCTAGTTCATGCCCGTACGTGCCGCGCTCATGACCTTGTCGAACATGGTCGTCCCGCTGCCGCTCGATGCCGCCGCTTCCCACTCAAAAGGGTGCCCACGACATTGCGGCGTCGAGTGGGGCAGGCGACGAGGCATGGCAGTGGCACCAACAAGCGGGGAAAGCGACGACCTTTGGCGGCGACAGTCGGCGAGCCAAGGCGGTGGCGTCGTGCGGGGTAGCTAAGATGGAAGAGGGAGAAGGCTAGGGTTCAGTTCGGGCTCCACTTCAGCTTCACTTGATCGGGTCCGACTCAACCAAATTAGGTTCAGGGGCACCAAATGTCATTAACGAAAATTTCTCTCTCCAGTTCAAGCCAGGAATACTATTTTAATGGTTGCGGTGTGTCCAAGACAATTGCCACCAAATCGTAGTGTTTCTTGGACGAAATCGACTTTGATGGTGTGTTACGGGTGAATCCACACTTTCACACTGTGCTCTAGACAAATTTGCCAATTCAATCCAGGCAACAAAATTGAAACAAAACCTCTCACTTTTGGAATTTGAAATCTGGTAAAATTAGACGGGGTCACTAATTCATACTACCCATAATTACAGTAAGGTTCATTTACAGGCTGTTTTGGCACCGGAGCTAAATAGGCAGCACAATCAGAATCATCCATAGATCGGGAAATGGAACCAAACACCCAACGTTCAGATTTCGAAAAATCTTGCAAAACTGGAAACCAGTCAACTGGTACTACGAAGAAACCGGTATGAACTGGCAATTGGCCAAAAGCCTTCTTCTCCACGACCTCACCGCCGCTATAAAACCTCCCTCTCCCTCTCTAAAAGTCCCCCTCCTTTGCTCCCGACCGCTTGTCACGTTGCTGTGCCCCCCTCCTGCACGCCGCGCACGCGCCTCCTCTCCTCCACGCCGCATCCAGGGCGCCGCCGCATCGGTAACTCCATGCCTCCTCCTCGTTTCGTTTCGTCGTAGGCTTGTGATTATGTGTGCTGACTGCTGGCTGTTGATGACTAATCTGATATGATAGTTTTGTGTGTCTTTGAGCGCGTCCAGTTCCTTGATTATATTGATTTTATTATGCCTGTCTCCTGTAATTCATTTTATGTTAGCCATGAAATGTACCGGACACACTAGTGAAATGCAACATAAAAGTGTGCTTATGGGTTTATGTGTGCTTATGTCCTGTAATGTCCGGTAAATTTCACTAGTGTAATTGATTTGGACACACTAGTAAAATGCAACCTTCATGATATAATTATCTGGATCATGCATGTACCAATATTATCAGGTAGTTTACACAAGCATACTTTTTTCCTTCTGTTTATCTAGATAACGGCTGTATTTGTCACTATTCTTGGAGTTTGAAACCAGTCATGTTTCTGTTTCTTCAACTTCTTTCATCGAATTTTGATGTTATAATTTTTCAATCATCTTGAGAAAATAATCTAGACTTTACATTTTTATGTTCTTTCTTTTTTTTTTGTAAAAGATTCTCATTATCTGTTATAGTCTACTATGTGTTCAGTACACTTGGTTTGGAGCACAACATACAGCATGTCAGCCTTATGTGTTGATATGCGCATGCTTCCACATGGAATTATTCTGCTATTTACTTTGCTGTTGCTTTATGACTTCACTCTGTCCATTCTATTAGTTCAATGTTTTTTCACTCCAGATGTATCTGGATACTTTTTTTCTTGATATGCTGACACAAAATTTCAATCCCTTGAACTTATTGTATGTGGTCCAATCATTTAACTCCATTTTTGCTTTTGAACAGTATAGAAGTATGGCCCCCATATCTTTTGATTTCGATAACTTGTACTGCCTATTTGATCCTTTCACATGTTTCATTGAAGTTGGAGCTTCTCATGTGTTTCCTGCTTTTATCTATTAGCTCTTCACATAACTGATGACCGATTATTAGTATTTGCAGGGAGACATGGTGAAAACTCCGCAGTCTCCTGTCACACAGATCCAATTCTGAACTAACTGTTTTACTTTAGATTTGACTGACTTTAATGTTCAAACTATTCTGATGTCACTACTTTTTGGGATGCATTGAACTTCCCCCCATTTTTATTACATGTTTGATTTTAAAATTTAAGCTGGTGATGATATTACAATTTTGGTTAACGAACAATGATTCAAATATGTTGTTATGCACGAGGGTTCACAAAAATAAAGAGCAAATGGGGTAGGGTCACCTCACTCAGCGTCCTACGATAAAGTTACCATTGAGCGCATGAACTCTCCTCATGTCACTTGCTTTCTCTAGTTGGCTAGAGCTAGCAACCATGGCCATACATGTGTGGAAGGATGCGACTAGAGGCTTCAAAGGTGATGGCGATGAGGGCAAAGGCAAGGAAGGTCGGCCGTTAGTGGTGATGGAACAACAAGTCCTAGACACTTAATATAAGCGTGGTGGTTCAACTTTTTGCCACAATACTTCTTTTTACTTGATAAGAAATATGTAATATACATTGATACCATGTTCATGTATTTTTCTAACAACGTTTATCCTCACTCAGAATATGAACATTTTCGTAGACTAATCAAATCTTCTCTTCTTGATCAAATATAGGTGATGTCATGATTCTGCAGGAGAACACTAAGGTTGAAGCAGAGACTAGTGGTGGCATGAATCTGCTGCCAAAACCTAAGTCAGATGGAGAAGAGTGGCGGAGTGAGGATTCCAACAAAGACCGTGTTTTAAAGCTCCTGCCGAAGAAGAACAACACAATGGCAACCCCAACGAGTCATGCTCACGGCAGGCATCTTTCCATCATATTTCAAGTATCATGCTCGACACATAAGACTTTATCACTTCTACGAAGATTATGATTCATAACATTCTGCATCTTAGTCGGATATACTATTGTACATGTTGTCATATTTTTTTTCTGTTACCTTGTGCTTCTACTGCTACATAACATTCTAATGGATTGAATCAGGTTACTAGGGATTCAGGTGATATCAATATCTTGCGTAAGAACACTGAGATTGAGGAGTGGTGTCATGAATCTGCTGCCCAAAACTATGTTAGGTGATGGGAAGAGTGGCACTGTTAGAATTCTTACAAAGGCCGGTGATTTAAAGCTCCTGCCTAAGAAGAACAACACTTTGGGCCGAAACTAGTCAACGCAAGCATCTTCACAACAACTTTCAGGTCTCATGCTTAGCACATTATGAGTTATTCAATTTTTTTGCAAAGAGAGTTATTCAATTTCTGATTCATAATATTTTGCATTTTATGATGGAATATGCTATTGTAAAGGTTTTAATATTTTTTTATTGTAAATTGTGCTCCTACTGATAGATAACATTTCTAATGGAATATAAAGTTTGCTTTTGGATGTTCATGCATCCGTTGCAGTGGCAGATCTACAGTACAGTGGCGAGGTCTGGTGTACGCCATACCTGGACGCCGGATCAGAAACCCACGCCTCTGAGTCCACACCACACGGGCAGCCATGCATATGTTAATTTGGGATTTTCTTGCCGCGCTGAGCTCTCGATGGAAACTGTAGTTCTGAAATGAGAGCCACGCTGCCTCACTAGTCACTAGCAGATCGCATCGATCACCAGCCTACGTACGTTCGGTCCAGCACACACAAACGAGGCCTCATCACTTGCGGTAAGCACTCGCAGTAGATGAGAAGATGGTGCTCGGCAGGAGATCAAGCTAGAGCTGCCATGCGAGGCCAAACCATCAGGTTGGTAGTCGGAGCCTTAGTTTTCAGTTGTGCTTCCAGATAACAAGTTAAACATGACTCTTTTCACATGTCTAATTACCAGCATAAATTCCGTTGTTTCAAATTCCATTGTGTGTGCTTGATAGTTATTTATGTCTCACATGTTTCATTGAGGTTCCATTGTGTGCTCGCCATATGTTTTCCTGCTTTTACTCTTCACATAACTGATTACCGACTATTAATTAATATTTGTAGGGAGACATGGTGAAAGCTCCGCGGTCTCCTGGCACCGCAGGTCCTATTCTTAACTAACTGGTTCACTACTTTTTGTGATAAGTTGTAATATATACTATTTCATGTCAATCTGGTTTTGTATTTCATGCTAAGCTGAGACGTTTAGAATACTTCATATGTAGCTTTTCCGGATTTTCACTAGTTCAGACCAAATTCTGTAGCGGCAAAGCAAGTACTTCTTGATATCGCATCCAGAAGCTTCACTGGCTTGGCGACGGACTCCAGGGTCATTAGTTTTGTATCAATTGAGCGCAACATCTAACACCAATAGAATCTTAGTCTCCCCTGTTATGTTCTCCAACTCCACCGCATTCTACTTTGTCGTGTAATCAACCACACACCAAAAATAATACATTGCGCAATATCACATCAAAGGCAAGGTAAATGAATTCATTGGTGGGTTTGTGTTTCTACCAAAGACATGTTCTTGGAATTATAAATTCATTTTTGAGCTAGTTGCAAATGTTGGTACCCCAGCCGGCCAGCCCCCTACTACGGTGCGCCTCAATTCTTTTTCGGTCTTACTTGGCACACACAGCTTGTATCCTAGTACAGTAAGCGAAACATCGGAGTACTGGAGAAACTAAAAGGCTTTTTGTGCCCTAGTAGGGTAATAGTGTCATTTTAATGCCCTAGTAGGCTTTTTGTGCCCTAGTAGGGTAATACGCGCTAACTGAGCTATCACTCAGTTCTCCCCTTTCAAATTTTATGTAAACCTTTTACTGTTAATGAATCCGTTATATATGGGAAATATGACTTGGTGAATTTGGTAACTAGTGTCCAAACCATGGTTGCCGTATCTAATCATATTTCCTTGTAATTGTCGATGGAGCACTTAGGATCCATGTGGCATTTCATTGGTTTCATAAAAAAAAGCCTTTCGTTTTATAGTGTTTCGTTGAACGAATAGCTGCAAGGATCTTTATTCTAGAGTCTAGTAGCAAAGTCTTATACTGTAATAAGTAATGGTTCCATAATTATTTCCATTCTACAGCTCATCAGTAACAAACTAGTCCCTATGTTCCATCTTCTATCTTGCGCCAAACCTTTTTATTTCTTGCTGCTTGTTTGTATTCGGGTGCTTTCAATGTTATTATCAGTCATTATGCCTCTATCCCCTTTGCATAACTAATAATAGCAATATGTGCGACTTATTTTCCTAGTGTGTTTCTAATTAATATATCTTCAGACTATATGTGCGACTCACTGTATAATATATCTTCAGACTTTTGTGTATATCATCTGTCTACCTTTTAGAACGTCACCTCTTGTGTAATATCGTGGCTCATATATTTTTTAATTATGTGGAGGAAGTGCACTTTGCAAGTGCATTTGTCACCATCTGATATAGATCAGATGAAGTTGAGAAAAGTTCCATTGATATATTTGTCGTTACGTACACTACCGGATTCTCCTCCTTTGCCGAGTGTCTAGGGCACTCGGCAAAGGTCCCAATACACTCAACAAAGCCTTTGCCAAATGTAAAGCGCACTCGGGGACGGGGTGCTCGGCAAAGACCACCTTTGCCGAGTGTTTTCCGTCGGGCACTCGGCAAAATGTTTCCGAGTGCAAAGAACGACCCTCGGCAAAAAAAAGTGGACGAACGGCGACCTGATGGTAGAACGTTTTGCCGAGTGCTATAAGAACAGACACTCGGCAAAGCGTGCATTCTTTGCCGAGTGTTTTGGCTTATACACTCGGCACAGCCTCTTCCCAGAACTATTTTTCCCAGGCTTTGCCGAGTGTCATTGCACTAACACTCGGACAAAGCGTTTTTCCAGAACCATTTTTAATGATTTATTCCACCATTTCTTTTGACAAACACACAGGCAGTTAATATATATGACATTCAACATCCAATTCACACCCACATCCACATCCAATAGTCCACAAATGCTCAAATATTCCACAATTCCATAAATATAGCCATAAATAGTCCATAAATCCACAAATAGTCCATACACCCATAAGTTTGTTCACAAGCACAAATAGTCACTAATAAGATACAAATCACTGAGGTGGAGGTGGGGGTGGGGGTGGGAAAAGAGTGCGAGCTGCCGATAGATCTACGTCTTGAACCGCAGCATTCGACCCCGCCGATGGAGACAGATGCTGCACAAAGGAAGTCATATAACATTTGTGATACAACATGTATAGCAAAACTCTAAGTTTTCTAAATCTCTAAGTTTTCTAAGTATCTAAGTTTTCTAAGTCTCTAACTTGTCTAAGTTTGTCTAAGGTTGTCGAGAGACTCACCAGAGAAAAGGTAGGGCGAGGAGCCCAGGGCATCTGTGCCGGCAAAGGGTGACCCAGCGCCGCAAACTGAGTCTGAAAGTAGGACCACATCTCCGTCATCTGCTGCGACACCTGCTCCTGCACCCACTGCGCCATACTCGCCTCGAGCTGCACTCGTCTGATCCTCTCTTCCTCAAGCTGGGCCTGCAATATTGAATCAAATGTTAAACTCAAGTGCATGCATCCCAATGTTAAAAATATATAACAGTAATAACCTGTAGGGCCTGTGTAGCGGTCGGTCATTGGCGTATGCTCGGGCCACCGCTGCCACTCCGTGCTCGAATCTGGGAGAGCGTGGGAGTACTAGCCGTGTCGATGACGCTATCATCAAGATACTATCACCCATGCCTCTTGCCTCTTCCCGCCCTCATGACAACTTCTCCATCGAGATCGTGTGACCTCGGATCGAAGTCTGGCCCATGGACCTCCTTTGCCACCTCTAAGTACGAACTGAGGCGGCTATCGACGCTCGAATTGCTGTAAGCCTCGGGCCCGTCCTCCAGGTTGTACTGGATGTCCGCCGTCGCCTTGCCCTTGTGGGATAAAGCATAAGCCTCGAAAGTGTTGATAGCCTCGCCACCGTGAGACGCCGACTCAGGGAAAAAAGATGATTAGAAAATATGCATTATTGAGCGCTAGAATAAAAAAATGATTTGACATACATATTTGGCCGCAACCGGGGGAGGGGTGGCGGCGACGTCGGGGAGGTGGTGCCGGGGCGCCGGAGAGGGCTGGGGCAGCGGCGGCGGGCAGGGGGGGGCGAGGGGGGGCGGGGAGGCCGGGGGGCGTGGGAGGCGTCGACGGCGTCGCCGGGGTTGCGGCGACGGGGGCGTGCCGCGCGCGGCGGATGCGGAGGCGAGGCGGAGGAGGCGGCGGGGCCAGGCGGGCGCGGTGTGGCGGCGGCGAGGGCGAGTAGCGGCGCGGGGGCGGGGAGGCCGGCGCGCAGGGACGATGCAAGAAGAAGAAGGTGCGGCGCGGTCGATTTGGATGAGGAGCGAGTGAGGAAGAAGGCGCAGCGGCTAAGTCGCGCGACCCCCTGTTGGCGGTCGTCAAACCGTGTTTTGACCGCCTAAAAGCACAACACCAAGATTTGTGCATAGTAGATAGGAATAATGCTACTCCACAAGTTTTGGTGAATATTTGGATGCAGGAGTGAATAATGGAGGAAAGTGGACCCAGCCAGGGAATTTCCCTGGCCGGCCGGCCCCACCCTAGGCCGGCTGGCCCCACCTGGTGGCCGTAGGCCCCGGGCTTCCTCCAGTGGGCTGGAAACTGATCCACAACGCATAATTCAAGACCAGCCCAGCAGATTTGCACCGCCATTCTAGAAGGTGGGCCATTTGGGCCTTAACTTGGCCCCCACTGCAATTCTGCCGACCCCACGAAGAAGCCGACCTTCAGACCGCCTTCAGGGAGTGATCTGGAGCGTCGAGGCAGAAGTCGGTGGCGAACCGACACAGGGGACGGCCGGCCGGCCACCCCCCTAGCCGGCCGGCCTACTTTGGCGCCACCGCCTCTCCAGCTTCGGCCAGCGGGCTCCCACCGCCATGATGAAACTATAAATAGGACCCCCCCCCCCCCCCCCCCGCCTCAGAAGCAACTCGCACCTCACACTTCATCCAAGTGTTTACATTTTCTTGTTTAGTAGTAGCTTTGGAGTTAGAGTAGAGTAGAGTAGAGTGAGAGCTCTCTCGGGCTTCCGAGTCTTCTCGGAGTCTTGGTATAGTTCTTTGTATCCTTACTCTTGAGATATTATTTTATTCAATATTATTATATTTAGATTTATCTTTATTTATTTCTTTTAGTACTTCTTTTCTATTTAGTTTATTTATTCTGTTAAGTAAGTGCTCGTAGAAGTCTTGTTGTGGGATTCGTGATTGTTGGAGTAGGCAGGTACGAGAGAGTGCCTTCGTCGTGATGACGTCGGGTGAAATCTGTGCCTGTTTATTCTTAGATAGGACTGCTCCGTTGATCAAGAGTAGTTCCTCTAGGCGGGTTGTATGCATGGCGCTTAGAGCTTGGCCTATGCACGTTTGGCACCCAACCCCACGGAGGATGGTAGCCGCAAGTGTATGTGACAGCTGCACCGGTCTCTGTAATCCACCACGTCTGGGTTGGACTTAGCAGGGTCTTAATTATAGCGGATGGATCCACAGGGTGAACTAGCAGCATCGGTTGCCCTGGTACTTCCGTGCCCCGAAACGACATGACTTGTATTGTATGAGCTTAGCTAAGAGTAGATAATCTTTGTAGACTTGACTGCTAGAAAGAGTAAATAATAGATAAACATACATGTAGCCTTAACTCTATCTCGTTGCTCTCCCAAATGTATACTACAGTTTTCTTTTATCACCTTGGATTTGAGGATGTGTGTGCCACCCATATCTATCATGCCTATCTTACCCCCGTCTCAAGTATAGTTTGATACATTATCCTTTCTCCAAATTATTCAATGCATTGCTACTATTCAGCTCCCTTTTGCTCTACTTCCCTGCGGAAATATAAATACGATAACCCTGGAATACTCCAAGGTGAAATGCTACAATGGTGATTCGTGCGCTTGCGGAATTAATGAATTTAATTTTATCGCATAAGAACCGCCAACAAGCATTTCTGGCGCCGTTGCCGGGGAAGTAGCAGCTAGGAAACTGAATAAATGCATTGAAGTTTGTGAGAAGAATAATTATCACTTACTTTTGCGGGCTTACCCTTGTCCTGTCTTTCTTTGTTGTGGAAATTTGAAACAGGACAGTGCATGACTGGTTTCGACCTACCAGAAAACTTCCACTCAGATCCAGAGCAGTTCTTGAGAAAAGTTCGAGCGAAACTCACCAAACAGATCCGCAAGAACGCTCTGGCTCTTGAATCGTCTCCTCCACCGGTTGTCAGGGCCTCCTCATCAAACAACATGGCCGACCCCGTTGTTGAGAAGACGATCAATGACTTCTCCGCGCCAACTACGGAGAACATCCGCGTGGGACCCAACCCGCGCATCACCAACAGGGACTACGAGCTCAAGCCAGCCTTGATCAACATGATCTTGGCTAGTCCCTTCTGTGGGAAGCCGTCGGAGGATGCGAACGCTCACCTCCAAAGGTTCCTGATGACGTGCAACACCTTCGCCATGAAAGATGCACCTCAGGACGCCATCCGACTGCAGCTCTTCCCATTCTCTCTGTTGGGGAAGGCTCTCTAGTGGTTCTACGCGAACCAAGAGTCCCTCGACACGTGGACGGCATGCTCCAATGCCTTCCTCGCCAAGTTTTTCACGCCGGGTAAGACAACTGCCCTGCGGAACAAGATATCGGGCTTCCAACAGCTCGCAGATGAGTCGACCGCGGAAGCCTGGGACAGGATGCAGGAGTACGTTCTCTCATGCCCACACCATGGCATGGAGGAATGGCTCCTTATACAGAGTTTCTATCATGGTTTGAGGCCGTCCGATCGAGAGCACCTCGACGCCGCAGCAGGCGGCTCCTTCTTCTCTCTTAGCTTGAAGAACGCTAAGAAGTTGATTGAGAAGGTGGCGGCCAACCAGACTCATGGTGAACGCCAAGCGGCGAGCACCAAGACCCGTGGAGTGCACCAAGTGGAGACGATGGACATGCTCGCCATCAAGCTCGACCAGCTCCTCCGCAAGGTGGACTCTCCACAGGACCTGCAAGTTGCGGACTCCCGCATGACTTGTGAAGAGTGCGGCAACACAGGGCATATGGGCAGCAATTGCCCAAACGCAAGAGAGGAATGCAATTTCCTCAACAATGGCAATGGGTACCGCTCCCAGAACAACTACGGCTGGAATTTCAGGCCTGACCTCTTGTTCAACAAGAATTAGGGAGGTAACAATAGTAATCTTTACCGTTCTGAGCTCTCTATCAAGGATCTAGTTCTCGGCCAGGTCAAGATAAATGACAGCATTAGTAAGAAGTTTCTTACTACGGACAAAGCTTTGGAGAGCATAGATGCCAAGCTAGAGTCGTTCAGCACTGCTCTGCAAAATCAGCTAAGCGACAATAAGATGCTAGAAACGCAAATCGCGCAAATAGCTTCAGCTGTTTAGTCTCCTCGTGGGGTAAACTTACTGGGCAACCAGAAGTTAATCCAAGAAGAGTGTAAATGCAAATAACCATCAGGTGTGAAGAAAGCGACTTGGATGCCGCACTCCCCAAGGATGTGATCAGAAAAGATCCAGGATGGCCAACCATTCCGTGTTTGGTCAACGACTGGTGTTTCGCTCGGGCACTATGTGACTTAGGAGCAAGTGTGAGCATCATGCCGAAGGCGATATACGATGGGTTAAACCATCCATTATCTCCAACGACCATGAAGCTCCAGCTTGCAGACGGAACACTACGTCTGCCCTTGGGGATTGTCGAAGAAGTTCCCGTGCAGATTAGAAATCTCTTCGTCCCCGTCGATTTCATCATCCTTGACATGGAAGTGGATGTCAAGACCCCTCTCATCCTTGGGAGGCCTTTCTTGAGCACCACCAACGCCAACATCGACGTGGGGGCAGGAGAGATCCACTTGGACTTCAACGGCAGGGAAGAGACGTTCAACTTCAAGCCCAAGGTTGAGCAATGCAAGCAAGTACGGGTCATATATGGAAAGGACCCAAGGGAAGTGGAGAAGATTGAGATTACTCCACCCATGCCGCAGCCAGACAAGCTCATTGCATACATGAGAAACTATCTGGCAAGAGAGAATGCAAGAAGGCCAGCTAATTATTGGAGGACTCCAAGGAGAATGCCTCAGCCGCCAAACGCACCGCAAGCCCCTCTTGCTCCTCCACCACAAGAAGGAGTAGGCGAGTCACAATCGCCTAAGAAGAGGAGAGCTAGGCGCTCAAGGAAGAAGAAGGCAGCTACGGTATCGACCGAGGAGAGCACAACAAAGGCGCCTAGTAAAGAAAAGGTCGCCGCCACCAACACAAAGAAGACAATCAAAGTGTGGCGAAAGAAAGAAGGAATCTCAGCCCCGCCAAATTCTCCAGCATGTGAGGTCCAAGCAAGTTAAAGCGACATGGAGAACGTCTAGCTCAAGACGTAAAAATGAGAGCCCTCCGATTGGGGAGGCCATCCCAATCGTTATCCTAGCTAGGCCTAGCGCTTGTTTTTCTTTCATAAACCATAAAAACAAAACAAAAAGTAGAAAATTTAAAAACAACAAAAATAATAGGATTCCCGCGATGCCCATTAGGGCTAGCTACTTGTATCATCCTCACTCGTTTTTGCAGGTTAAGAAGGAGGAGGAAGAGCCTGAATCAAGCTTAAGTCTTACAAAGACTCAAGCTTGGGGAGGGCCCCCAGGTAAGAAGGAGTTCAACGCTAGCTCGAGTCTTGCAAAGATTCAAGCTTGGGGAGGACCTCAGGTAAGTATTTTAACTTTCTAATAAATAAATAATAACTCCCTGTTTCGAATAAATGCTAGAATCTTGGTGTTATGCTACACTTAAGGGAAATGATGATCGAGTCACCAATTAGCTTCCCATGTGTCGCATAGATGCAACCTCTACTCCCGACATACGTGTTATTTTTATTTGAGCATGATCACATCATGAGTCTTGCTTATTTCCGTGGATTGCATTTGTCACACCAGTCTGAGCATTGTGGATTATGATATGGCATGATTAGGACTTATTGCAATTTCTTAGTGTGGTTTAATCCAGAGATGTTTTTCTTGAACTGCTGCGACCTCAAACCCTTCTGTTTTGGCACACTTCTCTTAGTGTGAGGGTTTATTTATCTACCAGAGCCATATCATGACATTCGAAACAGCCCCACTCATAGCCATTTGTTTATGTACTGAGTTTTGTTAAGGTTTGATGTGCTCTTGAAACTAAGCATTCCTAATTTTGGTCATATTCCTTCGCGTGTGTTTTTCAAAAATTTCTCTCCACCAAATAAAAAAGGGGAATGTTTGGATAAATCAACCAAACATTTTCAGAGTTTGTAAAACTTTTGGTCCATTCAAAAAGCTCAAGAGTATTTCAAAATGTTTCTTTGAACCATGCAAGTTATAGCCCCTTGCACCATGGAGTAGTCAAAAAAAAAACTCCATGGTTGCATGACAAAAGTCAATGGCTATATGGTTCTTATCATAAATATCTTGAGCAAAATAAAGGACCAATGTTTTCAAAACCCCCTTCCACAAGTGTGAGTTCATTTTCTCCCCCTCCATCACATCATTTCCTATGACCAAAATACAAGGAGTTGCTATGTTGATTGAGACTCATCTTTAGCTTTAGAATATATGCATGGCACTTGTGCATTCCTTACCAAGCTCCACATACAAAGCCTCATTTGGTAGAAGGTAGGATGAGTGAAGCTTGTAGGAATAAAACTCACATCGGAGTGGTAAGAGAAGTGCCACCCAAAACGAAGGAGAATTTTTGCACCTTACCTTGCAGCACATAAAAACTCTGGATGCATACCTACTAGAATTGTTTACTTGTCCAAAAAGTGCCGTTCTAGTCTTCGATGCTGCATGACAAGGTGTAACATATAAGCCCCATGATTTATGCAACATTCATGAATATTTTGTGCTCTCGTAAACTTACCACTGTTTAGGGAGTATGTTGTTGCATCTTTATTACCCATGGGGCGCTTTTTTGTAACTCCTGATCCGCCGGTACCCTGAGTTGAGTTTGCTCGGGACGAGCAAAGTTTAAGCTTGGGGAGGTTGTTGGCGGTCGTTAAACCGTGTTTTGACCGCCACCCTACCGGTAAATAAAAGCATAACACCAAGATTTTGTGCATAGTAGATAGGAATAATGCTACTCAAGTTTTGGTGAATATTTGGATGCAGGAGCTAATAATAGAGGAAAGTGGGCCCAGCCAGGGAATTTCCCTGGCCGGCCGGCCCCACCCTAGGCACTCCGCAAAGGGGGGGGGGGGGGTCACGGGACTTAGCCGTTTTGACTGTGGTGTTTTCCGAGTTCATTATCTTTTCCGAGTTTATAAAATATACTCTCGGAAATAATTTTCAGCTTTGCCGAGTGTGACCTTGAGGACACTCGGCAAAGGCACCTTTTGCCAAGTGTATCCAGCGTACACTCGGCAAATATTATTCGTGAACAGCTTAAAAAATTATAAAATATACACTAGGAAATAATTTTCAGCTTTGCCGAGTGTGACCTTGAGGACACTCGGCAAAGGCACCTTTTGCCGAGTGTATCCCGTGTACACTCGGCAAATATTATTCGTGAACAGCTTAATTTTTTTTAAAAAATAGCAAACAAATTCGAAAAATAACCAAATTTTCACAAGACACGATTTAGATGATCTATTGTCTATAAAAAATATGTTTCAAGTCAAATGCAAATTTGAAAAACCACTTGACTCCTAATCTTAATGCCATACTCTAAACTCTAGGTCACTTCCTCGGAGATTGTCCGTTTTGTACACAACGTACGTGATAACTTGCGCGAAACTTTGTCTTCTATTTATCACAACATCCACGTATGATACCATGACATCCCGACAAATCTCACGATTTTCTGACATTATTTTTATTTTATAAAGTTTTAAAACAATCCGATCGCACGCTCGTTGTCATATTTCATGAACAAAATGCACGAAATTTCATTTCGTTTCCTCGATACGGCCTGACGTTAAACTCAGTAACATGATTATCATTTTTCCATTCACTTTATTCCATTATTCGAATCATTTGCGGTTCAATTTGACTTATCACCCGAAAAATACGATTAATGAAAAAAAGAACTAAAAATACCAAACAGATCGGGAAAAGTACCAAATTTCAACATGAAGTACACTGAACTATATGTGGGCACGCTAAAAATTTTGTATGCCAAAATGTCAAAAATAAAATTAATTTGCCGAGTGCACCACAACGGCACTCGGCAAAGATGGGCTTTGCCGAGCGTCTTTGTTTCAGACACTCGGCAAAACTTCCCTTGCCGAATGCGAGTTAGTGGCACTCGGCAAAGGGTGGACGGGGCCGTTACCTACCACGGGGATTGCGCGTGCTTGGCACGTGCACAAGCTTGCCGAGTGCCTAGTCGCCGGACACTCGTTGTTTTTGCCGTGTGTCTGGCCTTTGCCGATTGAGTGTCATGCGAATTGGACACATGGCAAATGTGTTATTTTGCCGAGTGTCACAGTTTTGCCGAGTGTTTTGACCGTGGACACTCGGAAAAAGGCACCTTTGTCGAGTGCCCCCAAAAAAACACTCGGCAAAGGTGCGGACACTCGGCAAATTAGCGATTTCCGGTAGTGCTAGTCTTTGGTCTTGGAATATTTCTCTGTCTGTTGCGTATTTATTTTCTATATAGGCCTATATTTTTCTAGTTTTGGATACCAACATCAATAGCTGGCTGGACTTACTCGGTGAACATTTATCCTGTTTCTTTAATCAAGCACCTACCTATACTTTCCCTTATGTGTTGGTTTTTTTTTGGCGCAGCGTCTATCCTTAGTGCTGTATTTCACATTATCAGTCTTCTTGATATTTAGGAATTCTTACTGTCCTTTTGTGCCTATATGGTTAACTAATATGCTGAACAATTTATTCTCAGGAACAAAATGGCGCAGAGCAAAGCCCAAAAGAAGGTGGAGGAATCCACCGAAAACAGCAAACTGGAGAATGGATCACAGGATCCAACAAAAGAAGTTGAATGGATCACTGGACAATGGAGTTGAAAACGGTGATGGACTTGTTAGTCACAAGGGACCAAGGAGAGCAGCAGCCTGTTCTGATTTCAAAGAGAAATCCACACGATTGTCTGATAACCTCGACCTGCGGGGGGTAAGACAGCCCCCAGGCATTGCAATTTAGGAAGAAGACCTTCTCACGTAGGTCGAGAAAACCCCTGAACCCCTGTTCTACCCGTACACAGCGGTACCGTAGCCCATGTGAGACGACCAACGACCTGGGCCGGGCCTTAGACCTGTGCTTTGTATGTGGGACATACGAGGGTATTTTTTTAACCTCAACCTGAAATTCGCTCCCACCGGGAATCAAACTCAGGACCTGAGGAGTGCTACTGAGACCACCTAACCAGTTCAGCTAGAGGCCCTTTCGCAAGGTTATCTGATAAGACATTAGTTGTCACGGTCAAGAAAAATCTGATGGAGGAGGAGGAAATAGATGCGGTCTGTCTGACAAAACTTGAACAAGAAAATCGACCTTGCCGGAAATTGATTGATTTGGTCTTGCGCATGATGTAGATGGGAAGCTGCAGCCATTTGAAATGTCAGAAATTGGTGACCTTTATATAACAGCTCTTAGGGTGGTGGGCAAGGTCATGTTGGGGTGCTATGTTTTGGTGTGTCACAGTATCATGTGAACCTGCACCTCGATCCGCAGCTGTGCCATGCCCAAAATCTGGTCGGTGTTGTACTTTTAATGTCGACCAGTTGTGTTGTTAACGAAATATTTTTCTCTCTGCCATAAGAATTGTCAACTTATTATATATCAAGGGAATTGGGCGCTAGGGAAATGTAAGATACAATGAAATCAAATTGAAAAAAACACATACTATGAACTTATGCACGAACGTCGAAAAGTAAACTTTCCATTCTATTTGAATGTTATGTAGCAGTAGCAGCATAAGTTAATAGGCACAATATGATAACATGTACAATAGTATATCCGACTAAGATGCAAAACGTTATGAATCATAATCTTCATAAAAGTGAATAAATTAAAGTCTTATGTGTCGAGCATGAGACCTGAAATATGATGGGAAGATGCCTGCCATGAGCTTGACAAGGTTGGGTGGCCACTGTGTTTTCTTCTTAGGAAGGAACTTAAAAATACCCGGTCTTTATTGGAATTCTAACTCCACCACTCTCAAATCTGCTTCAGCGTTGTACTATGAATGTCCACCAGTTGTGTTGTTAATGAAATATTTTTCTCTCTGCCATAAAAAATGTCAACTTATTATATATCAAGGGAATTGAGCACTAGGAAAATGTAAGATACAATGAAATCACTTGAACTACACATATGCTATGAACTTTACATGAATGTCCAAACGTAAACTTTCCATTCCATTGGAATGTTATGTAGCAGTAGCAGCACAAATTAATAGAAAAAATATGATAACATGGACAATAGTATATCTGACTAAGATGCAAGATGTTATGAATCATAATCTTCATAAAAGTGAATAAAGTCTTATGTGTCGAGCATGAGACCTGAAATACGATGGAAAGATGCCTGCCGTGAGCATGACTAGGTTTGATGGCCACTGTGTTGTTCTTCTTAGGCAGGAGCTTTAAAACACCGGTCTTTGTTTGAATTCTGACTCTGCTCTTCCCTTTCGTTCTCGTAACCTGCTGATGCACAAGGAGAGTTTTTTGCGCTTGTTTAGTATTCAGTATGGTGTCTGTTTTGACTATACGTGAGTACCCGATAAATCAATACAGAAACTAAAGAAATATTCATTGGAAAATTACATATATACTAATTAAAATGTGAGCTAAATAAACGAGAACTGCTCCGGTGGAGTTCTTTCTCAAAAGTTGCATGCATCGCAAGCAACCCCACTTAATTATCTGTTGAATCAATTATCTTTTTAGTTCCTGTGCTTGGCCCAGTCCAACCCAGCCCAGGCATGGAGATCATCTTCCTCCATCCATTCTTCGGCCGGAGAGACAGAGAGAAAAGGAGAAGAACTTCGCGTTGGCTGTTTCTGCCACTGTGAACCACCAAAAGAGCGGTGGAGGAAAGACTTGTCGGCTGCTTGGTTACGAAGCCTGCAAATGAATGCGTCATCCCTGAGGCTGGTGGCTGCATCAGGACATTAAGTTTTGGAGCAAAACGGCGACGGCGTAGTGACGGGAACCACGAGCCCACACATGCGAGCTCAACTGTGATGACCTAGGAAGATGGGGGCGCGATCCAAACAAGAACTACGGTGGCGTTCTTATTTTTTTTCTTGGTGACAAGGTATCGAAGATGAGGACTAATCGATCGAAACAATCCTATCCCCACTCCTGGCTGGGTTGCATCGAGTTGGACAAGGCCAACGGATTAAAGAAAAAAAAAAAATCATTTCATTGACAGATTGCTTCGACATGCGTGTAGGTTTCGTGAAAAACTCCACTGGAGCAGTTTCCACTCATGAGAATACACAAAACCAGGACTGTTATAAAAGAATGGCGGAAAAGTAGTTTTGCTTACCCATAGCAATAATTGCTTCCGTTTCTGTCTAAAGATCGAGGAAAGAGAGCATGATACATTTGGATTTTTCGAGAGGCAGATCAGATGAGTCCAGAGATTTTCCAGGCAGAGTGAAAGATTAACTGCAATTTGGAATTTTTTTCCACATAGTCACCAGGTATGCATGAAGTTCTTTGGTCGAAACTGCTACAAATTAAGGCTAGCTATTTGATGTGATCCTGCGTGTGGTAAGACGTTCTTGTATCATGCGTTGGCTGCAAAGTTCTCTCAAGGATCATGGCAAAAACAACTTTCTTTAGCCAATGTGAATAAGACAATAAACTTCTGGACAGAAGCGATAGAGACCTGGGGGAGCGAGACGAGATAAACGAAAAGAGGATCAATAGTGCAAGTACAATTACTTCCTTGATGAGCAAAGGGTACAAAGATTCGTGGAGAGATGGATGCATCTATGGATGTGGCAACCTGCTTGTGTGTATGTCTTCTGAGTAGTTGAACCCCACGATTGGGAATTTGGGAATGGATGCCTTCTTATAGAAAGTGCATCAAGAAAATACGGCTTGGAAATGTTGTACCTCACCAAAACGTGTAACCACCTTCTAAAAGTATGTTCTATTTCATGACGATCCACAATCTAAGAGACTTGTTTACAGTCGCTTGGTACACCATATATATGCGACCAAACTCTCTGGAGTATATGATCGGCTGTTACATTTAGCATTTACTAGTAAAAATGCACGTGCGCCACGCACGTGTTCGACCAAATGACATCACTTGGCAGGACTTTATCATAAAATAAAAATAAATATAGCACTGTGTACTTCTATCTAAACCAATAAAGAACCAGTTTGGGGGAAAATATTTTTGACCTGCCACAATTTACCCCACCTATACATCAGCCGTTGATCAAAATCAATAAAGAACACACTTTTGACACATCATTGCATTTAAGTACTATAACGACATTAACACGACAAATTCAAGAATCTGATAACATAATGACATTGTTTGAAATTAAAAAGACGCTAATTGACTTTGAGACGTAAAAGGCATGACACTGCCCATAGTTCTTATTCATTGTCGGATCCAGGCGCTACCAAAAATAATTGAGAGTCTTCATTTTAATGCAACATCAAAGCACATTCATATCTTTCAGGCGGTCATGGCCAAGCTGACGTGCTTGATGAGGCTCATTTGTTAGACGCTGTTGAAATCCTACAATTTAGTGAAGAAAAAAATTCATTGCCAATTCGGTTGTAGGTTAAAAAATGAATCGAGCAAAGAACACAATGTTGCTATATTTACCTTGCATTGCTATATTTTTTGGAAGGAACCCAAGGCGTCAAAACAGGATGCGAGATTGTGGAGATGGGTAGCAAATTTTGACGGTGTTTTGAAAAAAATTAAGGTGCGGGGGGGGGGGGGGGGGGGGGGGACTTTGTCCCGTTTTTCTACTGCGCCATCCATGACGATTGTCCCGTCCCCTTTTCTTTTTCCAGATTGTCCCCACCCAGCCTGGCAGGATCCGACGGTTTTTAAAAGGGGTTGATTTAGATAAAAACTGACAAAGAAGGTTAGCTTAAGTCCCACTCCCACAAGCTTTGCCATAAGTGGGGCATAAGAAAACACAAAGGTAGATTATTTCTGGCTGTGTTAATCTTGCTAGCGCATAAAAAAGGCATAATCATATCATGTCAATAACTCAACATACTTGTCGGATATGGGTGCCAGCAGAAGATCCCATGTCACGTGCGAGCCGTTGCAGGACACGGAAAAGCAAACCGATGAATGGATCAATGAAATTCTTCTGTACTTCTGCTAGTGCGTTGAGAACAAACAGTGCAAAGCTTATCATAGAATTAGCATTGCTGAGCTTGAGTGATATTTGAGAAGTTGTTTAACGGCAGCTAGCTGCTTCTGAATGAGATCTTGAACTCTTTGATACAGCAGCTTTATATCTTGTGGTTGTAGTAGCTGCTTCAAGAGGAAAGCACTGAATACCATCTTTAGCAAGGAATAAAGTGACTTTCCAGCATCCAACATTTTGCTGTTGAAGCAAGGTTCCAGTATCTAACAAGTACAAAAAGCACATCATCATGAGAAATGTCCTGGTACGATCAAAATCAAAATACAATAATGACCTTACCAAGAGAACATGTCTCATCTGAAGTTACTTACTTGAGAAATATGGTTGATGTTATTCCGGATTAAGAGACGGGGTTGTTTTTCCAAGACTTTGTCCATAACATCAAGGCCTTGTGCAAGGGCTGTGGCAGGGTCCTTCGACTGAGAGGGTGACAGATTCCCAAGCAAATTCTCGAGATAACTGAATTTAACATTGGCATTTGGCCAGACTTCCAGAGCTTGAGTCAGTAGATCAAGAGCTTGCTTGTACATTGAGCTAGATCCCTATCCTTAGGCTCATCACCAGAGACACCTGTTCTCCAAATCAACAAATTTGTTAGTACATCCAACTTGAATGTTTTGTATAGCTGTTGATGTGCCTAAACTATGAATATTGAACAATATGCTGACTGTCAAACATACTATTACGGCAGTACAAAGTATAGCTTCACAATATCATTGGTGTACAACAAAATTTTTTGTTTACAGTTTACACTTGCTTCACACATGTCTGCGAATATCAGGCAAAAGTGCAGATTAAATAACCAATATAATCTTCTTAAGTATCGTATCTTATGTTATGCTACATCCAGTAATATTTTAGGTACTCACCATTTTTTGCAAATTATTCCAGACTGAATTGAAATCCTCTTTCCGTGGCTCCCGGTATGTTCGAGTTCCGAGATGACAGATACAGGCGTTTGATCTAAAATAAGAAAAGCGTCGTAAATACATAACATCACAAAACATCTGTCAGATTATACGTGCCCAAATAAATTAGATTGGCACCTATTTGTATCGAGAGCAACAAAGGTTGGAAAGTAGACTTATGTGCCAAACCAGGAGATGTAATAATCCTGCCAAGAACAGACATGTTATTGCTACCTGTTAACACCTAATCGCAAGGCATGTACTGTAAATAGTTACCTTTTTTCTGCTCTTGATTCCTGTATCTCCATGATTGTGGGCAAGGCTGACGACGGATTCAACGTCACCGTCCGCAGCGGCACCATCTGCCTCGCGCCCACCAACCCGCGCGACGACTACAAGCACTGGATCAAGGACATGCGCCACAGCAACAGCATCAAGCACCGGATCTTCTTTAATCTGTGTTCTGGAAGATGGTCAAGGAGTACTGACTTTACACGCTCCACCTGGTGTGATTTTTCCACAGTGTGAAGCTCGTCCCGTACAACCCCAAACCACCAGGACGAGTCGGTGCTGTGGACGGAGAGCAAGGACGTCGGCCACGGCTTCCGCTGCATCCGCATGGTCAACAAACATCCACCTCAACTTCGACGCAGGTAGTAGCAATATTTTACCGGAATCGGTTTCTAGTTTCATGTGAAAAAACAGTTGTTAGACAAGGAAAACATCGAAATTCGAGGGTAAACACTCCACGAATGCAGAATTGCACAATGCCTAGGTATAGTACGAATTGACCCAAATGAACAAGAATGTAGCGAGAGGGATGCGACGCACCTGACCGCGGCCTCGGAGAAGCGTCGGTGCGGCTGGCACTGGCGGAGGACGTGGAGGTAAGCCGCCGGGGCAGAACTCGGTGAGGAGGCATGACCATCGGTCGCCCTCGGCGACACCGTAGAGGCGCGGGAGGGAGGAAGGGGTGGTCCACGGCCTCCAGGATCTCGCGCTCCGTCCGCGCGCGCCCCTCCTTGTTCCGCCCCCGCCTCCTCCCCCCCCGCAAGCTCCTTCGGTCCATCACCTTGCCGCCACCACCAAGAAGAATCAGGTGCCCCTTGCTGCTCCCTTGCTGCGGCTTAACCTCCGCGAGGTACACACTGCCGATGTCCCCCGCGCCCAGCCGCTGCAGGAACGGATTGTCGGAGAGCGCCACGGCCCCGAGCGCGGGATGAGTGCGGAGGCGGAGAGGGGTGGTGTGGTGGGCGCGGCGGGGGAGGGGCGACGATGGGCCGGAGTAGAGTAGGAGGGTGGAGCAGGACGCGGTGGCGGTGGACACGGTGGAGGCGAGCGGGAGCGCTCCGAGGAGCCGAAGCCGACGCTCTGCAGCTCGTCGCCGGCGCGGGAGTCAAAGCCGGAGGCGGCGTCGAACTGGTCGATGGCGAGCGGTGGTGGCGTCGATCTGGTTCCACGGGGAGGGCGGCGTCGGGGCAGAGGAGGCATGGGGGCGGAGGGAGGCCGGCGTCGACGCTCCGCGTCGATCCGGCGAGGCGAGAGCAGGGCAGAGCAGGGACGTTGGGGATGCGAGTTTGGTGTGCCTGCCGGCGACTGCGGCGACGGCCGGATGGGGTTGGGCGGTGGCGGGGGTGTGAGGGGGGCGTCGGGGAACGGCAGAGGAGGAGCGAGGACAACCGTGTGTGGGATTGATGACCAGCAAATCAATCATCCAACGCATGCATATTCCCACGCACAGGTAAAGAAAGAACTTTTTTTTTTGGGAAACAAAAAACCGTGATTAGGGGCAACCGTGATTAGGGATTAAGGAAACACTACGATGGTTCGCGTCTCAAGTCTGTAATCCACTTTGGAAAGTCTCATCCATATGTTTGGAGAAAATAATTGGACGGAATAATGAATGGGAGGTGGGATGGAGGCCGTGGGTGGTAGGATCTCAGGTAACAAAAAAATTACAATCATCACCGCAAAAGCACTGAGCGTGATGCAAATGTCCTATGGTTTGTCCCTCCTTCGCGGGACCCAGGCCCATTATGGTAGGATCTGATGGTAGATCAGAAGAAGACTTAGTTTTGATCAACGGTTTAATATCAGGTGGGGTAGACTCTGGCAGGTCAAAACTATTTTGTCCAACTGGTTCTTTAAGGGTTTAGATTTCTATTAGATGTGCCTAAATATATCTAAGGATCACGGTAAATGGAAAGATAAATAAAGTTGAAACACTGACAAGAAATGTTTGAATCACTTTCGTAATGGGAGATGTCACATTCTGAGGTGAGATCGCCGAATGTTTGCATTTCAACAGAAAAATGAAGGCACGTGGTTGCTATATGTATCGATATCCAAGAAAAGCAATGATACAAAAATAAACTCATTAATTGATTCATATCTATCGTGGATGGACTTGTTGAGATGGATTCACAGATAGAGATGAAAACATCTAGAGCTACAGTAATTGAGGGAATTGCTATTATCTTATTCAGTAATTGATTCATATCTATGGTGGACGGAGTAATTTTTAATGAAAAATGCTACTAAAATACTAATTAAATTCTCTCTATCACTATCATGATGAACTAGGCAAGGTGGGTCTAGGAAATACAAGGAATATATATCCCCGTAGCTGTACGTATGGCAGGCAAATCAAACGAAATTCAATATGGGCAACAAATTAAATCGAAACAAAACCTCTAACTTTTGGAATATCAAATCTGGTAAAATTGGACGGAGTCACTAATTGACACTACCCACAAATCAGCATGCGCTGGCAGGAACTTCATTTCCAGGCAGTTTTGGCACCGGAGCAAAAATATATATAAACACAAACAAAATAGGCAGCACAATCAGAATCACATCCAGAGACCGGAAAATGGAACCAAAGCAGAGCACCCAACGTTCAGATTTCAAAAACTCTTGCAAAACTGGAAACCAGTCAATTGGTACTATGAAGAAACCAGTATGAACTGGCAGTAATAAAAGTTAGTATTGCAGCCATTGATTTGTTCCCATAAAAAACCAACCATTCGTCCCCCCTGGCCTGGGGAATTTTTGGGTTTTGGGGTCCCGCCATAAGCTTCCCTCTCCACGAGAGCTAGCCGCCGCTATAAACCCCCGCTCGCCCCCAGCGAGTCCACGTTTCCTCCCGCCCGCTTGTCGCCTTCCTGCGCCCCCCTCACGCACGCCGCGCACGCGCCTTCTCTCCTCCACGCCGCCGCCGCCGAGGGCGCTGCCGCGTCGGTAACTCCGCACCCCCTCCTCGTACCTCGTTTCTTGCGGTGTATTCGCGTGGTTGAGTTCCAGAGGTGTATTGGGGGGGTTTTCGCGGAGGGACTCGCGTGGTCGAGTTCCAGAGGTGATTCTGGTGCTGCTTGTTTGTTCGATCGGGCGATCTGGGAGGGCTCCGTTACTTCTATGGATTGTTGCTTCGATTCGTGGGGAATTTCAGGCGGCCTCGGTGGTGTGATTTAGGATAGGTTTCCTGCGGGGTGCTTTGATTCGCGACGGATTTCAGGACTACCGAGATCCGGAGCTGGATTGGTGAGAGCTAGTAATCACGTCGCTCTTGGCTTCCCCCATTGTCACTGTACCTGAAAGTTTTACTAGCCTTTTGTTCACAAGTCTGTAGCTCCCGTAGGATGCTATCTTTCTCGGTGCAGACTGGTTCTGAAGTAAGTAGAGTTAAGTTGTGATGAGTTCGATTTTCAGCTGTTACTCTTACCAGGCTGCCTTTTGCTAGATTCTAAGTTATGTTATTAGCATGTTGGCTGTTGATTAGTACTAATATCTGATATGATTTTTTGTGTCTCTTTTCTGCGCGTGTCCATTTCTTGAACTTTTTTTATTTATATTCTGTCTCCTGTAATTCATTTATGTTATTAGCCATGAAATGTACCAAGTTTTGGATACACTAGTGAAATGCAACCTCATAATAAAATTCTCTGTCCTATTTGATCCTTTCACATGTTTCATTGAAGTTGGAGCTCTTCATGTGTTTCCTGCTTTTATCTCGTATTAGCTCTTCACATAACTGATGACCGATTATTAATATTGTAGGGAGATATGGTGAAAGATCCACGGTCTCCTGGCACCACAGGTCCTATTCTTAACTAACTGGTTACTTTTTGACCGACTTTAATGTTCAAACTGTTCTGATGTCGCTACTTTTTGGGATAAGTTGTGATCTATACTATTTCATGCATGTCAATCTGATTTTGTATTTCATGCAAAGCTGAGCAGTTTAGGAAATTATTATGTATGGAAGGTCCGATTTTGACTTCTTAAGAGGATGCATTGAACTTCCTCCCATTTTTATTGCGTGTTTGCTTCTAAAACTTAAGGTGGTGATGATATTTCAATTTTGGTGGTGAACAATGAGTTAAATATGTTTTATGCACGAGGGAGAGAGCTTCACAAAATAAAAGAGAAAAGGGGGTAGGGTCAGCTCACTCAGCGTCCTACGATAAAGTTACCATTGAGCGCATGTGAACTCTCCTCAAGTCACTTGCTTCCTCTAGTTGCCTAGATCTAGCAACTACGGCCATCCAGTGTGGAAGGATGCGATTATAGAGGCTTCAAAGATGATGGCGATGAGGGCAAAGGCAAGTAAGGTCGGCGTTAGTTGTGATGGAGCAGCAAGTCCTAGACACTTTAATATTAGCTGGTTTGTCATCTGGTTGGTAGCGTGGTGGTTCAACTATTGCTACAATACTGTGTTTTACATGATAAGAAATACCTAACGTACATGGATACCATGTTCAAATCTTTTTCTAACAAAGTTTATTCTCACTCAGAATATGAACATTAATAATTTCATGACTAATCAAATCTTTTCTTCTTGATCAAATGTGATGCATGAACTAAACTTTGAGGCAAGTACATGCTGCTTTCCCGCCATCACTTTCTATCTCATATCATAGCATTTTTCTTCCCATTTTGAAAAGCTTCACCCCGCTCTTAGCCTTGGAAGAATACTTCATAGCTTTCCCATATTTTCACTAGTTCAGACCAAACTATGTAGCCAAAAAGCAAGTACTCTCCTGCTATCGCATCCTGAAGCTTCACCTGCATGAGTACTTGGTGACATGCTCTACGGTCATTAGTTGTATCAATTGAGTGCAACATCTAACACTAATAGAATCTTAGTCTCCCCTGTTATGTTCTCCAACTCCACCGCATGTCTACTTTGTCGGGAAATCAACCAAACATCAAAATAATACATTGCGCAATATCACATCATGATGAACTTCTTGGGAAGAATACATTGTTGATTTTTCTTTTCTTTTTTTTTTGGCTCAGCGTCTGTCCTGAGTGCTGTATTTTCACATTATCAGTCTTCTTGATATTTAGGAATTCTTACTTTCCTTTTGTTGCCTATATGGTCAACTAATATGGTGAACAATTATTCTCAGGAACAAAAAGGCGCAGAGCAAAGCCGCAAAAGAAGGTGGAGGAATCCACCGAAAACAGCAAACTGGAGAATGGATACAGGATACAACAAAAAGAAGTCATCATGGAGTTGAAAACGGTGATGGACTTGTTACTCACAAGAGACCAAGGAGAGCAGCAGCCTGTTCTGATTTCAAAGAGAAATCCATACGATTACCTGATAAGACATCACTTGTCACGGTCAAGAAAAATCGTATGGTGGAGGAGGAAATAGATGCGGTCAATCTGACAAAACTTGAACCAGAAATCGATCTTGCCGGAAATTGATTGATTTCGTCTTGCATGATGTAGATGGGAAGCTGCAGCCATTTGAAATGTCAGAAATTGGTGACCTTTATATAACAGCTCTTATCATGCCCATGGATGATGATCTAGAAAAAGGGCGTGAAAGAGGAGTAAGCTGTCAGGGATTTGGGCGGATCGAAGATTGGGCCATTTCTGGTATGACGAAGGTACTGCTGTAGTCTGGGTGTCAACAGAGATTGCTGACTATGAATGTGTGAAACCAGCAAGCAGGTACAAATCCTACTTTGACCACTTTTATGAGAAGGCACAGGTGTGTGTTGCAGTTTTCAAAAAGCTTGCAAGATCAGCAGGTGGGAAACCTGACCAGGGATTGGAAGAATTACTTGCTAGTGTTGTACGTTCCGTTAATGCTATGAAAGAAAACAGTGGAGGTAGCAATGAGCAAAGACTTAGTGATCTCCATTGGGGTTGTATACAGACAACTTATTGGATTGGATGAGTCATCAAGCAATGATGATCAAAAGTTTGCTACACTGCCAGTTCTCTGCTCTAGGGGTCAGTGCAAATCTAGGGTGAAATTTGCTGAGCTTCCATATAATAACCTCTCAAATGCAAGCCTCAAAATTAGTGTGAAGCAGGCTCTGAAGACATAACTGAAAATGATGACAAGAAATTAGCTGAATTATTGCAACAATCAGAAGAATGGAAAATGAAGAAGAAGAAACAGAGAGGTCGACAGGCACACCATCCCAGAAAAATGTTTACATCAAAATCAGCGAAGCTGAGATTGCCAATGACTATCCTCTTCCTGCATACTATAACCATCTTGCCCGGAAATGGATGAATACATTTTTTATAGTGATGACAGCATATGTTTGAAGATGTGCCTGTTAGAATACTCAATAACTGGGCTTTTACAATACAGATTCCAGACTCATACCTTGGAATTGATCCCTATGAAATCAGGAGCAGAAAATGACATAGTTGTCTTGGGTCTGGTTCATGAGAGAGGATGATGGCAGTGTCTGTCCACGGCTGAGTCCGCAAAATCCTCTTCCTCCAGCAAATCTGATCAACCATATGGAGGAGTCCCTATTTATTTGAGCCCATCAAGGAATGGCTTATAGAATTTGGTGGCTCCATCATCTGTATAAACATAAGAAACTGATGTAGCCTGGTAAGAAACTAGTCATTTCTTCCAACACATTTCTTTATTCAATCTTAGTCCCAAATGTATGCTTTGTGTCATTGAATCCTCTTGTACCTTTTGGGAAAATAGATTCATTCGTTTCCATCTGCAATTTTCGAAACTTACATTACTATGTGATTTCAGGTACAAACTACACCAGCCAACAAAGCAATATGCTCCTTGGTGTGGGCCTGTATTGAAAATTGCAAGGCTTGCTGTTAGCATAATCACCATGCTTAAGGAGCAAAGTCGTGCTTCAAAACTTTCTTTCACTGATGTCATCAAGAAAGTGGCAGAGTTTGACAAAGGGAATCCTGCATTCATATCATCAAACATTACGCTAGTTGAGAGATATATTGTGGTACATGGACAGATAATACTTCGGCAGTTTGCAGATTTTCCAGATGAGAATATCCGCCGTAGTGCTTTTGCCACTGGTCTTTTACTGAAGATGGAACAGAGGAGGCACACTAAGTTAGTCATGAAGAAAAAAGCACAAGTAATGAGAGGAAAAAATCCGAACCCAAGTGCAGCAATGGGCCTAGCATCAAGAAGAAAAGTGATGCGTGCAACAACCACCAGGTTGATCAATAGGATATGGAGCCATTACTATGCTCACCATTTCCCTGAAGATTCCAAGGAGGGAGATGGAAATGAAACAGAAGAAATTGAGGATGAACAAGAAGAAAATGAAGACGAGGATGCTGAAGAGGAGGATCAGACTGAAACAGAGATCTCAAAGACTCCACTGTCAACACGCTCTCGGAATTTGGTGCCACAAGCTAGTGACGAAATTAAATGGGAGGGTGAAACATCTGGGAAAACATCCTCTGGAGAATCTTTATACAAATGTGCGTATGTTCGAGACCTCACAGTAACTGTTGGAACAGCAGTAGCACTAGAAGATGATTCAGGAGAAACAGTTATGTACTTTGTTGAGTACATGTTTCAGAAACTAGAGGGTGCCAAGATGGTCCATGGAAGGATGCTGCAACAAGGTTCAGAGACAGTTCTTGGCAATGCTGCAAACGAGAGGGAGGTTTTTAAATAAGGGTTTTTTAGAATTTAAATTAGATGACATCAAAGAATTAGTGACTGTCAATATCCGTTCGATGCCTTGGGGTCACAAGTATAGAAAAGAGAATTCAGATGCAGATAAAACTGAGCGGGCCAAAGCGGAAGAGAGGAGAAGAAGAAGGGCCCTGCAATGGAATACTTCTGTAAAAGCTTATACTGGCCGGAGAAGGGTGCCTTCTTTTCACTGCCTCATGATAAACTGGGCCTTGGTAGTGGCGTTTGCAGTTCTTGTGATCACATAGAGACAGATTGTGATGAATTGAAAGTACTCTCCAAAACCAGCTTCATCTACAGAAAGGTTACATAATGTCAATGACTATATATATGTTAGGCCTGATTTTTTCTCCCAAGTTGAGGATCGTGCAACCTTCAAGGCTAGCAGAAATGTGGGCCTAAAGCCCTGCAGTTTGTCATATACTGTCCATCCATGAAGCAGCTGGATCTAGAAAACTTAATCCAACATCAACAAAGGCAGTGCTAGAAGATTTTAAAGGCCAGATGACATTTCATCAGCCAAAGCTTACGCATCAGACATCAGAGAGGTATCCTTCCTTTTCCTTTTCCTTACGTTCTGCATATCATATTCACATATCATTATCAGTTTATTATATACTCTAACATGTGCGAACAATCCTAGAGTTCTGAACAAGGTCCACTCACATACTCTTTCCTGTTGAACCTGTTTGTTTGACTCAGGTCTACTATAGTGAAGATATAATTGATGTGCCTATCGATATGATAGAGGGAAAATGTGAGGTCAGGAAGAAGACCGATCTCTCAAATTCAGACCTTCCAGTGATGGGTTGAACATTTATTTTCTGCGAACATTATATGATCCTGAAACTGGAGCTCTCAAGCAGGTTGGTATAGTTTGAAGTTATTCTGAATCAATAAGTGCCAGTATAGATAATTGACTGTATGTGTGTATGTCTTGAGCAGTTGCCTTCAAATGTTATGTTCATGTCCATGCTGCAAAAGACAACTGGTACATTGAAAAAGAACAAAGGCAAGCAGATCTATGAGAATGATCAAGCTCATTCAAGTAAATGGTTGGAGGTGCCTAAAGAAAACCGTCTAGCAACTCTTGACATTTTTGCTGGCTGTGGAGGTTTATCAGAGGGACTGCAGCAAGCTGGTGTGTATTGTTAGTTCTTTCTAATTTGCTCTTAGAAAGTATTACACAATATAATATGATATCCTAAAACATCTCTTTTCTTTTCTCATGGTTATAATTTTTTAGGTGTATCTTTCACAAAATGGGCAATTGAATATGAGGAGCCAGCTGGTGAAGCATTCAGCAAAAATCATTCAGAGGCTGTTATTTTCATGGATAACTGCAATGTGATTCTGAAGTAAGTGCAATTTGTTTGAATTTCTCACTTTCTTTTCTGTTGTTATATCTTAATAAAATACCCATTTGTGATCATGCAGGGCTATTATGGACAAATGTGGGGATGCTGATGATTGCATTTCAACTTCTGAAGCTTCTGAACAAGCAGCAAAACTTGCCGGAGAGAAAATTAATAACCTTCCAGTCCCCGGTGAAGTAGAATTCATAAATGGTGGTCCTCCATGTCAGGTATGTTGTTTTTCTACGCCTAGATGGAAAATCGTTGACTGTCGCTCAATCCTGTTGATCAATTACTTGACTTTTGTATATCCTTCTCTTCAGGGCTTTTCTGGGATGAACAGATTCAACCAAAGCCCATGGAGTAAAGTACAGTGTGAGATGATTCTTGCATTCCTCTCATTTGCAGAATATTTCCGCCCAAGATTCTTTCTTTTGGAAAATGTTCGGAACTTTGTTTCGTTCAACAATGGACAAACCTTCCGATTAGCAGTCGCATCTCTACTGGAGATGGGATACCAGGTTTGCTAATTCTTTGCATTCGCTCTCTAGCGAGGACCGACTTTGCTTTGAACATATATACTCAAGAAATTCATTACCTTTTGTTCAGGTTCGGTTTGGAATATTAGAAGCAGGGACTTTTGGTGTTGCTCAGTCCAGGAAGAGAGCATTCATCTGGGCTGCTGCTCCTGGAGAGATTCTTCCTGATTGGCCAGAGCCGATGCATGTGTTTGCCAGCCTGAGCTGAAAATAAAACTGCCTGATGGCCAATACTATGCGGCTGCCAGAAGCACTGCTGGTGGGGCACCTTTCCGTTCCATCACTGTTAGAGATACAATTGGGGACCTGCCTAAAGTGGAAAATGGTGCCAGTAAACTCACACTTGAGGTGACTGCTGCTCCAACCCATCCATTCCTTTTCCTTCTAAACATATGCTAATTGAGCTCCCTCTTCTCTGATGCAGTATGGTGCTGAGCCAGTCTCTTGGTTTCAGAAGAAAAATCAGAGGGAACATGATGGCATGAATGACCACATATCTAAGGAGATGAATGAACTGAATCTCATAAGGTGCCAACGCATCCGAAGCGACCAGGTTGTGATTGGAAGGACCTACCAGATGAGAAGGTAATGTTGTGAATCCGTTTTAGCATTCCCTCCATTCTGTTCTACTTTCCTTGCAGTCCTTAGTACTAACCCTCACGCTATGTGCACAGGGTGAAGCTGTCAAATGGGCAGATAGTGGACCCTAATCCCTTGGTGCTTGCCTAACACAGCTAAGAGGAAAACAACCAGTGGAAAGGGCTGTATGGGAGGCTGGACTGGGAAGGCAATTCCCCACATCCGTGACTGATCCCCAGCCAATGGCAAGGTCGGTATGTGCTTCCACCCTGACCAAGACAGGATCATCACGGTCCGTGAATGCGCCAGGTCTCAGGTAAGCATATGCAATTATGCATTACGCATACATGCTCGTGTGAAAAAACAAATAACTTCGTTTCAATGCGCGCATTCGGAACTGTGCGTGCAGGGCTTCCCCGACAGCTACCAGTTCGCGGGCAACATACAGAGCAAGCACAGGCAGAGTGGCAATGCCGTCCCACCGCCTCCCGCCTTCGCGCTTGGGAGGAAGCTGAAGGAAGCCGTTGATGCCAAGGGTCGCGAGGATGGCGTGACAGCGGCGGATGCATG
>JAAXCT010001367.1:0-186262 GCA_012490785.1 Eragrostis nindensis | reverse complement strand
ATCCCTACGGATACATCAAACATATTGTCCGGCTACAGCACGTTCTTGTTGCTCATGGTCGCTTCGCCTAACACCTTGTGAGTATCTACCGGCGGCGCCGGGGCTAGACGCTATTGAGAGAATCAGCCGTGGTGCAGCTGCTGCTGCAGCAGCCGCGAGTAGGCGCCGTCGGGGCGCGCCACGAGGTCCCCGTGGCTGCCCTGCTCCACACGCCGTCCTCCTGCACGACGGCGATGGAGTCGACGCCCCCGGGATGGTGGACAGCCGGTGCGGCACCAGCACCGCCGTGCTCCCTTAATGAGGCGCTCCAGCGCCTCCTGCAGCACGCACTCGGACTCGGCGTCCAGCGCGCTGGTGGCCTCGTCCAGCAGCAGCACGGCGGGGTCCTTGAGCACCGCCCGCGCGATGGCGATGCGTGCTTTCTTGCCCCGCCGGAGAGCTGCACGCCGCGCTCGCCCACGGGCGTCCGGTACCCGTCGGGGCAGCGCGCTGACGAAGCCGTGCACGTTGGCCACTTTTGGCCGCCTCCACCTCCTCCTCCGTCGCGCCGCCGTCCCCGGCCGTACGCGATGTTCTAAAGATGCTGGTGGCGAACAGCACCGGCTCCTGCTTGCAACCAGCCCGATCTTGCGGCGCAGGGACTTGAGGTTCAGCTTCCGGATGTCATTGCCGTCGACCACACCTTCCCGGCGAGGGGGTCGTAGAAGCGCTCGATGAGCGCGCGATGACGGTGCTCTTGCCCGACCCGCTCGCGCCGACCAGCGCCTGGCTCTGCCCGGCCCGGATCCGCAGGCTGAAGTCCTTGAAACACCATCACGTCGGGCCGCGTCGGGTACGCGAAGTCGACGTGGCGGAAGTCGATCTCGCCGCGCACCGACTCCACCTGCTCCGCGTCCGGCTCGTCGGGTCGATGCGCGTGCCGGTTGTTGAGGATGGCGAAGACGGAGCGGAATGGACTCGCCGCCGCGAACGATCTCCGGCGCGAGGCTGACGGTCTCGGCCACGGAGTTGGCGGTGATGACGAGCACGACGAAGACCTTGATGACCTTGGAGAAGGTGGACACGTGGGAGCGGACCAGGTGCGCGCCGAACCAGAGGATAAGCGCCTCCGACGCGTACAGCGACAGCTGCGAGAGCCCGAAGAGCGCGCCGGAGATCTGGCTCCGGCGCAGGCTGTGCATCTGCGGGACGCGCAGCTCGCTGCAGAGAGCGACAGGATCTTGTCCTGCGCGTTGAACGCCGCCACCGTGCGTATGTTGCTCACGCCCTCCCCGGCGATCATGCTCGTCTTGGCGTGCGCCTTCGCCGGTCCCCCGCGAACCCCTTCATCGACAGTTGCTGCCACCACCAAACAGATCATCAGACTGTCAGTCTCACATCGTCACGTACTATAATCATTTCAAAATAAAAGAGCTGCAGAGACTGAAAAGCAGCACCGCCATTATTCAACAGGGGACCATGGCCGTCACTGAAAGCGAAAGCGCTCATGCACGCCTTGTTACAACAGCAGCACGCGTCATGCAATCTTTACGAATCACCGCAGCAAATTATTGCGAGCAAGAAGCCCACGAGACCTTGTATCGTATGGCCCTGTGCGCCTGCGGCGCGAAAACGAAAGGTTGCCCTGCGCGACACTGTCCTCGCGGACACAACGGCAACAGGACACGGCCGCAGAGCCTGCGAGAACGCCATGTGCGAGACTGCGGGGTCGTAAAGGCAAAGCCAATGGCCCCCCGTGGAGCGAAGCAGAGCCCCCAGATTCCCGTGCACGAGGCGGCCGTGCAAACAAACAATGCCGCAGCCGCGCGCAGGCCGACGACCGGACCACAGTGCGAGCGCGCCCCACCCATGGCCGCGCCGCGCCCGAGCCGTGCATTCTTCATCACTCTAAACTACACACATGGCAGCTGCCGCGATAAATGGCGCAGCGCCTAAACGCGGTCTGGAGCTTCCTAATAAAACTTAAGTTAGGCCATGGCCGGGAGGGGACGCATCTTCTTGCAAGGATTAAAGAAGGGGTCAGCAAGGAGCAAGCTTGCCAGTGGGCGCACATGCTTCGCACAGTAATTCATGCCAAGTTGCGGCAGCGGCATGGGCCACGGATCCTACCGTGACGTGCCCATGAACTTAATTGTGTACTCTTGTCTCAAACTGATTCAGCAATGCTGCAGCGGCTGCCGGAGCCCGAAACGGGGCGACAACCACGCAGGCGAGATCGCCTTGCAAAGCGCTTGGTTTCGGCAAAATATCCTAGGTCAAATTGTCTAGTCCGGATAAGATCCTGACCTGATTCCTAACCAATCTTTAAACTGAAATCGACCGTCATAACTGGATGCAAATATAAGGCTCATGGTAAATTCAAGCACGTAGTAGAGTGTTTACCTGGGCAAAGTTGGCGAGGACGAGGAGAGGGAAGGTGACGAGGATGAGGAGCGCAACCCGCCATTCGATGATGAAGCCCACCACAAAAGACACGAGGAGGGAGGTCATGTTCTGCAGGATGACCGATATCCGTTCGGCAATGGCGGACTTCACATCCGCTGCATCAGTGGCGAGGCGTGCCGCCACAAGGCTTGAATTGTTCTCCTCTTGATCGAACCATCCCACGTCGTTCCTCAAGATCACTGCAAGGAATGAAGCCACAGCCTCAATGATGCAAATTTGTACAGACAGAGTAGAAAGGGAACATATCAAACGCATCCTATGAATCCATACCAGCAAGCATCATCCTCCGCACCCTGGTGGTCAGGTTCTCGCCCATGATGCTGAAGAAGTAATGCTGAACAAGGTATGCAACAACTGCATACAACCCAGTGCCGATGTAAATGAACACGTACTCCCTGGTCTTACTCTCCATTTTGTTGGGGTTCCGGTAATAGAACACTTCAATCATGTTGCTCATCACAATTGCGAATGTCGGACCAATGAACCCAGAAAGGATGGACCCAATAGCTCCCAGTATGGTGTAGGGCCACTCTGGTGCGTTCAGCTTTAGTAGTTTGAAGAAGTATCCCCTTGGTGCCGGGTATTTCCGGTCATTGTCAGCATTGGAAACCATCTCAATGCGGCCATCTGCACCAGTGCTGTATGAGTAACTCAAGTTTCTCAAGCTTCCTGACCTGAGGCTCAATGACCGAGTAGACAGGGAATTGCTCAAGCGGGATGACCGGGACTTGCGGTCGACGGGCACGCACGGTTTTCTTGCCGTCTTGGAATCTAATGAGCGCGGCATAAGCTCCCGAGCTTCCTTTGGCGAGGAGCTCATCATGAGTACCGTCTCAACAAATTGGCCTTGCTGGAGAACAGCGATCATGTCGACACATCTTATGGTTGATAATCTGTGTGCAACTACAACGGTTGTCCTTCCAACCATCAACCGATCAAGGGCTTCTTGAACAATACTCTCTGAGCCAGCATCAAGCGCACTAGTCGCCTCATCAAGGAGCAGGATCTTTGGATTCTTCAGCATTGCACGAGCAATGGCAATGCGTTGCTTCTGACCACCAGATAGCTGAAGTCCCCTCTCTCCAACCTGTGTTTGACAAAAGTAGATTGATCATTGCCATTCAAGAAGTTTGTACAAACTACTATGAACAGAATGTCCACTTATAAGAAACCACCATGGATATTTGGTATTCAAGAAAAGATTTCCAATAACGTTTCAGAAAACTAGCAAGATTTTATATAGTTGTAACAAGAAATAATATAGTAATGATAGCAAGAAATTAAAGGCTCTAAAAATCAAAACAATTTGTTAATGATGCAGAAAGTGTCACTAGAATATAAGTAGAAGTAGAACCTACATGAGTGTTGTAGCCATTGGGAAGAAGAGCAATGAAACTATGGGCATTGGCTGCAGTAGCTGCTGCCTCACTTCAGCCATTGTTGCATCAGGCTTGCCATACAGAATATTGTCAAGAATGGTTGTGTTGTTGCAAAGAGTGCAGGTCCTGATTCACCAAACCAATCTGATCTCTGAGCCACTTTAATTGCAGTGTCTTGATGTCAGCATTATCCAGCAAAACTTGCCCTGCAGCAACAATCATGGTCCCATGATCACTATGAAAATTAAGAAGACTGGCATCAACATTCAGGTGTACAAGTCATTTCCTTTACCTTGGTTAGGATCATAAAAAAACCGCTCGATGAGAGCGACAACAGTGCTCTTTCCAGACCCACTGCCTCCGACAACCGCTGCTGTCTTCCCGCGGGAAGAAGAGCGAGAAGTCACGGAAAATCATGACATCTGGGCGGGATGGATAGCTGAAAGATACTTCCTTGAACTCAATGTTGCCATGAACTTCATCAAGGCATCTCCCATCCGCCGTGTCCTGAACTATAGTCGGCCTCTGCCTAATCACCTCCAACAGCTTGTAACCAGCAATCTTCCTTTGCTGAATGCTCCAAGGTTGGAGAACGACTGCCCGAGGCTCCTGCAATCATCAAATTACAGACATTGGTCATATTTTTCTCACGATGAACAGTGCACGATGCAGAACTGCAGTGAAATCTGAAGAGTAATTCAGAGGACTGACAGGCCACCGACGATCGCTGAGAAAATTGCTGTAAAGGCCTTCCCACCATCAGTTTGGCCGTTCCGGATGAATGAACACGCCGGCGTACCAGAACACCAGCGCCCAGGACATGCAAGCAATTCCGTAGGTGCAGCCAATGCCGAGCCCTTTGGCCATCCCGGCCTTGTATCCCAGCTTCAGGGTGTTTTGAATCGCCTCGGAATAGGAATTCAGGGCCTTTGTCTCCCCCACATAGGAGTAGAACCGTCCTCACCTGAGCGATGGCCTGCGCAAAGGTGGAAAATTTTGGCATCAAAATTACTCAAAAATTTACATCAATGGGGCAAAATGTAATCTTCCCTGCATTTGAGCATGGCACCTAGAAACGAGAAGCCAGTACAGCAATGGGTGACGTGACGAGCTATCTCATTGGAAAGTGCAAAACGACATAACGAGAGATTATCCATCGAAAAGGGCTGATCGGATCTAACAAGCAAGTTTGAAAGGATCCAAACGACATGATTTTGATGGCATGTGCCCAGCTACCGCGCTGCATTGGACGGACTCTTTGACCGGCCCGAGCTACAGCCCACCACTCCTCTACAGTTCTCTTCCCCACCCACAGCCATCTCGATCGAAAAGGAGTTTCCAGAAATAGTACGTGCCCGTATCAGTGGTTGGAAGGGATGGAGATGATACCTGCTCGGCTATGATTCCGGCATTGGCGTACGAGTCCCGGCTCTTGGAGGTGAGGCCGGTGAGTGAGCGTGTACGCGTACAGCCCGCCGGCGAAGGCGATGCCCGGGATGACGGCGATACTGAGAAGCGCCAGCCGCCAGGCCGAGACGAACCCGACGACGAGCCCCGCAAGGAACGTCGCGAGTGTGGATGATGAAGTGCCAACCTGCATCCATTCCGTTTCCGTCAGTCGGTCAGATCTTTGAAGTTTTGGAAACACGCCGGAGGACAGGAGAGTTGGGTTGTTGGTCACCTTCTCGCCAATGGCGTCCTGGACGAGGAGCGTGTCGGTGGAGACGCTGAAGACGACGTCGCCGGTGCGCGCGTCGGTGTCGAAGAAGCCCACATCCTGCCGCAGCACGGCCTCCAGGTACCGCCGCCGCAGCGCGCCCACCTGGCGCTCGCCGGTGTACATCCAGCACGCAATCTCTGCACGAAAACAGAGCACTCACAGGCTAAGAACAGCGGGAACGCGCGCAGAGAGGGGCGTGAAGCAGAGCAGGGCGAGGCACCACCCACCTAGGTAGGACGAGGCGCAGACCACGAGCCCGAGGTAGACGAAGTAGAGCGAGTACTGGAGCGAGCAAAGAAAGCACAAAATAAGCATCTGTACTCATCAATCGCAGCGGGAGAGGGGAACAGCAAGCACGGAGGCAAGAAGCCGCGAATGGATACGCACCCTGGACACCTCGTCCGTCATGCGGCGGAGGTTGTGCTGGTTCTTGCCGAACCCGTTGACGAGCTCGCCGAAGAGGAGGAAGAAGACCGGCATGGCGGCGCCGTGCACCACGGCGCCGGCGCTCCCCGCCGCCATGAGCAGCCAGTCCAGCGGGTCGGCGAAGCTGAACAGCTCGTGGAACGCCACGCTCTGGTCCGGCCGCTTCTTCACCGCCTCGCATCCGCCGCCGCCGCTGCAGCTCGCCGCCTCCTCCGCCATTGCTCCGCGCCCTTCTCTACGGCTCGCGCTCACGACACAAGAGCGGCCTCACAGCCTTGGCATTGGATCCGGAAAAAAAAAATCCCACGGCGGCGTAAGCTCGAAACTCAAACAAAACCCGCTCCTCCCCCCTTCTTCCTCCTCCTGTTCCTGGGCTGCTCCGCTTGATCTTATATTGCGGCGAGAGCACCACTGTGTGCAGTGTGCGGATTATTTTGGCCGGGCACTAGGGCGTGCTTAAACAAAAAGCTTGCGTTTTTTGGGGAGTGGGAAGTAGGAGTGGTAGCTTAGAGCAGGTTCATCGCTTTGTCGATTCGACTGCCACGTAAGAATTTTCTGACGTGGATGAGAGAGGAAAGCCTCCTGACACAGCCTTGGTCGCCGGCAGGTTCGACCGTCGCGTTGCTCAGTTGTGGGTCCGGCACTCTCTCCAAACTTCTGTCACCTGCGCTGCCCGGGGTGGCGTTTAATCGGCGCAGCTTTGGACGGTGTGGGCGCGTGCATGGTCGCATGGGCGCGTGTATGGTCGTGAGACCGGCGCGCATTGGCCTTGCTCTTAGGAGTTGAGGTTGAGCTCGAGGTGGTCAGGTCACGCGCGACGAGCGTAGGCTACCGACGCGCCGGGCGGCGCGACAATCGATCTGCTGAGCCCTGGGGTCTGGTTGCGGTGGTTCCCGGGCGGTGGCCTTGCGTTGTGGTAAGTGGTAACTGTGCGGTGAGTGTAGCAGCACGAGAGAGCAAGTAGCTGACATCACTGGGCCCATGTAGCAGCATGAATATGATGTTAAGCTATTCTTTTTTTTTTTACGAGAATGATGTTACAAGCATGTACTGGGCCCATGTACTCGTAAGAACCCCTGTACGCGTACGGTGTAATGAGCCTCTGGTACGTATTCGGATGAATTGTATCTTGTCTCAGCGCCACAGCATGTAGGCCCACATATGAGCCTTGAAAGGGTGCTCGGCGTATACAAATCCATGGGTACATGTATGTATGTGTGCTACCAGCGTGCACGGCTGTATAAATGTGTATGCTCGTATACATCAGTACAAGTACGCATAGAACCCTGCACATTTGGAACGCGTCACGTGGGTGCATCGATTTTACTTTCCCCCTCTTTTAAGACAAGACAGATGGGTAAAAACATGGAGGAGTACTGAGCAAAAACAGCAGCAGTCGTTCTCTGAGAATGCGCACCACAGAAAAGTTACCCCGTTTCTGTTAGGACGTGACTAACAAGTTACCCCGTTTCTGTTACGGCCCGCAAGTCGTGGGACCACGCCTAGGGAGGGCGGAGCGGGTGGGTCCCCTATGTGTGGGTAACAGGCTCCAGAACAGAAGGAATTTTTGTAATTCTGCGTTTGCATTTCTTTTCAAAAAAATATCGGTTTCCTTGTAATAGAAAACTACTGCTAACCAAAGGTCTTGTACGTACAATATACACATAGAAATTAGTTTCGATAGCACAAAGTTGAAATTTGAGCTAATCAATGTCATCATAAAAAAAGGGATCAAAAGGATTAAACTCAGAAAAGTTTTGATACTTGTAGCATAGCCCTTTGTATGTACACTGTATAGCTTTCTAATTACTTTATAAATTACAGTAAAAATTATATCGCCCACTTGATATGTAATGGCCTCAAAACCTTATTTACCACTTGCATTAGCTGATAACAGACTTGGAGAAAGCCAAGCCATGAGTAGTGTTTAAGAGCTTAGTGCCAATGATATGGTGGCATCATCTTTTTTGGGCTGTTCGTTTTCTCTATGCCTAAATTTAGATATCACATCAAAAAGAATCTTACTATTTAGAGTATTAAATAAAGTCTAATTGCAAAACTAATTGCAGAACTCTGAGGCTAATTCGCGAGACGAATCTAATGAGAGTAATTAAGCCATGACTAAACGATTGTTACTGTAGCATCACTGTAGCAAACCATAGATTAATTAGGCTCATTAGATACATCTCGTAAATTAGCACCCATCTGTCAAAAACGTTTTGTAATTAGACTTTATTTAATACTCCTAAATAGCAAAATTCTCTTTGATGTGACAGGTTTAAATTTAGGCCTAGAGAAAACGAACATGGCCTAGCTGAGCTACGGGAAGTCAGTTGCCAGACTGAACTTTTATAACGATCCTCAAGTGGAGCATGCAAAATTTATGAGTTTGGGGGCACAAAGAGTGACTCAAGAGCTATGTTGTACATTCATGTAGCACAACAGGCAAGAGCTCGAAGTTGAAGACAACTATGTTTCTGGCCTTCCAAATGTTCCATTTTCTTTGTACCTTTGCGCAAATGGGTTAGGAGAGTGAGGGAGACAGGAGTAACTCAATTCTCCCCTTCATAGCCCCACCCCCCCCACCCCCCCCCTCCCCCCCCCCCCCCCCCCCCCCCCCCCCCCCAAACCCCTCCCCAACCCAAAAAAATTTGCCAAAAGAGGAAGGAAGGAGACGAGGTAGAAGAACCAGCGCCGAAATATCATGTGTTTTATCAGTTTGTAAAGCTTGATTTGATGCCATATGAATAAGTGATGGCATCACATTCTATATGTTTATCATTGTTTCGGGGTTCTAAAACCACAATTGGAATGCTTCTTTTATATTGTTTTAAAAAAAAAAATGGATTCAAAGGAAATGGACACATGGATAATTCATGATCTCATATGAGAAAAAAGGTTATATACAGCATGCTTGGACCGACAATATGGTTGAAAGGACGTGGTGACAATATTCTCAGCATGCTCGTTCCACCTCTGATTGAATTGCTAGTACCAAAAGCGACATTTTCAGATTCAAGTGTATATATCATCGGGAAAGGGCATCAGTCAGTGTATATAAAAAGGATAAACATCTCCGGTTCTGTCACAAGTAAACGCAATACGGATACAAAAACTTTGAGTCAACTACCAGCGCACGCACTGCACACAGGATTCAGATGCAGAGAGATCTGACAATAGAATAACCAAGGTAAAACACGTCCATCTGCCCGGCATGTGAGCCGGAGGGGAAAACAACTCGATCAAACCCTCTAATTCAAACCGTCATCACGCACCGGGTTGTCAGATCTAATCGCGCGAGTCAAGTGTGAATCTTGTGTGTCATTACAGGTATGCGGGGCTGGATGAGGAGTATGAGACGAAGATTAGCAGGGTGATGATAGAAATATCAAGGCGTGGCGGTGCCGGTGGATGGGGGATGATGATGATCAGGGGCTTTGTTGTTTGGGTCATTTGCAAAACTGCCCTCGTTTTCAACCTCAATTGTATGTTTGCTCTCTTTTTTTTAGACTTTGCAAAATTGGACCTGCTTTCACCCAAGTTGTTGCACGATTGCCCCTATTTTGATCGGAAAAATTACAGTTTTGCCATCAAAATAGGGGCAATCGTGCAACAACTTGGGTGAAAACAGGTCCAATTTTGCAAAGTCTGAAAAAAGAGGGCAAACATACAGTTAAGGTTGAAAACGAGGGCAGTTATGCAATTGTGCCTTGTTGTTTTTATCCTTGATGATAGAGTTGCATTACTATATCACGGTCAAACTCAGAGGATCGATCCTAGGTGGGTGCTGGGCCTGGGGCGGAGAGCGGATTACGGGCGTGCGCCGGATTGGTCAGAGGCGCCCGCTCCGACGGCCCTGATGCGCCGGAGACGGGATCTTCACGGGACTCCCCGGGCGGTCCGGCGCGGCGGTGTAGCCGGGCGGGCGTGCCCACCATGCAGTTCCAATAACTCGGTGCTACGCGCCAAGAACTGTGATCCCCTGCTTGAGTGAGTGAGTGCTTCAACGTTCGTGCCCGTGCTTCAGGTACGGCTAGCTGCTGCGGGGATAAGGCTGCATTCAGGTACGCCCGTGCTTCGATGATGGCTGGCGGAAACAGAACAATGACGGAGAGATCGTTTCTTCCGATCCTGTTTGGAGCGGTTTTTATTGCTGCTGCTGTGTGTAATGAGCGCACGCGCGCGATCGGTCCGTCTTTACTCCGACGGGGCGATGCCGGCCGGCCACCGTGTACAGCGTCCCGTCGACATGAATGAGGAAAGTATCTTGGCATTCAAGAGCCGGATGTGATGAATGGCAGAGGAGAGGAGAGAAGAGAATGCAGCTCGTAGGGTAACGGCAGGTGGGGTGCCGGAACTGTTAAAATTCTTGGATTCGTGTGGGGTGCCGGAACAGTTAAAATTCTTGGATTCGTTTGGCCACCACGAACGGAAAAATGGATCGCTGCTGTTAATCAGCAGCCCGATGCGCGCCGTCTGGCCCGTTTCCGGTGGCTATTTCCGTGCTGCTGCAGGGGCAGGGACCAGCCTGGAGGGGAGCGTTCCCTTTACGTGGTGGTGCGTGTATGCGCCGCGCAAACACGCAGCACCGCCGCTGCGCCGAGCCGAGCCGAGCCGGGGGCCACACCGGCCCAGCGGAACAGCACGAGCCAAGAGAAGCCGTGCCGAGCTGTGGGCTCATGGCTAATGCGCCGCTTTTCTTTTGTCGTTTGCAGTGGCTGCTTGAGCTCACTACGGAGTAGTACACCTTGTTTACACCTGGGAGGATTTGCATGGTTGATGCAATGCAAGGCTGTACTGTGTGGGAAACGGGAGAAATTAAGAGGAATCTTTGGTTCCGTACGTACGCATGTTTTTACTCCATCACACATTGATAATCTCAAAGTACGTAGTAGCATGTGTCGCGTAACATGTGACCATGCGGTTCGCGTCTTTTCTCTTCGTACTAGGACGGGACAGACGCCCAGTGCGCGAGAGGCGCTGCCGGGGAACAAGATGGCGAGAACGGGAAACGAGCGCGCACCGTCGCCCACTGTGCCTCTGGGACACCACCACCGAGCGCGCGCGGTGGCATTTCTTTGCCCTTTTCTGAGGCCGACGCAGCCACGTGATAAACAATGGAGTAGCCCCCGGCCCGCAGCTACGAACTCTCGCCAAAGGAGCCCAAACTTCGAAATGAGCAGGGAACGGTAAACGCCAGACGTGAATCTCTAGGCCCGAGGGCATATGCTCTTTGCACGGATGACACAGCTAACGGCATTTCGAGTTGGTGGTTTTACCTTAACCTATTCTCGTCTCTATGGGCATTGTTCAGAAAAAAAATACTGAATATATTTACGGATCGTCAGCATTGTTCAGAAGAAAAAAAAACTCAGTGAACGAGAGGACGCGACAGGGCAAAGCCTGCTTGGTTCCGGCCACGCGCGGACAGCCGGGGACCCAGCCAGCCAGTCGCGACTGTGACGAGCGGCCGGTCAAAGTATCGTGACTGACGAACGACGGGTCGAATCGAACAGAAGAGCGATTGGACACGATCCCGATGAGACGAGACGAGGTGATCTCCGATTCCCTCCGGCCCATTCACGGATTCACCCACCGTGCTGTGTTTACCCTCCCTCCCTGGCCCGCCATTGCCGAGCTCGGGGTCGGGCTCGATCGCCCGCCGCTGTCTCGCGGATGGGACGGGAGTGCACGTACTAGTGCCGGACAGGAACCCAGCTCTCCCGCGCCCTGTTCCATATGCTACTAGTATGCCCTAGCTCGGCGAGACCGTGGCATGCCGGCGCGCGGCGTGTTCGCTGTTCCGCACGCGAGCTCTCCAGGGGCAAATGAAATCCGTGAAGCTAGTGTGTACTCCTGCCTCCGGTGCTCGGTTTCCAACAGCCGCCGTTCAGTTCTCGATCGAGCTCAGCTGAGTTGTGGTGTCCGCACGCTGCCGGTGTCAAGGTTCGCGCGCGCACCGCCGGTAATGCCACGAGCCCACGAGAGGTACGAGGTGGTGTTTTTATTGCCTGGCTTCTCTATGCACGAGGAACACAAGGGGGCGTTACACTCCCTCTGCTCCAGAGTCCTGAGATCAGAGCCGAGATGGTGTACACCAGTGCAGGGTACACCAGTGTGTATGTGTCGATGTGTGACGAAGAACTGACCCAAGTGCAGCGTACACCAGTGTGTACTGCTACTGCTCATGTGCGTAATTGGAGAGGCTATGAAAGGGCCGGGGCCGGTGACATGAAATGGCACGCCCTACCTCTGCGTGGCAGGGCGAGTCTTCGTACGTACTCCATCCGCGCAGTGAGCACGCACGAGTCATGACGGGGCGCACGGTAGCACCGGGGACAGCGACCGGTTCGTGACGTGACCATGCATGTAGCTAGTCCACGGTAGGGCCGGGCATCACCACGAGAGGCAGGCAGCCGACGTCCCAGTCAGCTGGTAAGTTGGCACGTCCCAGCTGAGCCCGCGGGGCGTGGCGCAGGAGGCCCTCCTCACATGGCGCCGGACCTTTCGCTCGTCCTGCTGCTAACTTCAGCTCTCTGCGCCGTCACGTGGACGCGCAGATGGCCAGCCCTGCACTGCGCCCCCTCCCTCGGCGCCGTACGCCCCGGCTCCGGCAGCCGCGCATGCCGCGGCAGCAGCCGGTGCGCTCCGTGCCGAGTGACCCGGAGATGGGAGATGGCGTGCGTCGGCTCATCAGCTGGCAATGGCAGCGCTTGGGGAGCCGGGAGAACCTGAACTGGAGAACTGTGTGTTCTGCGCCGCATGGGTGCAGCGGCCGCGAGCTGGCCTCCCGCTGCTCGGTTCACACCGTGCCGGCCGGGGAGGAATGTGGTCTCTGTCGGACGTGGAAGTTGGAACTGGTTTGGTTTCATATTCGCGCGGGTTGCAAAGCTTACGGCTAGTTCAAGGGTGTGTTCGGCAACCCTCCTCTAATTTTTAGCATCTATCACATCAAAGAGAATCTTGCTATTTAAAACTACTTTTATTAATTTAATGACAAAACCTATGTCACAACCTCCCTTCTAAATCGCGAGACGAATCTAATGAGCCTAATTAATCTATATTTTGCTACAGTGATGCTACAGTAACCATCGTCTAATTACGGCTTAATTACCCTCATTAGATTCGTCTCGCAAATTCGAGCGGAGTTCTGAAATTAGTTTTGTAATTAAACTTTATGTGTAATTAGAATATTCATTGCAAAAACCCTCTAAAATTTAGACCCCACGCGCCGAACGCACCCTAATTAGCGCTGCTGGCGCGGCTCAGTTCCAGAAAGATTCCGGGGTCTGAGGTTAAAAATTCCGAGGGCACATGCCACAGTGGCCTGTGGCTGATAAAAAAACTCCGGTGGCATGAGAGGACTTCGAAGAAGTTGATTCTTCTTGCTTCGGTGAGTAGTTAGGGGGCACTACCTTTTTTTATGGTACCATTAGTGAAAGAACAACTCCCGTAAAAGAAAGAAGAAGAGCTACACGCTCGGTTTTTTTTCCTTTTGCTCTGAGAATGTGCTGGTTGGTTTTCGGTTGAAAAATGTTCGAAGAGATGATGAAATCATAACTCAAACAAATGGAAAATCAGGAGAAGCACAAGCTTCCTAAACAAGCCCAAGCTGTCATCGGGCCGTTTTTCGCGTCAGACGAGGATGGGGGAATACCTTGGCTCGGCATGTGCCGGGCCGAGCTGCTCGGCACCGCCGACGACCCACGCCGGTGCACGCAGCAGAGGCCTGCCTTGCGGCGCGTGGTTCGAGCCAATTTTGGGTCCTCTTGCCTGAACGTGCCGAGCAAAACCATCCACGGATCAGCGCGTGGTCACGACTCACGAGCACAGAGCCGCTGCTAGTTCAGTGAGGGAGCTAGAAAATATGAGGAACCAACGGAAGAAAATATGTAGGTTTGATTTTAGAGGGGCAATACTACTACAAGCAAATATAAAAAGTTTTCATATGAAATCAAGACCATTTCTTAAATTTTTCTTAAAAAAATCATATAAAATGAAACGTATTTTTAAATTGTTTCAAAGTTGAGAGGGGGAGGGGGGCACTGGCCCTGCCAGCCCTCCTGATTCCGTCCCAGCAAAGTTGCATGTCATTGGATTATATGATCTTAGACAACGTATCCTAGCTACGCATCCTTAACACCGCGCGTGCGAGAGAGGCAGCACGTGCGAGAGAGGCAGGTTAGTAGCAAGCTTACTGGCACAACACGAGGCAGGTTGCCCCGTTATGGGTTTTGGAGGCGTGTCTTCGTCATCCTAAGCCATGGTCAGATTGTGGTCAGAGACACAACTGTCGAACTTTGGACATCCTTGCGTGGTATATGGTTCATGGGACGGCGAAGGAAGGGTTGCATTCCTGCTACTTTATGTCGATCACTAGGATGATTTGGAAGAAGCGCAACGCCCGTGTTTTCGGGTCCGTCTTCTCCACGTAGATATGTTCTTGTTGGTCGAATTGGAGATCTTGTCAGGTTGCGTCAGGTAGCCGGGGCAAAGAAGGTGGAGAGAGTTTTTGGATGTGATAGGTCCTAATTCAGCTCTCTTCCGATCATTAGTTGTTTATATCCGTGTTCTGTGATAACAACCTCGTGTGTACCGAACTCGGCTCATTTTGAGCCCTTCTTTTTATAAAATGGACACACAAAGCTTTTCTCACGAAAAAAGAGAGAGAGAGAGACACAGCTCAACTCAGCTCAACTGTAAATATGGCTTGCACGGACAGCCACAGCTCACAAATCCTCACTCTGCTCCCTGAGCCTGCCGTCCCGCGCGCGCGCGACGGCCTCACAATTCGGAATTCAAAACCACGTCGTGACTACTTGTACAGTATCGCACGCCGAATATTCATCGGTCGACGTAGCTTTCGCTGCTCCATTTCAAACACCTGAGGCCCGGAAGCTCCGACTCAATAGCGGTCTACTACTGGTTGTAAGAATGAACCGACGAAAAGAAGACTCGAGCAAAACCAACAAGGTCACATAATAACAGGGCGCGCGAGAAGAAATGACCACACACACACATCGCGCGGAGCAGCCGTGAGGGGGCGTGGGCGCCCCGGCGGCCGCCACAGTAAAGCGTTTCATCGCAGCCACTGGCAGCCATTCGTCGGGCTATCCGAAATCTCATCTCTCGCCCAATCACCACCTCACGATCCCGGCGCCGGCCCGCGTGCACCACAAACGCGCGCACCCAATCCGCCAACTCATATATACGCGCGCGCCCGCCCCGCCGTCCCAGCTTGATCCTCCCCTGCTTTGTCTGCTGTCTGCTGATCGATCCGTGGCCATGGCGTCGCCCATGCTCTTGTCCGAGTTCTCCGGGCTCAGGAGCGCCGCGTCGCTGCCACTCCGCCGGAATGCCACCTCCGAGGACTTCGTGTCCGCCGTCTCCTTCAAGACCTACGCGGTACGTTCTTAATAAGTTCTGTTTCAGTTCGCATCATGCGATGCCATGGATGGTGGTGGGCTGAACATGATGCATGGCTATATGCAGGTCGGGTCGAGCGGCGGCGCGAGGCGGGCGCCGACGGAGGCGAAGCTGAAGGTGGCGATCAACGGGTTCGGCCGCATCGGGCGCAACTTCCTGCGGTGCTGGCACGGGCGCGACGACTCGCCGCTCGACATCATCGCCATCAACGACACCGGAGGCGTGAAGCAGGCGTCGCACCTCCTCAAGTACGACTCCACGCTCGGCATCTTCGACGCCGACGTCAAGCCCGTCGGCGACGACGGCATCTCCGTCGACGGCAAGGTGATCAAGGTCGTGTCGGACCGCAACCCGACCAACCTCCCCTGGGGCGACCTCGGCGTCGACCTCGTCATCGAGGGCACCGGCGTGTTCGTCGACCGCGAGGGCGCGGGCAAGCACATCCAGGCCGGCGCCAAGAAGGTGCTCATCACCGCGCCGGGCAAGGGCGACATCCCCACCTACGTCGTCGGCGTCAATGCCGACCAGTACAACCCCGACGAGCCCATCATCAGCAACGCCTCCTGCACAACCAACTGCCTCGCCCCCTTCGTCAAGGTCCTCGACCAAAAGTTCGGTACGTACGTCGTGTACATTTATTTACATCCATTCTAAGCGTTGATCGTGATGCTTATGCGAAACGGAACGCAAATGTATGGCGCGCGCAGGCATCATCAAGGGCACCATGACCACCACCCACTCCTACACCGGCGACCAGAGGCTGCTCGACGCCAGCCACCGCGACCTGCGCCGCGCCCGCGCCGCGGCGCTCAACATCGTGCCCACGTCCACCGGCGCGGCCAAGGCCGTGGCGCTGGTGCTCCCCAACCTCAAGGGCAAGCTCAACGGGATCGCGCTCCGGGTGCCCACCCCCAACGTCTCCGTCGTCGACCTCGTCGTCCAGGTCTCCAAGAAGACCCTCGCCGAGGAGGTCAACCAGGCGTTCCGCGACGCCGCCGCCAGCGAGCTCAACGGCGTCCTCGAGGTCTGCGACGTGCCGCTCGTGTCCGTCGACTTCAGGTGCTCCGACGTCTCCTCCACCATCGACGCCTCGCTCACCATGGTCATGGGGGACGACATGGTCAAGGTCATCGCCTGGTACGACAACGAGTGGGGCTACTCGCAGAGGGTCGTCGACCTCGCTGACATCGTCGCCAACAACTGGAAGTGAACTGAAGCTTGATTTGCACTGTAACCAAACCATCATCCTCGACTTCAAAATTTTCCCCAGGCGCCTCCCCCTGATGATTAAGTTGTAATGAGAAATCGAGGTCTCCAACCCCCAACTGGTTCTTCTTCTTTCTTCCATCTCTGATTTTTTTGTTGTCGAGGGAAGGACTGTATAATCGGCTTCCGGCAAAGCAAATCGCAACGCTGTATAATGTGGATTTGTAATATACACTATCGATCGACAGGTTCTCTTGTACATTTCAACTATCTGTTCAGAGATGACAAAATGATCAAAATCAGATCCAAGCATTTTTCTTCGAGAACGTAGGTCCAAGCATTTTTCAGAATAATGTGGCACTCAATTCAGTGTCAACTCAGGACTTGACGAATTTAAACCCTTCCTGAATTGCAGCTTAATACATCACGTCATCATCCTATGTGCTAAACATAGATTCCATCCTGAATCTCCCATTGTTTGAAGAATTGAAGGTCCCAACACTGATGCAGCTCCTGTAGCATCTCCTCTTCCTCCTGATCCAAATCTCGTCTGAAATCCATCTCGCTCTCTCTCTCGGAAGCTTAGCATAGGTTGATCCGGCCCCTCTCCCTCCTTCTCCGGCCGCTGCCGGCGTCGGTTGGGTGGGGGACCCATCTTGTACAGCAGTAGTTTAGGTTCGTTTTAGGTCTGTGTTGCTCTGTTGCCTGAGCCTCACCGTTGCCGCTCGTCGGCGTCGCTGCGGCGTTCGATTTGTTCCTTGTGCGGCCGGTTTAGTGCTCCTTGTTGTTTCCTTTTGGTGTTGCCGTGATGGCTTATGTCCCCACCGGCTTCCTCCCCGATGGGTGTTTCCTCCCCTCTCTTCTGTCTCTCTGTTACTTATCCGCAGGTGCCATGGTGGTGGTGTTGCATCTGGTGGCTTTGGGCATTAGTTCCCTGACTCGAATGCTGCCCCTCCCTGTTGTGGGTCGATTGCTCCCAGCTGATCCCCATCATCTCCTAAGGAGGGGTTGTGCAGTTCGGCCCGGTGAAGCGTACTCCAAATCTACGGCTGGACATCCATCTTCCTCAGCTAATGCAGGATTCGAGGCGACCTCCGGATGGACCACCGGTGTGTCAATCATCCTGTATCAAGAGGCTTCTTCCCATCCACAGCGCGGTTGCTCGCCGGTCTTGTACCGTGCTCGCCGTCTGGTTCCGTTTGTGGATGGAGGCATTTTGGTTGGGGATTCTGATGCTGAGGCTCCGGGTTCTCCCCATCTTCATGCTTTGGAAGCAGCGGCGCCCCTGTCCTCTTCGTCTCCTGGTGCTACTCTTCTCCATGATTTGGATGCGGCGGCGCTCGTCCTGTGTTCTTCCTCGGCATTGGACATCAGCCTCAAGGGTGTGATTGCAAGTGTAATTTTCTCTTTTGCCCATTTTGGCTGTTTGAAGGACCCAGATGAATATTGGACTTCTTGTAAGGGTCATTTTGTAAAAACACTGATGTACCTGCTCCTGCACGAGTAATGGAGAAGCTTCTGGTGCCCCCTTGTGGGCGGCTTGCCTTAAAAAAAAAAAAAAACACTGATGCAGCAGCCCAATCCAAATGCCATGATCTCTCCGTTAAAATGTTGTACTGCGACAAACTTGATCTATTATACTTATATAAATTAGAAAGAGTATATTACAAAGAATTTAAGTGTGAAACTGGCAAGAAATAAGGCTGCATTAAAATATGAAGTCTAATGGTCCACATTCTGAGTCACCCAAATATTGTCAGGTCATATCTTCCTTAGACTCACATGTTTGTCATCCTGGATCTTGCTGCGGAGTCATCAATTGGAATATATAGTATCGTGTAGGAGGTTATCAGACAATACAAAGAAATGCAATCATCCACCAACCTGAAATCGTCATTCTTTTTAGAATTTGGACAGCCTCATTTCAGATCTCTCAATTCAAATGGACCATGTTTAACAGAAAAGAACAGACCATTGAAAAGACACTAGATGGTTGAACTAACTTGCACAGATTTGAGTGCATTCTACTAAAATGAAGCATTACAAACTCTACTAATGCCAAAAATTAGTTCAATAGGGCTGTTTGGAAGACACTACTTAAGCTAATAGCATAACTTCTGGCCTAATGAACAGCCAATCCAAAAAAACATGTTCATCAGACACTCTTTGTCGGAAATGGGAGGTGTGGTCCATTCTGTTTCAACTTTCAAGGGCCACCATTGAAAAGGCTCCAATCATGCACATTGAAGTTCATCACTGCAAGCTTGAAGATCTCAGACATTGGCAAGCATCCTGCTTGTTCAGCGGGTATTGCTGGACCAGATGCAACTGCTCTGGCACTTTCACTTAAGGGGCTGAAATAGAAAGTGACACAGAATAAATCAACTAGGTTGTCCTGTAACACTGAAAAACAGAATGTCCAACCCTCAAATAACTAGATAAATTAAACAAAGACCAAAGTGACTGCAGACGTGTCAAGAACTTGGATAGATACCACAATTTTCAAACCTTTCAGCAAGTCCAGTAACTTGTGTTTCTTGTGGAGCATTCGGTTAATGCATCATCTATGTTCAACTACAAATTTAGTTGGAAATTCAAAACTTGTAGCATATTCGATTTAATGTGTCATCTATGTCAACTACAAAATTACTCCTGAAGTTCAAAGCACTTTACAAAGCATAAAAGAGATATTCCATACTGAAAAGCTGAAAGAGTCTCATTTTCAAAAATAAAATAAAAAATGCAAGCAGAATATTTGATAAAAACGATACTCTGTTTCATGTTATTGACCTCATTAACACGTGACGAGGTATCGGTAAAGATGACCATAAGGAATCACTTTACACACATCATTAGATATTTATACATACAAAGATCAATAAATGTCACTAAGCTATATCTGCGGTGGTGCTAAATGTGGATGGGCTTTCGTCCTTGAGGAAATGAAAATACTATAGACTTCTTTTTTCAAGAATATAGCATGATATCAATGATTATAGGGATTATGTGTTTGTGATATACTGAGCTTACTTTATCAACAACGGTTCATATGCGGTGATAAGTACATCAGTTGCTGCATTCTTGAGGCGTATGTTTGCCAGGTAAAGCTGTAAAAGGTAACGCAACAGTCAGTTTCAAGTGCCAAGATTTCCACTTGACCATATACATCACGATTGGATATACTTACTCGAACGATGTTCTGTGCTTCTCTGCCCTGCCTCCCTTTTGAAACAGCCTGCATATGAAAAAAATTAGATATGAGAATCCTATTGTTGTTTTGTTTACACCACGTACCTATTTGGTGTTAACTTCTCTAACATATGATATGAATGCACATAAAGACACTCAAGTAGAAAAGCTAGTGAAATAAAGAAGACACACGCTTTAAGCATATCTCATTAATGACAACATTTCCCCTAAATTAAAAGATTCAGTAGTTCTTTTCCCTTCCACTTAAGTATATTCTTCATTTACATTTTATAGAAACTGAAGAGAAGGATATGTCTGAACAACAACAACAGAATTCAAAAGGTGCAGTAACCATGTGAAAAAAGTATGAACATTCCAAGAATTTGAACGACACAACCATCCCTTAATCAACAGTGCTTAGCCGATGCAAATTTCTACATGAATATTCTCAAGGATTCTAATCACTATTGTAAGCTTGGTAATTCTCAGTAATGTGCAGCAGTACCAATTTTATAATGCACCTCTACAGACGCAAGAAACCTTTTTATATCATCATAACATTCAAGGAATCACAAGAAAGACAAATAAACCGGGCCTCGACAACAGGCAACGATCAATGTAATCTGGAGATATCAGCATAGCACAAGATGTCAGCAAATAAGCTTACCAGCTGACCAACTGCAGTTCCAGCCACAACAGGTGCTCCGTCGATATTCAAATGAGCTAGCTCGAGTGTCCCAGAATGCTCAACCACCTAGTAAACGAGCAAGAAAAAAAAATTACATATAGGCATTATCGTTCAATCCCGTTCAATCGGTCAGTTATTCAGCGCACAATTAATTAGTTTCTGAATACATTGCAAAGCCAGGCACAGTGAACTAGTTGTGCTGGAGCAAGCAAGAGTTACACGGCCTAGTGTGTCACCGAACATAGCAATTAGAGTAGCCCCAAATCAGGATTTCGGTGGCCGGCCACTGAATTTTACTAGTATTGAGCAGTAGGTGAGTCGAGGGCTATTGTTGAGTGTTGTTACCATGTTGTCCCCGGCGTCCTGCTCGTTGGCGATGTCGCGCAGGAACCAGAGCGCGCTGCCGGCGTCGTCCACCTCGCCCTTGAGGTCGAGCAGCTCGACGATGATGCTCTCGTCGCGGGCGGGGTCGACGAACACCTCCTGGTGGTCGGGGACTTCCCGGATGTTGCTCACGTCCTGACGAAAGACAAAGCGAGGATCCCGAACGGCGTAAGCAGCGCACACGCGGGAAGGAGAAAAGCTGAGGGAAAGAGTCGCCGGCGGTTCGCGCCGGGGAGTGGAAGGTGCCGTACCTGGAACCGGACGGGGAAGGAGGTGGAGATGGCGCTGCCGAACAGAGGCCGCTGGGCGCAGGTCTCGGCGGCCATCGGGGATCAGCTTCGGGCGGCTTCTAGAGCGTCGGCGAAGGGGGGCGAAGCGGAGAGAGAGGGAGGCGGGGACGGGCGGGTCCGGCGGTTTATATACGCTGGACGGGACTCGCCGCGCGTCGATTTTTTTTTTTTTTTTTTTTTTTTTTTTTTTGATAATTAGAGTACTCATATTATCATAAGTGAAACCAGAGTACATGGTGTAGGGATTTAAGAATCCCTAGGTTACATTTTTGTAGCTCCTGAGCTACTGCATTGAGTAAAGGTATTTCCCTATGATGCACCCACTTCGACCCAAATGAAAGGGAAGAACTAGGCATTTCAGACTGAAAATCGAACTTAGTGATAATGAACAGAAGTGGCAGATGCAGTCGTCGGGGACCCGCGGTGTTGCCGGAAAGAGAGGATTCCGGCAGATAACCGCGACGATGACATCTATCTTGGACCTCACTTGTGCGTACCGCTTGACCTGCCGGCGGTCCCTCCGGCTGCCTGCACGGACTTTGCACTTGAGGTTGATGAGCTTGGAGCCGTAAATCTCGTAGATGCTTCACCGGGCTCAAGCAGAGACGAACATGCGTCCCATCGTCGCATCTGAGGAACTCAAACAATTGCCTTGGAGGCACTTGGAGCTCTACTCGAACGACAGGATCGACATGGCCCCTTCTGCTATACAGGATGCAGTTCAAAATAGCAATCTGAAGTACCTTGCACTGAAGGTGTGATAGAGCACTGGATCTGTGGATGTCAGTCTTCATTCTCCGGCGGTGGTGTAATGGAGAGGACCTTGAGGCTTGACGGAGATGTCGGCGTTGCCTGCTGCATATGGTGTAGCAGGGCAGCAAGGCCAACGCCGGAGTGTGCATGAGCCTCGAGTAGTCCCGTGGCGATGGGGTGGAAGCCGGCTTCTTGGCGGTGGCGCGGCGGCGGTTGTAGCCGGTGGAGTCCATCCGCGCCGGGATGGGGCGGGGAATGAGCCGACAGGGGCGCGGAGGCGCGCCGGAGCGACCTCCGGTGGCGGTGGCGCCGGATCTGGCACACAACGGCGCAAATCCGACGCGAACTGGGCGGATCTTGGAGGCGGCGCCGGCGATGGAAACGGGGAATGGAAGGGGAAAACCAAAACCTAACTCTACTTTATTGGGGCTCACCTCCAGCTCTAGGGGACCGTCGGATGGTAAAGCGTCGCCGACGAGGAGTCCGAGCTCGACGACTGCGACTATGGCGGCCAACCGGAGAAGGAGGCGGCGGCGGCATAAAGCCCATTGGAGCATCTTCAAGCGAAACAAAGCGGCTACTAAAACTAAATCTACGGGTGGAGGAGGGCTTCCCTCTCCTTCTCGCCGCCGGCGAGGACGCCGGAGGGAGGGAAGGAGGGGGGGCCCGGCGGCGGCGGCGGCGGAACCCTAGGTCGGGGTGTCGGGGGCGAGAGCGATTTTTCCTGGGTGGAGGAAGAAGCTTGCACCACCGAAAAACGTTATGCCTCCGCGCGTCGATTTGACGCAGCGTCGCAGAGGTCCCCTGCGTGAAGGCTACGCACGCCGAGCCGAGAGCAGGCACTTCCGTCCGCCACGGCCGACGCCACCGCGGCAGCAGCAAGCAGGGAAGTGCCGTGCCTGGGCTGGGCAGGAGGGCTGTGCGGCCCGGGTGCGTCTGCCGAAGAACAAGTTTGGGTCCTGGGCTGACTTCCAGCCCACCTGCGTTGATACTGCATGCTTCGGCCCATGAGATACCGCGCGCTGTAAGGAGGCCCACGCGTCAGGATCAGGATTTAGTTTGGTCTAGACACGTTCATGATTTGTACAGTACGTGTGTACCGTTTCCCTTGATCAAAATATTACCTGCGCGAACTCTGAAAACCACCACTGTATATCAGTGGCACAGTATAGAAGTGAACTTGGAGCATCCAGTCATGCACATTTATATGCGGAAAATAGTACACCATAGACACACAATCAGCAGTCTAAATAGTACTTACTCGGTAGTACATCGGACTGCCGATTCAGAAATCAGTCAAATTGGTCCTTGAGTTGCTTCTCAAGAAGTGTGAGTTTCTAGAAAAATATAGCACCTAAAACTACAACCAAGTCAAGCACCAAACACCTCAAAAGGAGCCTTGTTTCATCAAGCCCCTTGAGGGATCAGGTCACCGCATTCTGCAGACAATGTTGTCAAACCCAACAGAAATAGAAAATGGCTCAGTTGTCCCCATCTTCATCTTCTGAATCATCTTCGCCTTCCTCCCCATCAGATCCCTAAAAATGTTGAAAGAGAATGATGAACAGATGCATGGAGTTGAAACAAAAGACCAAGGTGCGCTGATTACTAGCATGATATTCTAAGGTGCACCCTAAATGCTTAAATGGTGTACTAATCACAACAAGGGACATACAGCATTAGGATTATCTTGTGGCCAGGTGCAGAAAACAACGCTGATTTTAACAGGGCAAAAAACTTAATGCTATTGAAAAGCTAAATATCATCAGGATAATAAAGAATAATGCTTATTTGCCCAAGGGATAGATAAAATAGCACACAAAAGAACAGGATTACCTCATCTTCATCCTCTTCTTCGAATTCATCTTCCAACTCCTGCAATGAGAAACTTTAGGACAAGATATAAAGATAGAAAAAAACATAAACTGAATAAATTACTAGCCAGAAAAGAATCACTGACATTGTTGAAGAACTTCAGAGGATTAGGCCACAAGTCTTCCTTGATGATATCTGCCACCTATGCAATTGAAGTCATCACTCATCAGAGACCATTTGAGGGCTGGCATATATTGTATATTTTTGGGCCTTAATGTAAGACCATTAAAGTATTATACCTCATCCATCTCCCCCTGAGTAAGCCTACTGTTCTTTTTATCACTGAACCAAGTGAAGAAACTGCGAAAGAAACAGAAGACAGGCCATCTTTAGAGCATATCCTACTTGCAACTCAATTAAGGTAGACATTATTTACTGAATAAACTGTGTAATGCTTGGTCAAGGTAAAAGCGACAAAGTAAATTTCAAAGCTCAGCTCACAGGACGGGAACCTTGCTAAGTAGTCATAAAGCCATCACATTGTTTTGGATACCTAATAGTAAAGGTATCAAACAGATATAAGGGGGCCTATATGGCCTTGACAAGGCTCCAATAAACTATGCAGGTGTGCTTAACCTTGTTTTTGTATGCTAAACCAGATACTCCATGAGGCTGCTGGCGGACTAGGCATGGAAACAGGAATGTGATAGATTATAAAAACTCGATGGAGCCAATAGAATGTACAGAGAAATATCTATAGACACATATGGTGAACAAGAATGGCAGAAAGAATGCAAGCGTTTGAACAATAATTGAAATACGAAAAGGGGTAGAATGCTTAGAATTTTTATTACAATTGATTATCTCTTGGGAGAAACTAGCAAGAGAAAGAAGCTACGATCAAATAGAAACAAGATACCTTTCATCAACCAGGAGTCTTTTGTCCCCATTTTTCATGCACGTCTTTCCATTGACAATATCCTGATATACAAATCAGAAAAATAATTAGTATTTTCAGCAGGATTTTAGCGAGTTAACACATAGTTTGATAGTTAAGGCACAATACCATTTCCTTTTTCCACTTAATGGAGGTAGCCTTCACTGAGATTCTTCCATCATCACTCATGGAATACGTCTTTGTGAGTTTTTTATCTTCAAAATATGGATTGGGCGAAAAGGTCTGCCAGATCTCCAAAGATAATAATGTAAAATCGTTCTTTGAAAAGTAAAAGTGACATCGAGCTGGCAGGTGCAAAAGAAGCTTACAAGAGTAATGGAGCAGATTGATTTAATATCCTCGGACTCCTCAACATCTACAGATTCCAAGTGTTTAAAGATCTACAATAGACAAACATACCAGATTTGTCAGTTAGTCAAGATACTTAAGAACGATGATTTGTTTCACGCAGTTTCCATAAAATAGATGAAATAATTTTATAAATGCTCCAAAAGTCTAAAGCATGCGAGAGAAAAATACCTCTTGATCCTCCTCAGTTAGAAGTTCGCCGAGTATCGGATGGCTAAGGAACTGCAGGGCCAGGGTGATATGAGCTCATAAGCACTGTAAATAAAAAAGAGCATGGATACTGGAAATTGTAGAAATGTATTACGAACCGTTGTCAGCCAGAAGTCTGGAATTTTCTGGATAACTTCATTTCGTCGAACATAAACCGGTCGGCGAATTTCATTGTATTTCTGTTCCACCTCCAGAACTTTATTGCTAGCTTCCTCGTTAACCTGTAATCAACTGATGCTAAGAGAAGCATACCAAGCTTAAAATACATTGAAACATGATTAACATACATGTAGATGTTTCCTTATTTCAAAGGAGAAAAATCATAGAAAATTGTATCAAATGATTGAGCCATTGACTTCGTAAATGGAAGCAATTTAACCAGTGCATTACTGCTATTGCCTTTGATATGGCACCACATTACAAGCAGCTAAGTACTACGCTGAAGGGGAAAAAACCTTTCGGCTATCAACCGTGGGCTGGTGGGCACCTCAAGCATTTAACTGCAGTCAAGAAGATACACAAGAGTCTATAATTAAGTGGCATAAGGTCACAATGAATTCAAGACCGACTGTCGAACTTCCGAGCCTACTGACATTACGAAGGCCGGTGTCTAGTTGTATCCCACTACTAATTCTTCTGCGAGGTCACCGAAGTTTCTTAATTCCCCAACTAAACCAGACTGGTTCCCCAGCGAAAACCCTCTGTTCCAACCCAGGCACCTGAAACCATGCTTCCACTCAGATCTTCATAAACCAATCAATCACCAAATGACGAATCCACACCCAAACCAGCTCACAACCCACCAAATTGGCAGCCAAAAATCACATAAATTACACGCGGTGGCCACAATGAACAACCGATGGAGTGACCGAGCGATCGTCGGAGCGCCAAATGAGTGAGAGAAGTCACTTCGGAAGCGACACGACTCACCTTCTCGATCTCTTCCTGGACCTCTTGGAGCTTCTCGATGGAGACCAGGAGGGCGGCGTCGATGGCCTCGCCCCCCTCCTCCTCGGCGTCGTCGACCCTGGCCCTCTTGCCCTTCTCTTGCGCCGTCGGCATCGCGCGGCGAGAGTGAAAGCCCCCTTCGCGAGGAGCTCTAGGGTTTTAGCTCTCCGCGGGGAGTGAGGCTGGCTGCCGCTGCCAGTGCGCAACGGTGGGAGGTGGAGGCGGGGGAGGGAGGAAACGAGGGCGGAGGCGGGCGTGGTGGTGACTGGTGGTTACCAGGGAAAGGTTCGGGTTACGGCTTGTTGCTTGCTGGGCTTATATACCGGGACGCGCGGAGATTCGCGCTTGCCGCCCGTTGGAGACTTGGGGTAGGGTTGGGCTGGGCCTCGAGAATTGTGGTGTTTACGCCTTTACGGCATGGACCGAGCGTTTTCCAGCCCAGTAGTCCAGAAGATTGAGAAAATTCCTTATATGTCGCTGCAAATATTTTCCTCTTGTTTTCCATTCAGAAAATATATACTCCTCATCTAAAAAAATAAGAAAATATATACTCCTTCTGGTTTTTGGTTATTTTTAAAAATAGTTTTGTATATTTAAACCGGAAGGAGTATATATTTAAAACTATTATAAATATTTGCGTCAATTTGATCATTTGTTTATCTATAAATATTTAAACTGGAAGTGCTTTTGATGATAAACCCAATGATATTCAATAAAGAAAATGAAACGGGTGTCATATATTTAAAACCGGATGGAGTGTTTCTGTTTTTTCATCCTTCTATGCCACTTATTCTCCCTCGATGAGATATGACTGATGAGTCTAATCGCAATATTTTCTTTTGAATGTAATGTAAATGGCATAGTAGTAGGGATGAAAAAATGAAATAATGACATAAGAGAAGTGTATAATTTCGATGCAAAATAAGGGGAAGGTATAAGGTTCAAAAGCATACAAGGAATTTTTGATTCAATGTTGCAATGTAACACCTTTTCCCTAGATTTATGGGTCTTCCTCTTTTAAAAGAGTTAAATGATTATATTTGAAGCCATAACAGCATCTCTTAAGATAAATAGTAAAGAACACAGTACAAAAAATAATGAATTATATATGAAAAATCAAACTCCCAAGAAAAGGCCAGGGAAACAGTTGAACTCTTTCATCCTTACTAATTACTTGTAGCCTGAGTGAACCATGGCATGGTTTACGCACATAATATATCCCAACACAACTCAGACGCCCATATTTATACAAAACAGTAGTCCAACTTATTAGCATATGAAATCCAAGGCACAGACGCCTCAAGTGACAAAGATAACGTCGCCTTGCATATCAAATACCCAAACAAACAGCATCTCGTCACAAGGCTCATGCTAAATAATCTAAACACTGAAAGCTAACATATACCCAGTTAACACTTACCGCAATCTGATAAGCATTAAACAAAATAACTAATTTTACAGTGGCTACCTCCTAAACATCAGCCAATTATTCCTTGACGTCCAATCTACTATTTCGCAACAAAAAAGTCAGCATAAATATCCACGGTGCCATTAATAGCGGTCTGTTGATGGAAATGTTGCACGACCTTCAGAACGGCTTTAACCTCACGATCAAAATCCACGCTGCAGCAGGCAAAACCATTTTATGCCAAAACTCAGGCTAACCTGCAGGCTCACGTTTGGGGTTTGCAAAATGAGGTCAAACTTGAATCAAGCTGTCCCCAATAGGTCAATAACAGATAAGAACTTCATGTCGCCAAGGATGGAGAAGTATGGTTGGGTCTATCCTGCCATTTCCTGCAAAAAGACCGAATGCATAAACAACTTAAACATCCCAATGAAAACTCAAGGAGCTACAACACATCTAAAAATCAGGAAATTACACATTTATAAAATGCATAAACTGAAACACCACCAATGTTAAGGAACTACAAGACATCTAAAATCAGGTACATGCTCCTTTCCTTTGGGGAAAGGGTCAGGAAAATTAAATGAACTTAATCTTCAGAAGCACCTATCGAATATGGAAACCTATGACCTTGTTTATCACCGGTGGACTGTTGCATTTCATGGTTTGATAAATTAAATAATTCATGGGAAAGAAGCAAATAGCAAATGATATAACAATGACTAAAAATGCATAACAGCACAAAATTCGTACTTAAATCACTAAGTTCTGGACAGAAACATTAACATATGTGTTCACTGGTGGACTCAAAATTTACAGCTTAACCTTATCTGTGAGACCATGAGAGGATAGTGACAAAGTGTAATTTACTGACAAAAACAGGCATTGCATTAAGCAATAAATGATAAACAAAACAGCATCTCACAGCGTTTTCAGACCCTTAAGTTAGCAGGTATGTCATGCACACATGACATGTTTTCTCAGCCCCGTTCTACATGTGAATTGCGAGTCTAAGCACATCTAGTATCAGAGTAAGTGAGCAACTTGAAGTCTTGCAGCGGTAAGTAGGCATATTTCCAGTTTCATTTCAACAAGTGAAGTTGTTTCCGCATTGAAATGCTGATTATTTTTTCACATAATAGAGATAACACTATCATCCCAATAAATCCAAAAGAACACTGCATGCTAGGCAAGCTGTACGTCATGGAGATTTTGTCGTGACAGTGGCTTATTCATTTCTGTTGGTATTTTATTGCACAATTATTTTGCAGGTCCAAGAAAATGCATCTACAATTGCAGTGCTTGATAAAAAAAACATGCAGTTTACCATAACAAACAAATGAAATGAGCAACTTGAACAAATGTACTTCGGGCAAACTCATATCTTAAATGATGGACTAATCAACGCCACAAGCAAGGATCATACCAAGGACAAGAAATACATAAATCTCAATGAAAAGCACAATCATCAGGAGATTAACACTGTCAAATATGAAATCGATTCAGATGCCCCAATAAAAGAAAAGGCAAAGAACAATGTCCATAATATCTGAAAGTGAACTGTCAAGTATTCCAGCTCCCTTTTATTTACGTAACAAGTCAATTGCTAAAGCTTAATTTCTGTGAAATGATGACAATTGGAACTATTACCTAAGGACCTTTTTAGCAAGTGACCTTGGTCGTTCATAACCATCATTAGAACCATCCTTTACACCATCATATGATGTGTGTTCCTCGTTGCTCTTATCCTTGTCTGCATTTTCTTGTCGCTGCCTCACTTGCTGTCTTGATTCTGGCTTCCAGGAGGCCTTGGCAAGTGACTTGCCAAGTAAATCAGCAATGTTTGTTGCCATTTCCTCAGCTTTCTGCACATGAGGGAAATTATCTTCCTCAAAATGGTGTGCCAGCCATAAATACATCGATAGAACCTGGTGCTTCGTCTCAAGGTCCAGTAGCTCAGTGTCGTTTCGTGCAGAACCTCTTGGCACTCCCATCGCGATACTGACACGACGGCTTTGGCTATAGTGAGTTGCAAATCTTAGAAGATGGTACATGGCTTTTGGATCCCTTATATTTACTGGTGCAAAGCAAAAATTGTAGCGATCCTTGAGGGATAGACCCTGGACCCTCTCGAGCATATTAGCAACCTTTTTAATGCTGTCCTGCTGACACATGAAGTAGGTCTTATCAATGCGGCAATTATCACGGAATTTATCCAACAGCTCATTGAAAGTAAGGTTAGGGAACTGGCTGGCAAACATTTCCACTTGCTCAAAGCATGGGAAAAGACCAACTTTCTGTGCCTCCTCAAACGACTGCTGCAGGCACTGGATCAAATAATCCAAGTCATCCTTCAAGAAAGTAGTTGTGAGCCCATCAGGATAAACACTACCCCTCCGACCAGCACGTCCAGCGATCTGCTTTACCTGAGAAGCAGGAACCGGAACCATCCTGTCCCCATTGTACTTTGCCAAGCTATAGAACACAACCCTCCTAATGTTGAGGTTCAGCCCCATGCCAACAGCATCACTGGCTACAAGCACATCATACTCATTATCCTGCTCATTGAACAACTTAGCTTGCTGTCGTCGTGTTTCTGGTGGCAGAGCTCCATAGATAACGCAACACTTGTGTTTTGTAAACTTCTCAATTGCTAGCTTCACCTCAAATATCTCTCTGCGTGAGAAAGCAACAACGCAGTCACCAGAGCGAATATTCTTGAGGTCCCCAAGAAGTGTCTTTGCCTCAACAACAAGCGGCTTGAATCTTTCATACTGATGCACCTCCAAATCATCCCCAGTATCTGCACAAATCTTCCGGACAATCTTGAGCACACTAGGATCACCGCAGAGATGTATCTCATCTGCCTTGAGGCCAAGCACTGCGCGTGTCCACGCAAAGCCCCTGACAGGGTCAGACATCATCTGTATCTCATCAACCACGGCGACTTCGTAGAGCTCCTCGGTGGACACCATTTCAATTGTACACGCTACATGGTTGGCGAAAGGCACTTCCTTAACCTCCTGGCCGGTGCGGAGGGTGCAGTACACACCGAGGGCATTGACCTTGTCGAAGACCTCCATGGCAAGGAGCCGGAGCGGGCTGCAATAGACCCCAGACTTGGCGGCAGCAAAGCGAGTGAGCGCATTGTGCGTCTTGCCGCTGTTCGTGGGGCCACAGTGGTACACTATCCGGCGGCGCATGGCGCGCGCGAAGGGGTACCAGGTGTGCGGCGCCGTGAGGTCCGCCGCGGCCATGACAGACCTGTGCTGCCTCAGCTCGTCCGCAAAGTTGGAGACGCAGAACTCAGAGAAGGCCGGAAGGAGGAGCGCGTGCGCGTCCTCGGCCGGGAGCGCGAGGAGGCGCCCAGAAAAGTCCTCGGAGAGGCGCGGGAGGATGTACTCGCGGAATCGGCGGGCGTAAGTAGGGAAGGCGGAGGCCGGGATGTACAGCGCGAGCGCCTGGTCGGACATGGCCGGGTTCTTGGCGAAGCCGCGGACGAGGTTCCCGACGGCGTCCCACGTGGCCTTCGGCAAGCGAGAGCAACCAGAGGCGGGGTCTGAGGCGGAGATTTCGCGCCATAGCTGCTTGGGGTCCAGAGGTTGTGGTCTCTGGTTGGGATCACCCGCTATGTCGGCGGAGAAGAAGCGATTATGTGGTAGGACCCATGGAGGTGGGGGTTGGGGTGAGGTGCGGTGGAGGTGGGAGAGGAGAGGGAGTAGAACGCGGCGGTGTGAGGATGAGGTGGAGCGGCGGAGGAGTGCGCCGGCGATGGCGGCGGCCGCCATGGGTTGGTCGGGTTAGGTTGGGACCGGCCGCATGTGGTTCGGGGAGGAAGAAGGGGAGGGAATGGCGGCGCGCGAGAGGCGGGCCTGGTGGAGATGCTGGGCCGACGTGGGCTGGTTCTGGAAACGAAAGAGACAACGGCCGTGGGCCATGTTCTTGCACGTGTATTTTTCTATTTTTTTCAATACACTTACTTGGTTAACATGTTTTGTTGCAGATGCACATTTGTTAGATATGGTTATAATAATAATTTATAATTACCTCAATAGCACATATTTAGTTGATTCTGCTCGTTTTGCTCAAAAAAAAAGTTGATTCTGCTCGTTTTAGTCGATATAAAAGCGTGACGCCAAGCTAGCTAATGAGTATATTTGTTGTGAAAAAAATGCTAGATAAACACTACAATCCGTGTGTTCATGAAAGATATTACTAGATAAAAACTTAGATTGTTATGCTATAGTTTGCAACATGCAGAATAATTCTATAACATAAAATAGTTTTTGTTGATTGAAATCGTTTGAGTAATAGGTAGAGCGAGCATAGCTCAACTGGTTAAGCTTTTTGGTGGTGGAACCAATCCATCCGAATTTGTTTATTTTTTTGATTATTTATTTTTTAAATGGGCGATGTATCTATTTCAAAATCAGAGTCTTTCAAATATGTTCATAGGAGTATAGTTACGTCTGAGTGTTTATAGACATGAGTACTCTCTTTGAGTGCCTGTGTCTCTATTTAAAAAGAAAATCGTTTGAGTAGCAGGAGTAACACTTTACTGTATCACAAGATGGAAAAAAAAACATTTCCTATGGTCTTAAACGCGAGATGTCGTCCTCCCTCCATCCCCAATCCCTGGCAACTCGTTCAGTTCGTTCGTGCGCCACACAAAGGCACGCCCTTCTGGATACCCACAATCTCGGATGCACTGCCTCGCCAGTGCGGCGCCCACCACCGTGGCCGCGGCGTGTGCCGTGGCCAGGGGCGTTGGCCGCCGGAGGCTTGTGGTTGAGTGCGCCGTCTCCGCAACTAACGACGGCGAACCAGCGCCTCGGAGGTCTGACTGCCTCTGCTGCCTCGAATACTAGAAATTTTTTTTCCCGGCCGCATGTTTATCGTTAGTAGTATAACCAAGCAATTCTACTGCTATGTTGCGTCTCAGTCTAATGAATATCATTTTCCAAGGAAGAACAACACAGAGCGTCATAGCTCCTTGCAATTTGCTCTGAGATGGTTCCGTTTGCATTCCATTTGATATCAAGTATGTGGTCATTAAGTACAAAAAAAGTATGTGGTCATTATGATCTAAGAGCCAATTCTGTAGTCTACTAGCTCCTAGTAAATCATTAGACCAAGTGATGCTTTACATTTTTTTAATGTATAAAGTTCTAGCACTATTGTAGCTATGTTGGTGTCTCCTTTTAGTTGTTTAAACGATGTGAGTGTGATGGCAGACATAAGTGCTGCAATGTGATGTAATGTGCGGGCTGTAGCCTCTCAACCGGGGGGTCAAGGCCGGGACTCATTTTTTCCCATTATCTAAAATATAAGGTTCAAGCACTATTGTACCATTGTTGTTTCGACGAATTCGTCACACTGTAGACCTGCGTGAGGTATTGCTATTTATCTGCTTCAGATTTGGATTTCTCGGCCCTTTCTACTTCACTGTTTGCTCATGTAAAGTTCTTCTCTTTTTATTTTGTTACGTATATATAATTTTGATTAACTTTCCAGGTCAATGAAGGCGGCATATGATCTTGGCGAAATGTCGAGCAAAGCCTTATTGCTTGTGTCAAAGAGGAGGACTCTTATTGCCTTGTCTGCCTTCTGTGTTTGCTTACATTCTTCAAGGTACTTCTCAGGTTCGGACTAAGTGACATGGTGACTTAGGTGTTATAACAGAAACTAATTACTTGATATCTTTACCTGAAAATAGATGATGCCTTTGTGATTGTTCATTTAATGTATGATTTTATAAGTTGGAATGTTCGTACTACAGCACTTGCTTTGGGTGATCCATCTGTCAAAATTGAGGATGTGACTCCTAAGATTTTTCCATCTGGTCCCTATTTCCAACTGAGGTTAGTACTCAGTTGAACACACATGATAGGCTTATTTTATCAGTTCTTTTCTTTAAAATGTACTGAAATCTATTTGGCTCATGTTCATGAATGACAGAACCGTATCGCAGAGCTTTTTGAAACAAACACTTACTCAGTTGTCAACATTTTTGATTCAACGCTGCGGCCACAGCTTAATGTGACTGGTGTTGTTGAGGTAAACTGAAATCATGCACATCTTAATAATTTTAGACACATGAATATTTTTCCATCGTTGCAATAAGTGATATAGCATGTCTTATAGTCATAGAAGCACAGGGGCCGATACATATCCTTTCTTACCCAGCTAATATTTTGACGAGCAAAAGCTGTTGGAAAATTTCTTGGACACACAACTTTATGAAAGTTTCTGATTTATTTATTTGTTCTTCTGGTATCTTTTGAAGGAAGTATTTATTATTGATGTATTATTACTCTTAATAAGGGTGTGAGACGCTTTTATTTGAACAAAACTTCTCATTCTTTTTAGATCCCTGAAGGAAATGGTTCTGGTGTAGTTTGGGACGATTCTGGGCATGTCGTTACAAATTATCATGGTATGTAAATTACACATTATATTTCTACCATACATGAGCATTTTGAGCTCACATGATTATTGTGCTTTATAGTGGTTGGTAGTGCTCTTTCACAAAATCCGAAGCCTGGTGACGTTGTTGCACGTGTTAATATTCTTGCCACTGAAGGGTAAATCCTTGCATAACTGCACTTGTTAGTATAAGTTTTCATGAGTTAACATACAATCTAGTTGCCAGTATCCATATATGCAAGCCAACTAATAATCTCGTGTATCTGCATGAAAGGATACAGAAAAGTTTTGAAGGCAAGTTGGTTGGTGCAGACCGTGCCAAGGATCTTGCTGTTCTTCAGGTAAGACATACTTTGACTAGTTCTCAGGACTTGATTCATAGGTGCTGTTACCTTTTATGCGGAGAAAACTCACCCTGTCCTTATTTCATTTCAATATACATCATAAGTCTCATTCCGTTTTCATGTGATACCTCTTTCTGCTACATGTATCTCAATCAATCCTTCCTGTCGTTAACAATCAAATTAACTGTAATTATATACATATTAGTATATCATATGGCATATTTATGGACCCAGAATTCCTAAAAAGGTAGTTGAAAATCAAAAGAAATTAGCCTTTGTTTGCACCATACACTTCACTCTATTGTGCCAACGTCTTTAGTTATTTTCAGTAACTTGTCCAGTCTGCTTCGGAAAACATCTTGCCAAATAGATCCTCATTCAGTACCTAACACGCGGCCATGTAGGTTGATGCTCCTAAAGACCTCTTGAAGCCAATTAATGTGGGACAATCCTCAGCTCTAAGAGTTGGTCAACAATGCCTTGCAATTGGAAATCCTTTTGGTTTTGACCATACTCTAACTGTTGGTGTTATCAGTGGTTTAAATCGAGATATTTTCAGTCAAGCTGGAGTAACTATTGGAGGTGGAATTCAAACAGATGCTGCTATTAACCCTGGTAACAGGTTCGTGATATGTTGTAAATGAACTTCTGTTTTGGTTATCTTCTTTGTGGCAATTTTGTAGCTTGGATTCCAAACTCATTTTAAAAATTACTGTTAGCGCATAGCTGTACTACTACTACTACAGTACTGGTTGTAATTTTTTGTTATACTGACACTTCAACCGGCAAACCATTATAAGCATTTATGTCATTACTTTTCCATGTAACTTGGCAATACATGACGTGACTCAATACTACATTTCAAATTGGCAATACCTGACGCAAAAGTGCAAAACAGTGAATCAAAGTTTAGATACATAATTCTACAAGAGTTAGCGACAATTTTAATTTCTACTTTACTTGACTAGCATCATAAAATCATGTTACACAAATATGGTGATGAAATCCAGCTGTAGCAATTGGCAGAGTGATGTTCATGATTATTAGTTAGCATTTTAGTCAGAAACTTAAGCATATCATCGTTAAATTGAAACGTTGAACAACCTTGTGAAAGCAGATCTGTAAACTACTCCCTCCATTCTTTATTGTTGCTGTTGGTTAGCTCAGATTTGAGCTAACGAACGACATAAAAAAAAGAAAGAACAGAGGGAGTATATTATCCTCTTCATGCATATGTTTGGACATCTGCTACCTGGATCGAGTCAATGTATTCAAAGGGATCATATGTCACAAGTTGTGATTCACACATGATATGTCACACTATGTTTAATTCGTCAAATATTTACACTGTGATTTTTCAACTAAAAAGGTGTTCAAAAGCCTTTTGCTAAAATCTAACCATGTGCTCCAATGAACCTCAATGCAGTGGTGGTCCTTTGCTAGATTCAAAGGGACATATGATTGGTATTAATACAGCAATTTTCACACAGACAGGTTAGATCAATTCGATGTTTCCATGTATTTATCAAACAGAATGGTTTCCTCAACCAATAAAGTAATTCATTTGATGTTGAAGCTTGAAATGTTGCTAGCCGATGTTTCTGCTTCTGGAACCTACACAACACTTCTAGTGTGCTCTTCAGTCATTTCCATTTCAAAGGGCATCTGTGACATTAGCGACGCTGGTCCCTAGTTTGCTATGTATCATGATCCTGACGAGCTGAGGTTGACCTACATATATTTTACAGGATTTTTCTTGGGGAAAAAACTCCTAGAGGAATATTTACCGACATATATGATTCAGTTCTATTTTCTAGATTGCTCTGTTCATTCTCCTGATTCTATGGTGTCAATGGTGGATGACGTTTAGAGATGGTATTATCATGTTCATGTCTTCTATCGTACTGTCTGAAGTTAGACTGAGTTTTTACTTAGCTCTTGTTTTATTTTCTGCCAAGACATCTGTAAATTCGTTGCTATAGTAGTAATCAAATTTCAGGGAAGCCTTATCATTAGCAATTTTTTGTTGTTACATTTGCTTGCATCGTAGCCTAACAGAGGCCAAGAGATTGTGCTGGTCCGCATTCTCTTTATTTTGATATATAACTACAGATTACCATAATTTGGTCTTATCGTGTTTGTGTTGACTTCGTAGTGCACATATCAATTTAACTACGCTTAACTTAACATATATAATTTCTAGGTTAACCCGAGATGCCACTGTTTTTTCAATGTTGCAGGAACGTCTGCTGGTGTTGGCTTCGCCATCCCATCATCAACTGTACTTAAAATCACTCCTCAATTGATTCAGTTTGGAAAAGTATGTTGCATGCCTAACTTTATTCCCAAATTTTCTAATCTTAGCCTTTACGCTAATGCCATATGTTTAGACAAGTACATTTGTCATGTGTTAATATGGTTATCTACAACCAGTTGCCTTTTAAGATTCTTGTATGCAGTTGTTTGTGATCCATGGTCCCCTATAGTTACCTTAATTACAGATCAGGGCTTTGAAACAAAGCACATGGTTATTTTTATAGAAAAGTATTTTTGTAGGAGAAAGTCCCGCTACCAAGTTATGTTAATAGCACGTAACATATGCTGTGCACTCCTGAAAATCACTTGCACTACATATTGTGCTATATCTTGAAGGTTTTATAGGAAAGCATGTTGGTCCCTTTCCTTATTAGATCTTTTTTTTTTATGTTTATAGGTGATGCATGGGCATAGTTTTTCTGCATTTTATGTTAGTATAAGTTATGTTTTCGTTTCTGTCTTAAGGTTCGCCGTGCTGGCTTGAACGTGGAATTTGCTCCGGATCCAATTGCTTATCAGCTCAATGTTCGCAACGGAGCTCTTATACTGAAGGTAGATTGCATCAGCAGGACCCTTGTGTTTTGTTGGAGGAACAGTATCGGCCCTGGTATCCTCCTGATCCAATCAGATCCTTCTTTGTAGGTTCCTGGGGGCAGTGCTGCAGCCAAAGCGGGTCTAACTCCTACCGGCAGGGGTTTTGCTGGTAACATAATTCTTGGCGACATCATTGTTGCAGTGGACGGTAAACCTGTGAGTGTTTCTTTATGACCATTTGATCTTTGTAGCCTTGTTGTCTGGATAACCTTACAAATCCTTGGTTCTGTTTCTTGCATTGTCACTTCTGGAGCAGATTAAAGGCAAATCTGACCTACTGAGGGTTATAGATGATTATGGTGTTGGCGATCAGGTGACCTTGACAGTCCGGAGAGGTGCCAAAACTCTTGAGGTAGCCTTGCCTTTAGAAGAGGAGAGCATTTGATGGATTTTCCAAGTTCACATATCAAGCTACCGAAGAATTAATTTGCAGCATTGGTCAATCTGGTCACGCATCTAATAGAAAGCATTTTGTTGAAAAAGAATCGATTCAGGGCCCTCTTTGCCAAAAATTTAGTATGGTTTTATGAGTGCTTTACTTTGAAATGTTTATTTTCTTATTGATATTTAAATTGTGGTAGGTCCTTTTTTCTTGCAAATGTAAACTGTGGTGGGTCTGGTTTACGAGAACCTGCTGAAAGATTGTGGCTTATAAGATGCGATCAGTCTGATTATGGATATATGTAATCTATTGAAACAATATACTCCCTCAATTCTAAATTTCTTGACGTTACAGACAGTGTAGTTTATTTTAATCTCGTTTTCTTAGTCTGAGCATCAAATTCTAGAACGGAGGCAGTATCCTTTTTTCGTTTTGCAAGATCAGGCACGCTTATACATATTATTTTCCTGGCATCGACACCTGCCTCACGGGCTGTAGAACAATGGTGATCGGCCGACCTGCTGCTGCGCTGGTCCGTTAATGTTGTTGCGCGTGTCTGAAGTCTGAACTCAGAACATTTGAAGCTGTAAATTACAAATCCGAAATTAACTCGAATTACGCAGAAGTATACAACACATGCATCCATAATCTCGACTTGCGAGTTGCGGCAGCGTGCCCATTCTTTCGCTGGCACGTCTCTGTACAAGTATTTCCTATGGCAAAATCGTTCGCACCCTTGCTACAAGTAGAACATCTCAAACCTCAAAAAAGAAATAAGTGCCAAACGAAAAGGAAGAAGAAGAAGAAGAAGAAGAAGAAGAACATAGAAGAAAACCAAGAGGAATGGGATCCTTGGAGCCCTCGAACACGTCCGACGGATGTACTCGATCCATCAGCACTTGTTGTGAATCGGGTCGGACCCTCGCCGGACCCGCCGCTTGCTCATCCTGTCGGGGTCGAACACCGTCGACGGAGACGAAGCAGGCGCGGCCGTCGCGGGCTTCGTAGAGGCGTCGAGGCTGGCGGCGGCGGCGGCGGCATTGCCGCCCTCGGCAAGCTTCCGTGGTCGTTGTTTCACTTGCACAGCCGGCGAGGCACTGCGGCCGCTCGTATGGTCGACGAGGACGGCCGGTGTTCTGACGGCAAGAACGCCCGGACTGGAGCTCATCATGAGAGCAGCAAGAACAAGAACCGCCACCAAAGGAAGGCTGCGGACTCTCATTTCTCTCATCTTCCTCGCACGGACCAGTGGCGATGCTAGATTGCTAGCTATGACCCTACTAACCAAACCCAACTCAGCTAGCTTAACACCGCCTACGCCCCGAAAGCTCTCGTCGCCTCCCCCCATTCTACAGTACACTTCCACAAACCAGCGCTAGATCCGGCCCCTCCCCAGCTGCTCCGGTGGCCTGCTGCCGGTGTAGATCTTGGGCGAGAGACCCTCCCCATGTACAGCAGTAGGTTGTAGGTTTAGTTCTCGTAGAAATAAAGTTTGTTTGGTGGAAGATGCCTATCGGTTTGCAGCTCGCCGTCATCTTCAAGGTTGAGGCGATTTGTTCGGTATGGCATTTCTCCTCTAAGCTTTCCCCTCTGGGTTGTGCCGAGATGGCTTTTGTCCCTGCCGGATTCCTCCCCGACAGGTGTTCCCCTCCCCTTTGCTTCTTCTGTTGCTCCAATTTTGATAAGCAGAAGTGGTGGTGCTCGTATTTGTGCTGCAAGTGTTGAGCCTGTGAGAGGTCGCTGGGATCCCCTGATTCGGGTTGATCGCAGTCTGCTTGATCCCCACGTTCTCGGGTGGATTTCCTACTGGTCGAGCCAGGTGATGCGTCAACTAGATCTACGGCTTCGACTTGTCTTTCTCGATTGATGCCATCCCTGAGGCGTCCGTCGGGTGGGCGCCGACGTGACAATCAAATGGCGTGGTGAGGCTTTTCCCCATTTTCACTGCGGTGGCTGGTTGATTCCTCTGCATCGTCCACACCGTCTGGTCCAAGTGAAGATGGAGGCGGCTTCTTCAGTTTCTCTAATGCTTGTGGTTCGACTACTTCCCACTTTCTGCAAGGGAGAATCTCGGCGGCGCGGCGGTCTTCCTCCTCTGCGACGGCGATGTTTTCTCATCGAGGACCTGGTTGTAATTTGTATTTTGTTTTATGTCCTCATAGCCTTTTGCATGGACTTAGTTGTGTTTCCCAGATCTTGTAAGGGTTTCCATGTAATTTGGCTGTTGTAATGTCTGGAGCAATGAAGTATCTAGCCCCTAGTGGGCGTTTTCCCTCCAAAAAAAAACTCAGCTAGCTTGGCCGCATAAGAGTGCTGAGAGCAGAAGCTTGAACCATCTCTGTTTTTACAATGGCCGCCTCGCGTGCCTAGCTTTGTGCTGCTAGATATAGGGGCCCTACTCGCTCTAGCTATAGGCCACATCTGCAATGGCGACGGGTGAGAGAGAGAGAGAGAGAGAGAGAGAGATCTCGCTTGGTCCAAAAGCATAAAGCTCAATCAAAGAGGTGGATTGACACCCAGCAAGGCAAACAAATCACTTTGCTTGCGCTGTTCTCGGCATGGGGAAGGGCGCTCGCTCCCTGCCTCCCTCTGGCCTCTGCTGGCTTCACAGAGAAGCTTCCAAAGTACACCGGGGCGAAAGCGGCAGTTTGGATTGGATGGTGAGCAAGCCCAAAGCCCAAAGGGGAAAGAAAGAAAGAAAGAAAGAAAGAAAGAAACCGAGCACGAGCAGCCAAGAACAACAAGTCGGGGCCCCTCTCCTCCGGCTCCAACGCAGAATCTTGCAAAATAGCGTTCGGTAATCTAGACTGCACTGCACCGCTTTCTTTTGTTCGTGGGCACGGCCGGGCACCTTTGTTTTTCTTTCATTCTCTTTTCGTAAATGATCGGATCAAGCAAGATCGCAACACAATCAGGCGTTAATACTATGACGTGTCGCGTCTCCCTGCGCTGCGCAGCCCTACGTGCCGAGACACGGGGTTTACATGCGAGTGCAAAGCCAAAGGGACAGTGAACACGTCCTGCAGCGCCACCGCCACGCTAACTGGTCCTTTGTCTAGCTCGCCGTGCTGGAGCGAGAGCTCCGATTGCTCTTTTATGGTTCTTCTTCGTTCGGTTCCTCGTCGCGTGCCGCCGTTCTTGCTTCTACCGTACCTTGGATTGTGTGGGTCCGAGACCAAAAGCCTTCCCCGTTCAAAGATCCAAAGCGGAGCCACGCCGCGCAGCAAAAGCGAGGAACTCTCCTGACACTGTTGCCGCGCGCAGGGACATTCTTCGTTCGCCCTCCGCTCTTTCGCTTTCTTTGGGGTAATCCCCTGGTTTTAACTTAAAGCGCACCCACGGACGGAGAGAGAGAGGGAAACAAAAGGCTAGATCACTCATTGCGGATTAAGACTAGTCACCTCACGGAATGTCACTCGCTCACCGTGGCGCTGTACAGCGTCCTGGTTGTCCGCGCACTCTGCTTCTGCAATTCCCCTCCGCTGCTGCACCGCACACGACTTCAGCGTGTCTGTCACCCTTCAACGTGGCGTACCACGTTGCTGCCGCCCGGGTTAGCAGCTATATGATGAGATCGAGAGACAGTTCGGTTCTCGCGTCGTGTGTGGCAACTGCTGCTGGCAATCAGCTCTGGAACTTTGATGCGCTCCGGTCGGTGCTGCTGGCACGGCGCCATTTGGTGACTATATACTGCGACTGGAGCAGCTGAGCCAATGGCGGGCAAGCCGTTGCGGTGGCATCGGCGTGTCCGGCTCCTCGCCTCGGCCGCGAGGAATGCGCGTGAGCTGTACTGTGGTGCCGCGCAGGTTGGCGCCATGGCAGCTTGCGCAATGGCCGGCCCCTGCCCGCGGGCCGTGCCGATGTTACCGCTCGTTCTTACATTTTTTTCTTTCTCTTGTGAATGTCCATTCTTCCATCTAGCCCATAAGGGGGCCTTTGGAACGCGGGATTTTTTCCCATTCCTGCGTTTTTCCTGTGAACAGTCAACTGATTCCTGTGAAATTCCTGTACAATTCCTATGAAAATCCTGCGTTCCAAAGGGGGCCTAAGGAATTTTTCCCGTGGTACTACACCGAGCACATAGGAAGCACTTCTTTCTTAATCTCAAAAAAAAAAAAAGAAGCACTTCTTTCTTTTATTTTGAAACTTCGCAGGATCCCTTCTCATTCCCAGCACGCTAGCTTCATGTGATACAGAAATGGTGCAATTTGAAGGAGCACTGAACTGAACAAATCGTGGGCTCTGGGTATTTACCAACATGTGAGAAATGTCGCTTGTTTTACCGTTCTTTTCTGTGTCGTTGTTGTCATCAAACCAATAGAACGTAGGAGCAATTCGTCATTTTCTTAAGGTTACACTCAAACGAGATTTTCAACAAAATATTATCCGTATATGTTCGATAGAAAATAATCTCGCATGGTAACAAGTAAAACAAAGAAGCACATATTTTGCTCTGTAAAGTTAGAAACACAATTTTAATTGAAAGATAACATAATATGAGGACGAGCCGTGGCTCGACTGGCCTGCGGCTGCTAGTGTCAGCGCGGCCACCCGAGTTCGATCCGTGGGATCGGACCCGGGCCTCACCGGGGCATGTCCCCAAAATAATTTCCAGGCAGGGTACCTGTGCGCCTCTCGACGCGTGGAGCCACAAGAGGAGGCGACGTCCTTCGTCGCACATCGAATCCAGGAATTCGGTGATCTCTACAAGAACGCGGTTTACTAGACTGTGTGTAGTTGTAGGTCTCAGCGTGTGCGTGGGTGTGTGTAGGTGTGAGTTGTGGTGTGAGTGTGTGCGTGCGCATACGAGCAGATGCTACAGCTGTACCAGTTAAGTATGAGAGGCTCAAAAAAAAAAACATAATATGAGGATGATACGTGGGCCATATGACATGGAACGTTCCCACGCGTCGAACTGAGTACGATCATTGCTGACCCTTCGATCAAACAATCATTGGCCGTCCGATTTAGGTCAGGTACCGGCAAACCTCCCTTTTATCCTCTCCCCGCCCCCATCCCACCGAGTTTGCGCGTCCAGGGTTTTAGCCGCCGCCGCCGCCCCCGCCCCGAGCGCAGAGAGAGAGAGAGAGAGAGGTCGACGCCATGGTGCAGCGCCTGACGTACCGCAAGCGGCACAGCTACGCCACCAAGTCCAACCAGACCAGGGTCGTCAAGACCCCAGGTGAGATCCTTCGCCCCGCGGCCTCCGATTTCCTTGCTCCGATTCGAGTTCTTCCGCTGTTCGTCGTGTGCTAAATTTTGCCTTGCGATTGGTGCAGGAGGGCGGCTTGTGTACCAGTACACCAACAAGAGGGCAAGCGGGCCGAAATGCCCGGTCACCGGCAAGAAGATCCAGGGGGTAAGCCGCCGCACGCGATTCCAGTTCGAAACTGCAGATAACTATGGGTGATTGGTGCTGTCTCTGTAGAATTGTATTGGTTTGCGCCTTTGTGGTAAAATGTGTGCATCGAGTGCCCAAATTTTCGTGTCCAAACGGTCTTATCTAACACTGCGTAAATGCCATGATGTAGTTAAGGTCTTGTTGAGCGGTGGACCCTTGTCTGTTTGCTTCATGTATGTGCTGCCTCTAGTTAGCACCTTTGCTGTTGGTCTGTTGTGTTTTTGTGACCATAATGGGTAGGCAACTGCATTTGATTGCATAGTGTATTTCTGTTCAATGGGGATGAAATCACAACTATGCGAGCAAATGAGTGATGCTAATTAGTTTTCAGACACCTTTGCTGTAGGGATCTTGGAAATTCTGTTTGAAATGTGCCTATTCACTGCCTTGAATGTAGGATTAGGCTAGCGTAAACAATCATGGTTTTGTGTTAACTCTTCGTGGTCTGTATGTGCTACCTGTTTGTGTGAAATTAGTTGGTCAATGTACGTATTAAAAGTCCTCGAGTGCGGCTGTTTGTTGGTTTGTTCTGTTATTAGAGTTATGTTAAATAATGAAATATTGTTTCTTGCACATGTTGCAACTGTCAATGTTGCACGAATAGAAAGCGATAGGCTGTAGCCGCAATTCCATATCTTTACTTGCCACTGTAATAGTAGTGTGCTGTCAGTAATTTATTGATTTGTGGTGCTAATTTGTTTCATCTGCACATTGTTATTACTTTGGTCATGTGTGTTGAAACATTGTGTGTTTTGATTTCTTGTAGATACCTCACCTAAGGCCAACTCAGTACAAAAGATCAAGATTACCCAGGAACAGGAGGACCGTGAACCGTCCCTATGGTGGTGTTCTATCTGGTCAGGCTGTTAGGGAAAGGTTAGATGTTTCACTTGCCCGTATTGTCTGGCATTGTTCTCCATACATACTGCCATGTGCACCTTCTGACTTTTGTATTGCAGGATCATCCGTGCCTTCCTTGTCGAGGAGCAAAAGATTGTGAAGAAGGTTCTGAAGATCCAAAAGACCAAGGAGAAGCAACCATCGAAATGAAGTGGTCAAACCTTTTAATACCCTTGAAAGTGTTGAGGACGTTGGTGTGATCAGTGCTTAGTAAGAAGCCTGTTCTGTATCATGCTGATGCTGGTGGTTTCTGAATTAAACTAGGGATTTTAATCAGTTTTCCTTGTTCCAAGGGTGGAAATATGGACATCATTTCCCATGTTCTGATTCTTGTGGTTGAGTACTTATAAAGTTATATATCCACGAGTTTTCGATATGCCATTTGCTATCCGTGCTGTTCAATCTGTTGCATGTCCGTCGATGTGCTTTCAGGGTTGGTCCTGGAAAACAATTGTTTGATCTGTGCCACGATCTAGTGTCATGCAACATTGTGAAAAGCAGTCTACGAATGTTTCGGACCTTGATGGACCGAGTGTTGTTCCAAGAGGACCAAAAGTCGTTATGTGGTGAATCAAAAGATTTTCTCCAGTGCACGTAGCGGCAGCCCAACACGTCTCTGGCCGAGATAAACCAAAATCCACCACATGACACTACACCACCTTCAGATGCATAAACTAGGTTCAGATCAGAAACATTCATCATTTCTCTGTATCATGTACCCATGGCGCTTCATGAGGCACCAAAAAAAGAAGCAACGTTTACGACTCCTTGCTTACAAGTCAGATCTCGTCATGCTTTTCCTTAAAAATTTAGGCGATTTAATAATCAGCTAACAGGAGTGCATCTTTCAGCCATGCTCGTACTAACGTGATATAGACCGTAAAAAATTGTATCCGAAAACAGAAAAGAATTTGTCAGCTAACAGGAGTGCATCTTTCAGCCATGCTCGTATTAACGTGATATGGACCGTAAAAAATTGTATCCGAAAACAGAAAAGAATTTGTCAAGAATGGGATTCGAACCCATGCCCTTTCGGACCAGTACCTGAAACTGGCGCCTTAGACCAACTCGGCCATCTTGACTTCTTGGTTGCGGTTTCTTAAAATATAACAAGTGTGGTATCGCCTATTCTCACGTTGGGCTTCACCCACAGTCCACCTCCACACTGCTCTTTCCGTCTCGAGCCGAATGGCGCTTCACCTAAACCCTACGGCCCGGCGACTCGCTGTCGCCGCCTATCGCCGTCTCTCGATACCGGCGTCAGCGGAGGCACTCCTTTCTTGCCGGAGCACTCGAGGTTTGCCCTATTGCCCCTTGCTTTCCCTTCTAATGTAGCTGAAAGCCAATGCGTGTGACGTTTGAATGATTTAGAAATTGAATCCCCCGTTGCGATTAGAAATCAAAAGTTGATAATGCTGCTAGCTCTTGTCTTGTTAGTGTTTTTGTTTTCTGTTTATTTAGGGAGCGTTCTAAAGATTGGATTTTGCGGGATCCGATCAATTTTGTTGTGCCCATAACTCCGCCTAGCAGAGGGTTCGATGATAGTGGGATGCTCCCCTGATGGTGGCTATGCACTTAAAAAGGAGTACGTCACTGACTGCTTCCTTTATGAAACTTTGGACAGAAAGATACAGTTCCAGTCTGGTGGATGTGAGTGGCGGATTCGATGACATGCTTGCCAGTACACAGCGGTTCTATGTGCTTGGAGGCAAAGGTGGTGTTGGGAAAACAAGCATGGCGGCGTCGCTTGCTGTGAAATTTGCCAATCAAGGTGAACTGACACTTATCGCGTCTATGGACCCAACACATTCTCTGGGAGATTCATTTGAACAAGTATTGACGCCTATCAAGTTTGTGTGCATCAGTACATACTACTTGAATAAAATTGATTCTTTAGTGACTTTGTTCAATGTCTTTTTTATGCTGTTTATAGAGCATGGCGAGTGATGGCAAAATCGTACGCATCAATGGATTCGACTCTCTTTTTGCAACTGAGGTGGGAGAAATTACACTACAATGCTCGCTATTCCACTTCATTTTTCAGTCTTTGTGCTATTTGTCCAATTTTGAAATGAATGTATTGGATTATCGTTCGCGTTAGTGAACTAATCAATCCTGTATACAAATGATGATTTCTTTGCCCAATGATCATCCAAAATAGATCCAAAGGGGTGTTGGTGAATATGCATTTTCTGATGTCACACATCTCTTTCTCATCATGCTGGTTTGGCTTTATCTAACTCTTATGTTGGATGGAGAACATTATTTTACAGATTGGCCATGTGAATATAAAGAAGGATTCTTCTGAGGCTCGATCTTGGATCCATAATATACTAGGAAAGATGGGGCTTGGAATTCCTGCTGATCCGGTATGGATTTCCTAGGAATTCATGCAGTTTCCTTCTCCAGTTGCATTCTGATGGACTTACTATAAAGTCTTAATCTCTCATGACTAGATTAGCGTTATAACTGTAAAGTTTCAAGCTAAACTTCTTTGCTAAGTCTATGTTGATTATTGCATCTATCTTTATTGCTATTTTACCTGATACAATGGCTATGATTTAAATTTTGCCGGGGTTGTTGGTTTCATAAGCTTATTTTTGTTTTTTGGCATGTATCAACTCTCAGTATAGCAGTTCTTAAGCTTTGTAGTTATAAAACCAGTTATCAGTTCACGAGGTCAGCTACAAATTTTATTTGATCAGGTCTAATGGCACAGAGATTTCCAACAAACGAAACTTTTGTTTGATGTTTCTCTTGCACAAGAAGAGAAGTGTTCTTCTAATTTCTTGCTTGAACACATTACTTATGCATAAATACTTCTACCTGTCAAGGTTATAATTCTAAGCTGGATGAAATGCTGAATAGACTTCCCCCTGGATTCGAAGAAGTGTTTGCAATATCAGAGGTATCAGTCAAGGTTTACATATTTGTGGAGATGTATTTTTTATGTATTTTTTGTACAATCTGTAAAATTACTTATCACCTGATGCATATCCTTTCCAGCTGATAGGAGATGTCGAACTGCAAGGTGGTGATAAGTTTAGGCGTATAGTGCTGGATACTGCATCCACTGTGTGTCTCCTTACCACAATATTTTCCGTGAATAAGAATATGCTCTTCAGTTCTTCTTATTCCTTTCACCCCTAATTAGACGATTACACACTTATTGCATAGGGGCATACACTTAAGCTTTTGTCAGCTGCTAATTGGATGGACAAGTCCCTCAGTGTGGCTATTACGGTGAGCCTTTTTGTAACTAGTGATCTTATACATGTTATTTGTTATAACTCTAAGATGGCTCTATAAACTTATATTTGCATTGCCACTTGATTATTATTTTTACTGTGATAATTCGGTGAAACAGGCTCAAGATAGTTATGAGTGATTTAGTAGTGATATGGGCAAGCAGTATCATTAACTTGGTAACAGAGCTTCCCACACGTCACACACTCACATGAGCTAGTGTCAGGGGTTTCAGCAACATTGTGTCTCCAAGATTCCGACCACCGTGAAAAATTGCCCCATGGTTTCTTTTTGGACGTGTTTTATCTACGAGATTTGATTGTTTACTGTGGGTATGTTCATATAAAATGAAAGCCTTTGGTCTTAAAATGAAAGCCTTTGGTCTGAGTCCCTTTTTTTGAGTCCTTCTGGACTGTGTTAAGTTATATAATATATGTGTTTATTCATGTAGTATGTTCATGTAAAATGAAAGGCTGAAAATTCTATGCAACATGTGCTCCAAAGTCCCAAGTCACACTGTAATTGACTACCTTCTGTCTCCATGTAGCATCGCTGTAGCATACTTCTGCTGCAAATGCATGTTGGTGAAATTGACATGCTATGAAAAGAGTATGTACAGATAGAATGCAATAAACTATAACGGTGCAACTACAACAAACCTTCATCACTCTCTGGAAATTTGTCGGGCAGCATTCATTCCCATTAAAATTTTCTGGGACCTTGAAATCAATCTTGTATTGATGCACATGTGTAAGTCATGTTATTGCACATGGCTATTTCAGGCTGTAAATGCAGTTTTTTCCAAGCCACTTCCTAAGACAATTCTTCGGAAAGAGCAAATAGATGTAAGTCCAGTAGTTTCCAGTCCAACAAATTAGTGTATATTGGAAAGCCAACTGCAACCTGATCATCTGTCTTTCATGAAGTCTGTCTCTGCCGGGATACAGGAACATCTAGAAAAAATAAGACAACATATTGCCAGAGTAGGCGAGGTGTTGTACAATCCACAGTCAACAGAATTCATCATTGTGACAATTCCAACGGTAAAAACTACAACCTCTTTTGCAATCGAAGCAACTGTTATTTGTGTCATGTGTATTTATATTCTGTTATAGCATATGGAGTTGGAAACAATCTAGATAGGTGCCGCCCTTCATATTTTGAAGGTCTATTTACTCTTGTATACAGACTTTACATGAGCAGTAGAAAATAGGTTGCTGGTATATTCACAATCCAATGCAAAAGATAAAATAAAAACTCTGTTGTTTCTTACATCTTGGTGCTTGTTCCTCAGATGATGGCAGTTACTGAATCATCAAGATTCCATGCATCTCTAAAGAAGGATGGTGCACACACAAGAAGGCTTGTAGTAAATCAAGTATTGCTGCCATCTACTTCCGACTGCAGATTCTGCGCTGCAAAACGGAGGGTATGCGCTACCACCCTCACAAGTCACTGCATTGCCTCAGTTTGGATTTCATCTAGTACAGATTTTCCCCACGTTTATTTTTGAACCATGAGCTGGAGCAGAGTGGCGACCAAAGTGGTTTTTGAATGGATACCGCGCTACCCTCCACTCTCTTTTCTTTGCTTTCTGAATCTTATTTATGGTGCAATCATCTGAATACAAACCTCCGATTTCAGGAAGAAGCACGTGCCTTCAAAGCGATAAGGGATGACTGTGAGCTAGGCGGCCTGAAGATGATCCAAGCACCACTCCTCGATTTGGAACTGAAAGGCGTCCCTGCCCTTAGATTCCTTAGCGATTCAATGTGGAAATAGCTGGTTAATTTGATGGGAACGCCGTAGAAACAAACTATTTTTTTGTAACGGCATTCCCCTTTCAAGCTTTGTACTATCCACTATCTCCTGTGAGACTGCAAAAGTACGGTCAGGTCTGGACAAAAGATCAAGTCCACTAGGATACAAACCTGATGAGCATCAGTGGAGGACTCTTTGGTTTCAAACTTCTGTTACTTTCCTGCAATGTGCATGAACGACCTCTAGCAGTATGCCTCTTGTCATCGACTTGTCGGGGTTAATCACGTGCTCGAACAGGGAAAAATAAGTCCACACGCAAGTCCATCTTGAGCTAACTCAACACGTACCGACGCCACCACTCTACAAAATGAGCGGGCACCCTCTCGGATGATTGACGCAACTTTGAGACAACAACATCCCCTTGTGGAATGCTTAGCGTACGCTGCATCTGGTTCGTCAACGCTTCACGCTTGGCAGCCAGAAAGTTTGAGTAAAACTTGCCTTCTCCGTTTCTGGCGTCTCGATCTTGCTCTTGTCCTGTTCCTGACGCCAAGCATATTGCCGCGCCTGAAACTTGATAAAAAAGCGTCGCGCTGTCGTCGTGGCACACCTGCGGCTCGCTCGTCTCGATCGGGCTGTGAAATGCCAGGCAATCAAGCATTCATGATGAGCCGATGATTCATTGACCTGGACAAAAGATGTCAAGGGCTGAACAGTCCGGGTCACTCAGATATTGTACTAGTGGCAAATAACACGCGGGTCTTTGTTGATCTTCTGATGATTCACGATGGCTTCTGCTTCACGAGCAATTAATGACAGTGCCCAACACGATGGCACGCCACGAAAGTAAAGCGTCTGATGGTCACGCGTCGTCGCGGCAAGGACGGGGCGAGAGCCCCGGCCGGCAGATTGTGGCTAGCACGCGAGGCGGCGGCAAATTGGGCCAAAACACACACACACACACACACAAAGGACAAAATGCCAAGACACACACACACACACACACACACACAGAGTGGCACGTTCGTCTCGTGGTTCCGGCAGTTGGGCCGCCAGTGCGCACACGGCAGCCGGTGACGCTGCTGTCGATATGCCGTCGGTCAGAGCAACCACATCTGGACCGGGCGGAAATCAGTCGGCTTTCCCTAATTGAAAGATGAACGTAGAAGAGCACCTCTATGATTCCCAGAGAAACTAAAGCTCTCGTCGATCTGTATGTGATAAACAGCAAGTGAAGCTGACGCATGCATGGTTAATTATTCAGAGAAGCGTTTCTCTTTTGATGATCCAAGCATGTGGGCTGACCTAACCCCAAGTTGCGGGTGCGTGGCCTGTGAACGTTCTCTGTAAAGGCATGCAGTTTCTGCTTTTCCGAGACACAGTATGGTATGGTTCTGCTGCGAACAGATACACACGCCTTGCCAGCGTGTGCTACGACGATGCCGCCGAAAGCAGTGGCCGCGGCGCGAAACGGGGCGCCGCAAAGCTCCCTGCAAACTTAGAATAACGGCGTCAACGTCCGCCTTGTCAGCTAGTATTATATACATGTCACATTTCCTGCATGACAATACAGTATAAGTAACTTCTAAACTGACGTGGCAGCGCCTTTTAAAAAAAAAAACAATACAGACATAGACATTCACAAATACGCACAAGTACTCGCTCCTACAAATACACGCACGCAACCCTGCCCTTATGAGAGTCTCGCAGGGCCTCGCCGTCGATGGGGACGTCGCCTCCTACTGAAAGAATAACCGTAACAGTGCAATACTTGTGCCAAGCTAGGACTTGAACCCGGATAGGTTGATTCAATCACAAAGAACCTAGCCATCTAAAGACGAGTTTAGATAAATCGAAATCTAGATTCCTAGAAAAATGAAATTTAAATTTCTTCAAAGAGATGAGGTCGTATGTGCTTGCTGGATCTCACGTGCATCTGGTGCATGATTTCGCATGATACACTACTGCCATTTTTGTGTAGTGATTCATGTGGGCTGACTTGCACTACGGGAAACCGTCTGTTTGCCGTGTGCCCAGGGTACACGGCAAAGGCCCAAAAGCACACGGCAAAGGGTTTGCCGTGTGCAACACTCGGCAAACTGGTACCGGCAAACAGTACTTTGCGAGTGTCTTTTGTCGGACACACGGCAAACCTTTTGCCGTGTGCTTCACGTAGCGCTCGGCAAAAAAAAGGGTTGACGTCCGTCAGCCGTGAACACCCACTTTGCCGAGTGTCGTGGACCCAGGCACACGGCAAAGCCTGGCCTCTTTGCCGAGTGCCGTGGGCCCCGGCACTCGGCAAAGCCTGGACTCTTTGCCGTGTGCCAGGTCAGGCACACGGCAAAGGATGGCTTCTTTGCCGAGTGTCCACCGCTGGCACTCGGCAAAGTTATAAAACACTCGGCAAAAAATTGTTCCAGATTGCAATAAACATTTCAAATCGACTACAACCTGGACCACAATCACAAAAAAATATCATACCACATATATGAGCCAAATCATCATCACATATCACATATTTGAGCCCACATCATCACAAACTCAACATATCACATAAATGAGCTCCACCATCATCAAAACTCAACATATCACATAAAAAGCTCCACCATCATCACAAACACATCACATAGAGGTCCACGATCAACCGTCATCACAAACACATCACATAGAGGTCCACGATCATCACAAACACATAGTCCACCAACCGTCATCACAAAGTCTCACACGATCACGACACATAGTTATAGAAGTTGAAATACAATTACAAGTTTATTGACGAGGCGGCCACGGCGACCAAGCATTCTGCGGAGAGGGATTGTTGGATCCCGCCGATTGATTCTGCACGAGCAAAGCAATACAAGTATTTAAATTGTAGGTTAGAAGCATATAAGCTAAAATGTGTAGGTTGAAAGCATATAAACTAAAATGTAATAGAAGTGACAAAATATTGGTTACAAGCTAGCATAGCTAACCCTTCAATTACATCACTATATCATACTTGAAGGTAAGAAATTAAAGTACAAAAGATTTGAAGTGACTCACTGGAGTGCCTGCAGAAGGAGTGCCAGGAGAAGTACCACCGAAGGGAGGAGGAACGCTGAAGGGAGGAGAAACGCCGAAGGGAGGAGTACCGCCGTAAGGAGGAGGAAGTGGTAGAAGAGGGAGTTGCCCTGACTGTGGCACTGTACCATGAGTCTGCATGTAAAGGAACATCTGCGCCATCCGCTGGTCATTCCTCTGTCGCTCTGCCTCCAGCTTCGCATCCATCTCGGCCTGCATCCTCTGCCGCTCTTGCTCCAACTTCGCATCCATCTGAGCCTACAATATTTCATCGATCCCAATATTACAATGCAAGGCAATACCGTGTACAAATCAATGAACAACGAATTAAACCAAGATTACCTGCATTTGCTCAATCTGGATCTGTGTAGCGCTAGGCCGTGGGCGTATGGGCGGAGCTGAGCCCGTGCTCCTAGCTCGGATCTCGGAGAGGGTGGGAGTAGAGGCCGTGTCGATTGTGCTGTCACCAATCCAGTACGGCCATGCTTCTTACCTCCACCCACCCTCATCACGACCTCTCCATCAAGAGGCTCGGTGCTCGGATCCCACTCTGGCCCATGGACCTCCCTTGCCGCCGAGGTGTACTCACTGAGGCAGCTGTGGACGGTAGCGTTGCTGTACGCCTCGGGCGGGTCCTCCGGGTTGTAGTCGATGTCGGCCGTCGCCTTACCCTTGTGGGACAGAGCAAAGGCCTTCAACTGCCCGCAAGGCTGGCCACCATGTGCCGCCGACTGCAAGGAAAATAGAAAGATGATTAGAAGTTATGGAGAATATTAAGTGTTTAAATAAAGAAGTTGAGTTCACGTACCCATCTAGCCGCGTACTGGGAAAGGGTAAGGTTGTCTTGATGGTGTGGTGCCCCAGGCATCATCAAGCGCCGCTCCTGGCAAGCGTTGTGTGTCTCATGCCACTGGGGCTCGCACTATTTGTTGACAATATAGGACCAGGCCGTGAAATAGGAGGCGCACCACCATGGAGGCACATGCACGTCATCAAGTATAGAAATATGAGAAGATCAAATTAAGCGTACTTAATCTCATAAGAGTTCGGTATTCGTGTTTACCAGCATGTATTGCTCTCGGGTAAGCTCAATGGTTCGTGCCTCCTTTTTTTCCACCTTCATTTTTTGGACAGTAGCGTAGTAGGTTATGACGGCCTGGACGCGCGACTCGTAATGCATGTCTCTGATGAGTTTACGACATGTATTGTTCGTCACACGAACCGCCAACGCCTCCTGCCCAGGTTCGCATCTGAAGAAATCCTGCATCAAGACGCAATGTACACTGTCATTATTTGAATAATATCCAATGAATGCGATGTATTAACCAATGCAGTGCAACGAAGACTTACCCACAGCTCTTCCATCACCCTCGCTGGCACTCTCGGCAAAAATTAGAAATTTTGCCGTGTGTTCGTTTTTGCCGAGTACCCAGGCCCACATCGTTCAACGGCCGTCAACAAAATTCTAACGGGCGTGAATGTTTGCCGAGTGCATTTTTTTGCCGAGTGCTCGACGTCAGCTTTGCCGTGTGCGTGCCGCGTGGCACACGGCAAACTGTTGTCTGTCGGGTGCCTTTTTTTGTCGAGTGCGGCACTCGGCAAAGATTATTTTTGCCGTGTGCCCGAGAGAAAGCGCTCGGCAAAGGATATTGCACACAGCAAAGATGGGGTTTCCCGTAGTGTTGCTTACGACACTATCATTTTTTGTTCAGGAAAAATGGCATGTTCACGCATACCGTGTTTGCAGATGGGAGTACTGCTTGGAAGTTGGTAGTATTTTGTACTCTCTTGCTGGATGGATCTCAAGATTGGATCAACAGTTGTGATCACACATAGAGGCATGTGCACATTTTCCTTTCCCACTAGTTCAGGAGTCTAAAAGAAAGCAAGAAAGTTTTCATTCTCTTACGGAAATCTTATGTTCATTCGCTGTTGTCGCCGTGTCGTGCTCCCAACTCGGAGCGGGTAGCGTATGTTTATATATATATATAAACACAAGTGCTGTTTTTTAAGAGATGCATGTGGGAACGGCTTCCATAAACTAGTATTTGCTTCGTGATTAAGCAGGGGTCTCACTCAATCCAAGAAGAGGAGAATCGTTGAATCAGAGCCCTGCACGTGAGTAAGCAGAGCGCGATGGCAGCCGGTGCGCGTGCGTCGTCGATCTATCCGGCAGGTCACACCGTGGCGGTGGGCTATGACGAGCCGCTCCTTGGTCGCCGCGACGAGGTCGCGTCACGACCGGAGATCAAACTGGAAAATGGCAGTGCCAGCTTCGTGCAGACTTGTCTCAATGGCCTCAACGCCCTGTCAGGTGCGCGCATCGCCATGCAGGATCCGTGCTATTTGTTTGTTTGTTCATTTCCTGCTTGCGTTAGTGTTTGTTGCTTTGGAATGTTGCCTTGATTTATGGCGCGTGAGCGTGACAGTGTTGTTTGATCAGGGGTTGGGCTGCTGTCGGTGCCCTACGCCCTCGCGGAAGGTGGATGGCTGAGCCTGACGCTGCTCGTCGCCGTGGCCTTCATCTGCTGGTACACCGGCCTGCTCCTGCAGCGCTGCATGGCCGCCGACCCGTCCATCCGGACGTACCCGGACATCGGCGAGCGCGCCTTCGGCCGCGGCGGCCGCCTCCTGGTGTCCTACTTCATGTACGCCGAGCTCTACCTCGTGGCCATCGGCTTCCTCATCCTCGACGGCGACAACCTCGACAAGCTCTTCCCGGGCGCCGGCGTCGCCCTGGGCCCCGTGATGCTGGCCGGGAAGCGGCTGTTCGTGGTGCTCGTGGCGCTCGTGGTGGCGCCCACCACGTGGCTGCGCGGCCTCGGCGTGCTCGCGTGCGTCTCCGCCACGGGCGTGTTCGCGTCCGCCGTCATCGTCCTCGCCGTGCTCTGGGCCGCGGCGGTCGACGGCGTCGGGTTCGCCGGGGGCGGCGCGACGACGGCGGCGCTGCGGCCGGCGGGGCTCCCCACAGCGCTCGGGCTCTACACCTTCTGCTACTGCGGCCACGCCGTGTTCCCGACGCTCTACACCTCGATGCGGGACAAGTCTCGGTTTCCAAAGATGCTGGCGATATGCTTCGTGCTGTGCACGCTCAACTACGGGTCGATGGCCGTGCTGGGGTACCTCATGTACGGCGACGGCGTGCAGTCGCAGGTGACGCTGAACCTGCCCGCGGCGAGGCTGAGCTCCAAGGTGGCCATCTTCACCACGCTGATCAGCCCCTTCTCCAAGTACGCGCTGGTGGTGACGCCGATCGCCACGGCCATCGAGGAGAGGATCCAAGGCGGCGAGTCCCTCGGCGTCTCGGTGGCGGTGCGGACGCTGCTGGTGCTCAGCACGGTGGCCGTGGCGCTGGCCGTGCCCTTCTTCGGGTACCTGATGGCGCTGGTGGGGTCGCTGCTCAGCGTCGGCGCGTCCATGCTGCTGCCGTGCGCCTGCTACGTCCGCCTCTTCGGCCCGCCGCGCCGCGCCGCAGAGGCCGCGGCGGTGGTGGCCATCGTGGCGCTGGGCTTCCTGGTCGTGGTCACCGGGACGTACGACTCGCTCGTGCAAATTGTCCGCGAGCTCATGACGTGACTCTTTCGCTGCTCGCGGCAGCGCAACCACGCAATCGCACGGATGACAAAACACATGCTCAAAGAATGTTCTCGCATGTTCCGTGCTAACCCAGAGCCAGACAAGATGGAGCTGGAACATGTGCGCGATGCGGTGCAAAATCTCTGGCTCTTTTGCGCGTACAGGCGGCTAGAACGAACCAAGCTCGGAGCATGACCTATACGGACAATGAGTCGCTGCAAAGTCATGCGCACGATAATGATGTTCAGGGGCGGAGCTAGGAATTCACCATGAGGGGGGCCGGAGAGTAAAATTTGTGTTATGAGGGGGGCTAAAATTATTTTTTTCCTTTGATTGTATGGTGAATTTGTGTGTACAATACAGGAGTGCATGAACCATAGGGGGGGACCAGGCCCCTGCTCGCCCCGCCCCCCCCTGGCTCCGCCCCTGATGATGTTGATCCGACAGTGCAAGGATGCAAGGCAAGATTTATTCATGAATTCTTTCTGTTGTTGCACAAAGAAAAGGAAGTATTTTACAGGAATCAAAGAATGGTTAGCACAACTTATTTCTTTTTTATACTGAACCTTTATGTCTCTGGTTTAATATATTATAATCAGTAGGGGTCTTTTGGCAAGGTGGGCCCCTCTTGTTGTACCCCCCCCCCCCCCCCCCCCCCCCCCCACCCAAAATAAAAAAAGTCATGCGCACGACTTTGCAACTGTCCATGTCTGTAACTGCTTTTGTACGTGGCTGGAAAGCGCTTTGCACCGACGATTGGCCTCGTGCTCGCACTCGCACCGACGATTGCCACAGACCATTTGACTCGTTTTGCAAATTTGGGGTTCAGGATCTATTCAAGTGGTTAAGTCCGACATGGCACTTCCAACAAGAAAATAAGCTTGGGTTGTACCCCTTGATCGGAGTGATTAAGTCCGACATGGCATTTCCAACAAGAAAATAACATCTGATTGCGCTACAACACCGGCTGATTGCACGTGCGCTCTCTCTCTCTCTCACACACCGGGAGGCGAACATTGGTGAGACGAGGAAGTGGCTGTCGTTGTGGCCGACTCCAAAAGACTGTGGCCTGTCGAAAGGAGGTGGTACAAACCATGCCTGACAAAATCCGAGTCGTTCGGCACTGTTTGTTTCAGTTTTTGTTGAAATGAGGTTCTGAAAAGATGGCTTTTGAAACGTTTAAATGCATTTTTTTTAACTAAAAGGTTCACCCAAAGCTGCAAATATAAGCTTCAAGCAAAACAAAAGAGGGCTTTACTTCATTACTTGTGACTCTTGCACTCGAACTTGAATTCCTCCACTGAGGGATGGATACTGGCCCGTGCTCAACCACTTAAATAGATTCTAAATTCAGATGTGCAAAATGACAATTGATGTGCCCAAGTGATGTAGTACAATTTTTTTCTTGAAATTATATTGTCTTTTCTTTTTTATCATGGAGTCATGGGTTGTTTCTCTTTGGTCATGAGATGTTAATTACCACTAAAAGGCTTTGTTCTAAATTTCATGCCTTCGTGGGCATTTGTGGCCTTCGTGGGCTTGGTTTTGGCATGTGGGCTGAATATTCGAAAATCAAACGACTCGGTGATTTTTTGAATAAATTTGGTGTCTCAAGAATGTGGTCAGCAAAATGCTCGGATTATTTCAACTCTGATTTCAATTTTTTTTTATGATTACACAATACAACTCAGACAGTCACAACGCACACACATTCACCCTTATAAACGCACATATGCAAACCCTATTTCTATGAGCATCTTCGAAGATTGAGCTGACAAAAATTTGAGATTGACTAAAAAAAAATTCTCTGTTATCGGTTTACAAATTTATGGATCAAATTTCACATATGCATACTGGAACGGCCTCTTGTCAGCTGCGTATCAAAGTTCGTTCCAGAATTCGTTCCTCTGGTCGCGCAACCTGCTTGGCAAACCGGCAATGGCTCCACTCGAACGACCGGCCGTCTTTTCTTTGAGGGGTGTGTGAAGAAGATGGCATATGCTTCCTCCTCTGCTGGTATAGTACTACTCTCTTCCACCTAGGATTTTCGGCGGCGCCGTGGTCAAACAAACCATATTTTGTGTACCTCCTCAAGTCTCCATCGAGCACCGTGCGCCGCGAGTAAACAACTTTGTGGGCGGCAGGACACTGGATGTACGTACCGGACAAAAGCCTCGCGGTGCTCGGTGGGGCGATCCCGACGAAACACGGTGATTCGTGAACCAGCCAACCCGACACACGGATCTGTACCATGGCTGGCTGGCCGTCGCGCACATGGCTTGCAAGTTGCAACTGAATGGCGAGGACGAGTTGGCGACGTATGACGACGATGGCCGCTGGCTCGCGGCCGTGAACCCTATCCCCTGCTGCCACACACGGCGCGCGGCAGCGGGAACGCACGTGAAGCTGTGGCCAAAAGCTCCAAACCAGCGGATATCCAAAACAAAGCCTATACCTGCTGTAATTTGCTTGCCTCTCCGGCAAGGCGCCGAGCATAGAAGCCAGCCAGGTTTTATGCTTTTGGGATATCTCACCGTGCATCGGTGCATTTCGACCGCTGGACGACGCTGCTGCCGCGTCGGAGTTTCGCTCTCCAATTTGGCGCGCCCACGAGGCGCATGCACAAATCCCCAAACTCGTGGTCCTCGTCACGTGTCCACGGGGGCAAACGAACAACGTAGGGTTCGCTTATATACGGCTGCGGATTAGCCGCGGGCGAGGATTTCGCTCGCGGCGGCGCGCACGACGGCTCGTTGCATCAGCTCTGTTTTCGGCCATCGCATCGCGTGCTTTCGCGGCGCCTGCAGCTGCAGTTCGAGGAGTGCTGGGACAGGGAGGAGGAGGCGGATAAGATGGCCATTGGAGGAGCAGCGCCGCCCGACGACCCTCCCCGCGGCTCGCCGGCTGCAGCGTTGCCGGGCCTGGAGCAGCCTCTCCTCCGCGCCCACGGCGCCCTGCCGCCGGGGCGCAAGGATCCGGCCGCCGGCGTCCACGACCACGAGGCGCAGCGCTCCCCGGAGGACGACGAAGGCGCGACGTTCGTGCGGACCTGCTTCAACGGCCTCAACGGCCTGTCCGGTGAGTGAGCGAGCCCAAAGGCGCCGCCATCTTCGTTGCAAACCATCTACTACAGTATCTTCCTCTGTTTGGAGGACGGAGTTGCCGACCTGACTTCAGTCTCTCGTTCTTGGCTGCTGCTGCGGCGCAGGTGTCGGGCTGCTCTCCATCCCGTACGCCCTGTCGGAGGGCGGGTGGCTGAGCCTGGCGCTCCTCCCCGCCGTCGCCGCGGTCTGCTGCTACACGGGCCTGCTCCTGCAGCGCTGCATGGCCGCGTCGCCGGCGGCGCGGGGCGGCTACCCGGACATCGGCGCGCTCGCCTTCGGCCGCGGCGGCCGCCTCGCCGCCTCGGCGTTCCTCTACGCCGAGCTCTACCTCGTCGCCATCGGTTTCCTCATCCTGGAGGGGGACAACCTCGACAAGCTCTTCCCCGGCACAAGCCTCAGCCTCGTCGGCGGCGTCGTCGTCTCCGGGAAGCCGCTCTTCGTCGTGCTCGTCGCGCTCGTCATCCTGCCCACCACCTGGCTCCGGAGCCTGGCCGTGCTCGCGTACGTGTCCGCCAGCGGCGTGCTCGCGTCGGCTGTCGTCGTCGTCTGTGTGCTGTGGACCGCGGTCGCCGACGGCGTCGGGTTCCACGGGAAGGGGAGGATGATCAATGTCGCCGGCCTGCCCACCGCTCTCGGCCTCTACACCTTCTGCTACTGCGGCCACGCCATTTTCCCGACGCTCTGCAATTCCATGAAAGAGAAGAAAAAGTTCTCCAGGGTGAGTACCGATCGATTTCATCCAACAGCGAACCTATGAGAAGTTAGCAACCGTGCCATTGGAGCCTCAACTAACACTGATTGTGAAAGTAACCTAACCTTCGTACGTTTGTTATATAAAACTCAGCCTTCAGTAGGTTTGTTCCAGAACATTTATCTTGTTGTAGCATCAACAGTCTTGCACGTGGCAGCAACATACATAAAACCTGTATATAGTGCCTCGAAACTAGATAGTTTGTCACTTCTTGTTTGGTACTAGTAGGAACAAACAACAGGCATAGTACTAACAAAAATGAGTTTAACCTGACTGAAGACTGATCCTGACTGAATTTAGCGTTGCCTGTCTCTTCCGCTTGCGTAGGTGCTGGTCATCTGCTTCGCCGCATGCACTCTCAACTACGGATCCATGGCGATTCTCGGCTACCTCATGTACGGCGACGACGTCAAGTCCCAAGTGACGCTGAACCTGCCGGAGGGCAAGATCAGCTCAAAGCTGGCCATCTACACGACCCTGATCAACCCGTTCTCCAAGTACGCCCTGATGGTGTCGCCGCTCGCGATGGCCGTGGAGGAGAGGCTGCAGCTCGCCGGCAACAAGAGGTCCGTCAACGTCCTGGTCAGGACGCTCATCGTCGTCAGCACGGTGGTCGTCGCGCTCGCGGTCCCCTTTTTCGGCCACCTCATGGCGCTCGTCGGCTCGCTCCTCAGCGTCATGGCCTCGATGCTGCTCCCCTGCATCTTCTACCTCAAGATCTTCGGCACGGCGCGCTGCGGCAAGGCGGAGGTCGCGCTGATCGCCGCGATCATCGTTCTTGGCTCCCTGGTGGCGGCAACAGGGACGTACTCTTCTCTGAAGAATATTCTTCAAGAGTTCTGAACAAGAGCAGAACATCACTATATATGTCTGAAGAATCGGCCGGTGTCCATTTGTAGCAGCTCAGCTCTAGGATGTTGTAGGCAGGGTCGCAGGGAAGGTCCACGTGTTATAGTTTCATCTGAGGCATTGGATGCTTGAGAGCTTCTTAGGCCATGCACTTCTTTGAGAAAAAAACGCATGTAGTCATTTCCGACCGTAGGAGAGCACTCCAGCCAATTCGGCTGTATGAAGTAAATAAATTGATCCATTTTACTGAAGCCTTGTGACTGCGTCGCTTACTGCTTTCAGAGGTTCAGGGCAAAGCCTAAAAGCTCCAGGGGGCGCACATTTTATCATAAAACTATCTTCTTTCCGCCAACTCATAGTGTTGCTGTTTCTCCAACAGATTTATTTTGATTAGCTCAACAGAAGAATTCAAGAAATGCTATCACATTCCCAAGCAGTACTACTTTGTAAAGGAACTACAAATAAATTAACACCAGCTTGTCATTGCCAAGAACCGTGTAGCTCTGTTGTTCATCATTCAAAGGATAGTACATACAAGATACAAACAATCCGACTGACTCGACTCGGCAACATGGCTCAACAAACTACTAAAATGATTATTACGAGATAGAAAAAAAAAAGCTATCGCCCCCTTCTGAAGAACAAGAGGAGCACACATCGGCAGCTACGGAAACTGAAGCAGACGAGAAGTACAGGCCGTGGAAACGAGGAAAGCTTGAAGGACGATGCCTCACGCGCATCAGAGGGAGATGAAGCCTTCCTTGACGAGGAGCCCGCGGACGAGCCTTTGGCTCAGTGGCAAGGCGCCCGAGTGGCAGCCAGCCCGCCCGGGTTCGATCCCCAGGATCGACTCGGTGTGCCGCACCGGCCGGGATTTAGTCCCGGGTGTGGAAAAAAATCCCCTCGTCCTCCCCAGTTTAAAGCACATGGTTAAGACTCGCGCCGCAGCTCACAACGGCCAGCTGAGTCCCTGTGTATGGATGGGGAGGGGGTTCGGGGGTTTTCTCGGCCTGCGTGAGAAGGCTCTTCTCCTTAATATAATGCCGTCGGGGGCGGTTCTTCCCCTGGCAGGTCGAGTTTTTTGACGAGGAGCCCGAAGACGAGGACGCCGAACCCGGCGGCGATGCACTGCGTGCTGGACACCACCGTCTGCTGGTAAGCCAGCAGCGTCACGGCGGCGCCCACGCACCCGATCAAGAACCCGCTCAGGTTCCGGTCCATGCCGACGCCGTCGCCGCTTCTTGCCTCCTCGATCACTGGCTGCTGTTCTTCGTCTTCTTGCTCGGATGTTGTTGCGCGTATGCTAGGCAAGAAGGGATGGGGAGGGTTGGGGAAGAGGAATTAAAGCCGCAAAGTCAACGGCTTTGGTGGGGATGAGGGGGCAAGAAGTCAGCATATGGAGGGTATGAAAGGCCGGGTGCCGTTTTCAGGCTTGAGAAGCGTCGATTCGTAATGTCATTTTGTCAACACCCTTGTGTAATCAATTAGCATAATTTGCTACAAGTAATTTATCCAACGTGCTCCTTCTTACTCTTGGCCTCTTGGGACCGTCAGATACGTTAAGATTGACTAATCTTTTGGAGGCACATGTCGGCTAGACTATCTGGGTTTTCTCTCTCTTCGGTGGAAACAATCTGGCTTGATGATCATCTTAGAAAAAATATTAGTGTTAAGATTGATAATTTCTGTTCTCTTATGTCTCTGAAGAAGTGAAGATTGAAGAATAGGGCAGAAATCAATTTTACAAACCAGAAATGAAATCCGTACGTCTGTCTAAATTTTAGCTCTCTGTACCGAATGGACTGGGCTGATTACATTGTGCAGTTTGAGATCATCAAGCCCGTAGCTGGATTCAAATTTGGATACTGCCTAGCTTCTCGGCCCAGCCCATAGGCCTGAGTACTGTCCACTCCTTGGCAAATGCATGCCAGGTAGCCTTTTTTTTTTTCAGGGAAGCCAGGTTGCCAGTTGAGATGAGATGACGAAATCTCCTCCCGGAAAATTTTAGATAAAGGGAACTCTATTTCATCCCGCCAATGGAGATATCCCGATTTCTCCACAATGGCTCCTCCCGAAAAATAAGAGATAGAAAATGCGAGGTGAAGAACGACAGCCCAGAGAGTCTAATTTTTTATGCCTTAGTAAAAAACTGCTCTTCGCATCGCTGTGTTATGTCGAACTGCTTCAACAACGATCAAAATGATTCGATATCATTATTTAAGTATGCATTATCCACCCATTGCACTGGAAAGCCTTTAATAACAACCAAATAAAAGACTGATTTCATTATTACTCCTAGCGAAGAAGCCGGGATCGGATCGCTGTAAAGGTCATCTAGAGGGCACTACCACACAGTACCAAAAGTAGAAATGAACTAGGATTGATCATACCGCAGTTTTGGGGTTTGGAAATGTGCAAAAGGAGGTCCTGTTGAGAAAAAAATATTCGCAACTTGTTAGTCTCATTTGAGCAAGTAAGAGCAGGTGCAGAGTCAACCAATGCCACGGCGAGCTTTAATGGGTGTTTCCAATTGTCAAAGCCACCTAAATCACCACTTTGGCTCTGGCCTGCTGTTGGTTTTGTTGGGGCATCAGCTGCTTCCCATCCTAATGGAAACCTCATGTCACAATACATGTATAAGAAGGGCTGACCACTGGAGTCATCTCATCGATCTCAAGCAAAAAACCACCTAGCGACCAGCACCTCCAGCAGCTCTTATCCCTTCCATCTTATTAGTTCGTTCGTCCGTGACTTGCTCCTCGAGAAGCAAAGCGATGACGAAGGACGTGGTGGTTGAGCATGGGGAGAGCTCCAAGGCGCCGCTGGTGGCGCCGCTGGCGTCGGGCGTGAACCGCGCCGTGTCCATCATCGACGTGTTCCTCCGGTTTATCGCCATCATCGGCACCATCGGCAGCGCCATCTCCATGGGCACCACCAACGAGACGCTCCCGTTCTTCACGCAGTTCATCCAGTTCGAGGCCAAGTACAGCGACCTCCCGTCCTTCACGTAAGTTGGCGGTGTCGACGTCACTGCTACAAATTAAACAGAGGTTCGCTTTTAGTTTGCTCCTCCTCGCACGTATATTTCTAACTTGAGCATGCATGACGCAGGTTCTTCGTGGCGGCGAACGCGGTGGTGTGCTCGTACCTCGTCCTGTCCATCCCGTTGTCCATCGTGAACATCATCAGGCCCAGGGCGCGTTACAGCCGCCTGATCCTGGTGTTCTTGGACACGGTAGTTAACGTCGCTCGAATTAAGAACAACTTTTCTGATGATTGATGCATGATCAATGACATCTGAACATAAATTTGTATGAACCTGCAGGCGTCGCTGGCCCTGCTGACGGCCGGCGCGTCGGCGGCTGCGGCGATCGTGTACCTGGCGCACAAGGGCAACGTGCGGGCCAACTGGTTCGCCATCTGCCAGCAGTTCGACTCCTTCTGCGAGCGCATCTCGGGATCCCTCATCGGCTCCTTCGCCGCCATGGTCATCCTCATCGCGCTCATCACGCTCTCGGCGTTCGCGCTCGCCAGGCGCCACTGATCGATCGCGACGCCAAGCCGGGAAGGCGGGAAGGAAGCAGAGGAGCTCTGCTTTCTTCCCAGCGCGCGCTGCTCGGTTCCGTCGTGCGTACACCAAAATACTCGTGCACGCGGCTGTTTTTTCTTGTGTGGCTTCTTTTCCCGGTTATGCTTTTTGTTTGCTCTATGGCTTCGCTCGATCTACTGTAACTGTCCTTGAACTGTATAAGGACGACTCAAATTACTGTATGCAGTGTGGTAATAGTTGAAAGAAAATGTCTGAATCTCTTTTTGTTTCAAAAAAGAGAAAATGTCTGAATTTCGGAGTCCAGCATCATCCATGGGCCGCATGTGCTCTGGGCTGGGCCCATTCACCGCTCCCCAGTGGCCTTTAGAGACGGCCCGTCTCTAGTCCCATCTCCCTCTCTGTCTCGCCTCCGAGAACTCCCCTCTCTCTCTCGCCCTGTAGCCGACCCGCCGACCGGCCGCCCACACCTCGCCGATCCGCCCACCAGCCGGTTGTGGTTCCAAGGAGAAGCGGCGTCGCGTCAGTCCAACCCCCAGCCAGGGCTCACCGGAAGGCGGAGCCGCATAAACCGCCTTGCTGGCCACTCAAACCTAGCTAAACCTCCTCAAGCGATTCGATCTCGAGCTCCTCACGCTCAACGTAGTAGTTGCAGCATCGGCAGCACCTAAAAAACTCCTTGTGGGTAAGTTCTTGTGTTACGTTCATGAAATTTGTTCTATTGGAATAGAAGTATGCCACAGTTTGGGTTAGAAATCCTCGTTTTGTTTCATACAGAACATACCTACTTGGCACTGTCCTGAATGACATTCAGCCAAATTTAAAATGAAAACCATATGGACTGTGGTAGATTGCCAGGTGGATTTGGATGGGATGATGTGCTAGACATTTTGGAAGAAAATAGTGTTATGTGCTCAAATGGACGGGCTGTTGTCATGTCTTATCATTCCACATGGAATTTATGTTTATGAACAATGGAGGCGTGTTCTAAAATTTCTCCATGGTACTTGTTCATTTCTGCAGGATCCTAACAACGTTTGGGTGTGCATACCATGTCCATCTTCCGCTCCTTCATTCCACGAATTGCAAGATCTAATGCTTGGAGATGCTTTTCTACTGAGATTCCTCCAGCTACTATAGCAGAGCTAAATAAGGTTAGGCATCTGGATATCCCTTTTGGATATTGTCTTTGGCTACTGTTACTTCATCTGTTATCTACATGGCTTACTGAAAATAGAGTACGAGTCATGGTATGTGTATTGGCACATTCTATGCGAGGCTTAATGAAATTGGATATGGAACGGAGTACAGTCCGGTTGTAAGCTCCAGGTTGCAGTCATTTGAAGCTAAGTATACATGAGTTGAAATTAATCTGTTACCTGAATAGACAATTGCTTATGAATTTGATGCTACCCACAATATGATGTTTCAATACCTCAACTAAAAACATATGTTGAATTCTTCATGTTAAAGTTTTACAGAACTACCATAGTGCCGAAATAGTGAAAATCGCACCACACATGATGCGTTTGAGTTGGCTAATTGATATATATACTTTAATGATGCTAGGTGTGCCATTTGTACTTCCCAGTTTGTGTTTATGAGTTCGATCTTGCCACTATACTTTACGATCTCTTAGTTGCTTGATTGTAGTATTATGCAGAATCACCAAAATAAGGCAGTATCTACAAAAGCTAAATATCGGTTTCTAACTTTATCTTGTGCATTGACTTCATAAAAGTTTGTTTAAATAAATTTTTTGGGCGTTCAAGGTAATGAGATTGTTAATAACTATCTTGAAAATTGTGATCATAGGAAATGGAATCAATATTTGGGGAATCTCCTTCACCTAGTCCTTTAGGATCAAGCCCTCCCCAGCAACCAGCCCAGCCCACTTACAGAGCTGAGGATTCAGTACCAGTCCTTACCCATATTGATAGCAGCGGGCAGGCGAAGATGGTTGATGTCTCACATAAACAAGACAGCATGAGAGTTGCTATAGCGAGCTGCAAGGTCTTACTAGGTCAAAAGGTGTTTAATTTGGTGGCATCAAACCAGATCGCAAAAGGAGATGTCCTCACTGTTGCCAAGATTGCTGGAATTACTGGTGCAAAGCAAACTAGCAACCTCATACCCATGTGCCACAATATTAATCTTTCCCATGTCCGTGTTGATCTTACTCTCAACGAAGAGGATTCTAGTGTCGTGATAGAAGGAGAAGCCACAACCAGCGGAAAGACGGGGGTTGAGATGGAAGCAATGACTGCAGTAGCAATTGCTGGTCTCACAATTTATGACATGTGCAAAGCTGCTTCAAAGGACATTTGCATAACAGATGTTCGCCTCCAGCACAAGTCTGGGGGAAAGAGTGGAAGTTGGTCCAGGAATTGAAGCGTTCAATTATTGCTCTGAGCAGACCATACAAAATCCATGCATTAAAAGGTTTTCTGATTCTCACACCACAAAGGTTTTGATTTGACTTTGAATGCATATCTCGTTGAATGTTTTGAGACATCATTCGAGTCTCTGTATTACCATGTTCTGTACATACTCTATTCTATGACTTTCAAAGAGCTGGTTATATCGATTCATGTCAATTTTTTAGTTCCGTTCCTTGTTGCATTGGCCATTGTTGTGGTGTTATTGTTCATTATCCTTCCTTGAGTGTTCGAGATCAAAATCAGAACATTCATTGAACATGGTAAAGACAAAAATAGAGTGATAGGCTAGTAAATATGGTGTCAAATGGTACCATAATTAAATAAGTTGTAATTTTTCAACATGGAACCAACATTTAAATGCTTATTGTCAATAAGTTATATTATTGTCCAAATAAGTTGTAATTTTTCAACATGGAACCAACATTTAAATGCTTATTGTCAATAAGTTATAGTATTTTTCAAACCATATTTCATATTTATAAGTTGAACGTCTTGTCTACTATTCAGAATCTTGCATATGCAGATATGCTTTCGGAAGATAGATGAAAGTAAGGAATAATGATGGTAATGATGTTGAGATAATCTCCTATTGTGTTACAAGAATTGGAGCGAATGCTACTATTTACACTTGTAGCATCTCTAGCTAGTGGTCACAGAACAGTAATAGAGCTGGCCTCCTTCACGATTTTAGCTCAAATTGTAGCTTCTCTGTTTTGTAGTCCTCCATTCTGAAATTGTTGTCTCCATCCAGCTCCATTTTGACCTAAATGGCGTCTGCAAAAAAAGAACGGACGAGTATCTGCTAATCAGGAAATCACGACTGATGCAATTCGGAGTTGGTGTGATATCGTTGATAACAGTTGATCTGATGGTGGATGTATGTATATATGTATCGTTTCATGGTGGGGCAAAAAATATTCTTCATGAATGTGACACAAGTGAATGACAGAATAGCCAGTGCCTTTTTTTAAAAAAAAATCTTGTAACTGTATCAGCTGGGAATTTTATTACATTTGGTCGGTCATGTTTGTACGAACTCCTTGTCTAATATCCTCTGTCCAAAAGACAGGAATTGAATATGTGATGCACAAGAGCAGGTGTTATTTTGCTTTCATCCAGTTTATGGTGTGACCAGGCATGCAATACAGAAACTTTCTTCCTAGTTCATAACGACGAGATGAAGTTATTTCCAGGTAATGACGAAATCTTACATTGCCTAACTACTGTGTCTTTGTTCATAACCTACCACGGATATAATTTGCTTCCTTTAGTTGGTGTCAGAATTGCTTTCTGTTACTCGGATGCTGCTGCTATCTTCAGATGACGCAGGGAGAACATTTTATATCTTGATGTGCCCATACGTGGCATCTGTTTAACCCATTAGCTATTTGGCTGAACATGCTGGATGTGAGATAGTGTCTCAGAGAAGGAAGGCAAAGGAAATTTCCCACATCAGGATCATTTAGGTGAAAGTTCATATTTCGTTTTCCTTTGTTGTTCTGTGATGACATGATTCATCTTCCATTTGTCATCATGTTGTTGGGGAAAAAAGACTTGCTTTAAACTATGAGAACAGGAATATTTTAGTATAATGGCCAAACATGTAGGAGGTGAGACAATGACTCTTTGTAGGACGACATAAGACAAATATACTACAAAAATAACGTATGTCGTGTTTCTTGTTTCCTTTTTTTTAATCGCTTGTTTCCTAGTTCTTCTGAAGATATTACTTTCAGTTACTCTCTGCTGATATGAGCTGCAGTATCAGCAATAGCTGCAGGCATTGTGCTCCGGTGCCAGAAAGCAGCAGCAGTAGATATTACTTTCAGTCCATGGCATGACGGTAGTGATGAGCACTGCAAATCTGAAGTAGTTGGGATTCTTGTATCTGACCATCTGTATTAACATTCTCTTCGTGGCAAATGAACAGTTGCATTGAACATTATTCGTCTGCATGTTCATCAAAATTTGTGTATATTGTTAAACTAAGGTTTTGGACTTCCCCTGCAGTGTGCCACCGCATTAGCGACTTGAAACCGACACCGCAGAAATCTGTCTGTCCGTTCAATTATTTATCGTCTTTTGACCAGCAGCTAGTTGTCATGAGTTTTCGTTCTGTTCGTTGATGCTATCTGAAAAGGTCAATTTCTTCAAAGCCTCGTCCCAGCCACGCAGAAATTGTTGAGCTGGCCCAGTGGAAGGAAGAGAGTAAGCAGAAAATGCCACCAAGCATATTTTGGTCAATGATCCATGGTGTCTGCAACCCCATGGTCTTGCAGATCACGATTTCACCGGCATTAGATTATAAATAGTGAGTACATTTTTTGGTTCTCTCTGAGGCGCTATGGTGGCACGTATGATGCGTGACCATTCTGAACTAATGAACATTGTGCTCTTATGGATAATAAGTGGATAGCTGGTTAGCAAAGAACATATACGGTTTAAGGTAAAAAGACGTCAATCTGAGAAGGGAAGCATGGAGAAACCAAAGTAGTATGATGCTTTTTCTTTCTAGTTCCTGCTATTAGTTGCTAACAGCCTAACATTAGCATCCTGATCATTTCCGTAAAACGATTCCCTGGTCTCGTCACCTTGAATCATCACGCGCCCACTGGTTCGACATGGTGTTTTCGCGAGGGAAAGGTTCCAGAAATGGTGGGAAAAGACGCTGGCACGTCAATTACGATATGCTTAAGAGCTTGATAAATGCTGCCCCATCGTTTTCCGCTAGGAGGTTTAGTTTGGTCCATTGGGATGGGCCATGCTACCGGATGATTTGCCGTGCGCGCTCGCGACAGGATGAGAGACGTGAAGATTCGAAAATGCAGTCGAGTCAAGAATTGCAGACATGAACAGGTAAAGAGCTCTTTTGATTATTATTTTTTTTTCAAAAAAAGGAGCGGGTAGCGGTCACTTGGAAAAAGCGTACGTGCTTCTCTGTTGAAGAAAAAGGTCCACTGCTGGGTGGTGATTCGAGAGACATGCCGCAAAAGGGAAGTTGAACAGGTACACGTACACTTGGCGTGGTAACCACACATACTACACTTGTACAGCTGCTGAATGAATTGTATAATCGACACATGAACGATTGCCTCCCCCGCGCGTGGCGAGCATCAGTGCCAATCAGCAGCTGAGCAGACTAGTCGGCATCGGAGAAATCACGAGCCGCGGCATTGAGCGCGCTTCCAACTAACAAACTGCACACGTGTGACTCGATCTGCAAATGTCAAGGGGGCGCAGATGCGCACGACTTGTCTTCCTTATCCTTCCTCCTCGCAAGCCAATAATATCATATGGCGAGCGGCGCGGCCGGCACACATGGCGGCTCGGCACCCGCCTGACGCGATCCAAGTTCAACGAGCAGCGGGAGGCGATAACCTTTTTTAACCGGGGCGAGCGTTCCTTTCGTACGTGGAAGGCTTGCCAGGTTGGATCACGTACGTACGGCGTCGCGATCGAAACGAGAGCCTATCGGCTCGGTGCACGTCCCGCGCACGACGATCACCGGGAGTCGTGGTCCGGCCACGGTGTAGCTATCATCTTGACAGCCGAAGCTTAGGTGCATGCGTGCGCCGGGGTGAAGTGTACGTACGTGCCCCAAAGGGAATGGACGCCGGGTCGCGTGCATGCGTGTGGACGGAGGCCGAGTGGCCGACGCGCGGATCACGTTGCCCGCGCGGCCGGGCTGGACTCCTTCCTTCCTTGTCCGGCCGCAGCCGCCGCGACATGCGTCGGGGGGCGTTAGCTTCCGTCGGCACAGCACGTCGCCGTCGTGGTTCGCGCCCCTTCCGGGAGCGCGGCCGCGCCCCACGGAAAGCCGTCGCTTTGCCCGGGCTTGGCTCCCTCTGCTTTGACTTGCCGGTTTCGGAGGCGTACGTTTTTCCAGTTGGATTGGATGGCGACGCTACGGTGGTGTGCGTGTCACCGCGGCCGCGGCAGCCGGGGGTATGGGTAGTAGTAGGTGAGTACTACCTTTTGAACAGCTGGCATGCAGGTACCGAGGCGCGCGCCCGGGACGACTGGCGAGGTGTGGTTCCGTCTATTGCGGGGTGGTCTTGTGCTCGCGTGGCGATGTTGCGCGGGAGCATGACTGCCTGGGCAGTGGGCACGAACCAGATACCCTGCTAATGGATAGATGAACTCGACTGACTACGCACGCGCGCTTCATCAGCAAACTGGGAAGAAACACATGCCTGAATGTGAATCCATCAATCAAGCTGCCCATGTACAGCCGAGGAATATCCTCGGGATATCCGTTGCTTAAAGACGAAGAATAACGCGTAGCTTTCTACATATACAGGATCGCAGCTAAATTAAGCTCGCGATCGATATATTCCCGAGTGTCTGCAAACGATAGGCCAACATCACATCCGTGGCCGTGCAATGATGAGTTGGAGCTTGAAAGCCACGGCTAGTGAAGTCGATCGGGCTAAGCTCGTGTCTAGCTAGCTAGCTCGATCAGTGGCTGCTGCTGCTGCTGCATGCTAGCGAGTAGTAGTATCGTGAAGCGGATCGGCACATGACCATGAAAAAGGCCGCTTTGTCCGCTGATGATTTTGAGAAGGACGGAAGCCCTGCCAACTTAGAAGGGGGCAAACTCTAGCTAGGCACTGCACTGATGATGTATCTTGATGTGTATGTCGTCGACATGTCACCAGTCGGTCATCATTTCAATTCCATCCATGTAGGATCCACTTAATTGGTACTAGTTGGCGCACAGCTGCTCACACCACAAGGGAGCAACTTCGGTTCATCGATCAGAGGTTTTCTTTTTCTTTAATTATTCATGAAGCAACAAACATACGTGAGAGATCACTAAGTTATCCGCAACAGATGATACATGTGCAGTGAGTGAGTCCAACGGGCTCCTACCTTTTCTAGACAGACACGGCTCTAAATTTCTGAATAGCTTCTGTGGCAATATCTGGTCTTTTTCTGCGTTCCACCTAGATTTTGCTGGCTGAAGCTCACCTGTAATGACGTTTTTCAGGTTGAGATTTGTCGCGCACTTGAGCATTCGAAAAACACTTGAGCTTTCGATAGTAGCAGAGCTCGATCTCCCGAGGAATTACAACGGTGGTCATTTAAGCTTTTGCCGTGCTGGATTATAAGTGCAAAAAATTCAGAGAATCTATGATCCAGAGCAGGTTTGAGTTTGAACGGAGTACTCCTCCAGCATCTGATGCTTGAGTCTCTCTTTTCAACAAAAACTATCAATATTTCGCTTTCTATATGTGTACATGGGCGGGGCCTACCTCAAATCACATTACTCATCAATCATCACACCCCAATCGTGTTATGCACTAGCTTTTCTTTATCCAACAATACCACAAAACTAGTCGACTTATTATAATACATATTATATACTATCCTCAACACGCGACAAATAATACATTTATCTCGTATGTGTCCAAATCTGAATTCTGCAGCTAGTGGACGCCCACAAGGAATAATGTACAGTAGCCTGTCTTTGTACGTATATCAATTCGAGCCCCCACAGTTCCAAGTTGATACTTTGTTGCCAGATGGCTCTGCACCTGTGCAGAGGATGGTCTTTAAGAAACGGACGAGCGTATAACTGGATTGGATTCTTGATCTCTTTGGACACATCTGCATGTAGGATGATGTCGTGATCGACCACTCCTTGTCCACCTGTGATCGGTGTGCTGTCCCTGAGCTAGGGTTCATCATGCTTGGCACCGATGGATTGGCTCCTTCGGGAGATCAAGCTGGCCTCCTCCATCCTTTTGCGTCGGTAGGCCAAACTTTATTAATTGGATGTGTCAAACGGGAAGCAATTCTTGACATCAAGCCAATAATATGACACCGCGTTTAGACTAGTAGTACTGTAACGTAATCTGGCCTGAGTAATAGTGCAATCAACACCTTCTGAAAATGCAGAGACAAGTGATTAGCTTGACCGCTTACTCCGGTCCGGGGCTAATGATATTATGATGGCCAGCTGGATGATGCATTCGGTCGGGATAATTTTCTCTAGCTACGTCTCATTCAGCAGAGTGCAGAGAACTATGAAATTCAGAAACTTGACACCGCCAAAAAAAAAAGAATTCATAAACTTTAGGCTAAAACACTTTAATCTTATTGCTTTGTTGGTGCAACGAACCCTTTAGCTGTGACGAAGCAAGTTAATTGGTCAAGGAAACAGCAGCTGTAGAACCATCTGTGCCCAATTGGCATGCACACATCAGGCCATCTCCCTGGGAGTTCCTTCGCGCCACGTCTCTTTCTACTAAAAGGACGCCGTGCCGTTTCAGTATTTAAACCTGGCCACCACCTCCCCCTTTCCCTTGATCCATCACTTCCTCTTTCTCTCGCACCCTCAAATCTGTTACTGCTCTAAGAGGTAATCAGCTTGTTGCCACTTCAATTTCCTTTTCTTTTACTTTTTCCTGGGCCCTTAGAACATCCTCAGTGTTCTATGCGCTGAATAAAGAAAACTCTTGTCGCACCTATTGAATTTCATATGTTAGGCTTGTCCTGCCAAGTACTTTTTCACCAATTTTTAAATCCATGTTGATTTGTTCGGTTCCAGAGGTGCAATCGATGTGTATTACTAGCATACAAGCAGTTTGCTTTGATTCCTCTTTGTCTGAAAAAATCTGGAGCCCTGTCTTAATTTAGGCGTATCTTCTATGTGTGTATAAATGTTTCAGGGCAGCAGTTGCAGTTGGCGCAACAGCAGAGACGCCGCCCCTGCCAGCTCTGCCGCGTAGCGAGTAGGAGAGGTGAAAGGAACTGGCAATGGAGCAGGGCTTGCACCAGCCCATGGACCTGCCGCCGGGCTTCCGGTTCCACCCGACGGACGAGGAGCTCATCACCCACTACCTCGCCCGGAAGGTCGCCGACGCCCGCTTTGCCGCGCTCGCCGTCGGCGAGGCCGACCTCAACAAGACCGAGCCCTGGGACTTGCCATGTAAGCAAAGCACCTTCCTCCATCACCCAATCGATCTCCATACGAACTGCATATTGTGTATGCAGAATCTAAGACGGTCGTGCGTCCTTAATTGTGCAGCGCTGGCGAAGATGGGGGAGAAGGAGTGGTACTTCTTCTGCCTCAAGGACCGCAAGTACCCGACGGGGCTGAGGACGAACAGGGCCACGGAGGCCGGGTACTGGAAGGCCACGGGCAAGGACAAGGACATCTTCAGGGGCAAGGCGCTCGTGGGCTCCAAGAAGACGCTCGTCTTCTACACGGGGAGGGCGCCCAAGGGCGAGAAGTCCGGCTGGGTCATGCACGAGTACCGCCTCCACGGCAGGCTCAACGGCGTCCCGGCCAAGATCGCTTCCAAGGTTGGATTTTCCTTCCCTTTCCCCTTTATTTATGGAAGGATCTTCTTGAATTAGCATGTCGATCTGTGGCTTTTGTTTTAATTCGCACCGATCGATCGCGATAATGGGCACGTCTTAATTTGTTGCGTGCTTTTTTTGTTTTGGCAGAACGAGTGGGTGCTGTGCAGGGTGTTCAAGAAGAGCATCGTGGCGGGATTGGCGCCAGCAGCAGCAGCAGCCAAGAAAGGCGCCGGGGAGATGGACGACATGGGCATGTGTCACCTCCCCCCGCTCATGGACATGTCCGGCGCCGCCGCCGCCGTGAACCCCGCGGCGGCACACGTGACCTGCTTCTCCAACGCGCTGGAGGGCCAATTCTTCAACCAGGCGGTGGCACAGGCCGCCGCCGCCGGCGGCGATCATCTCAGCCTCGCCTCCTCCTCCCCGTTCCTGACGAGCTTCACGCAGTACGGGCAGCTGCACCAGGGCGTGAGCCTGGTGCAGCTCCTGGAGAGCAACGGGTACGGTAGCCTCGCCGCCGACGCGGGCAAGCAGCGGCAGGCGCCGCCGGCCTTGCCGTGCAAGCAGGGCGAGTGGGAGAGGCTGAGCGCGTCGCAGGACACCGGCCTCACGTCCGATGTGAACCCCGAGATATCCTCCTCCTCCGGCCAGAAATTCGATCAGGACCAGCTCTGGGGATACTGATGAGCTTCACACAAGTTCACGGCGATCACTATAGCAGTACTGTAAATAAACCTGTGAGATCGACCGAGGCATCCATCGAGCCTCGCTCCATTTGTTCGTGTGCTTGTAGGTTATTAGGCGATTGGGGGTGTAATTAGCATTTCTGTGTTCAAGATTTGGTGCAATATTCCTCGGGTTGTTGTCATCAAGCTATGAATCGATCGACGGCTGCTTCTCTGCTAGTAGTGAGTAGCAGGCAGCCATAGATAGTAGCTAGCTAGCGAGTTAGGCTTAAACAGTTCTTTGTGAAAAGTGAATAATGTGATATCATCCTGAACGTACCTAAAAGTTTGACTTGTTATGATACTCGTAGCCATACTGCTCCTAGTCCTATCTAATCCAGCATTAAAAGCTTGATTTTGTGTTGGCTTCGTCATTCACGCATTAGCATAACGTCGCTTCCTCCGGTCCATGATGGACTAGCATATATATCTCAACCGTCATACGCATAAACCACCCGCCAGCACAGTGAAAATGGTCACATGGATCGAGCGCCATAGGACGACGGCACAAGAACACACGACGCCGACGTCACCAGTTGGGTGCCAACGCGTCGTCGCCACGCCGGCGTTGGAGGCGGCGGCCTCCAGGTCCCCGGATGACACACGATGAAGATGATGATCGAGCAGCCTGGCTCGCTGATCCTCTTGTCGTCGTCGTCGTCGTGCCACAACACCATGCCCCGGCCCCCACGGCTCTGATTGATGGCGGCTTCTCCACGCGCCTGCGGGCCCGGTGCCGCGTCGCCGTCAGTGGGGGAATCGCGATGGCGCCGATTCACGCACGGAGAAATTGACGTCGCGCGCGCGCGAGCAACGTAACAGTACAGGGGCGATTAATTAGGTCAACTAATCGATCAGGGCGCGCGCCATCGTCGACAGCAACGGACGGAGCTCGCCAATGGCGCGGGGGCACCTGCGCCGGCCGGTTCTAGATCGTTTCAAATTTTATTTTGGATGACATGTATCGCACTTTTGTTTAGTGTGTCTCGTATCTCCGGGACATCTTCCCCTCTGGAATTCAGTTCGCCACTGTCAGAGTAAACATTTGTGGTAGGGACACGAGTTTTGATATTCTATTGAGTGAAATGCACTGGCGGTCTTTCAACTATTTCGAGTGTGTCATTCAGATCCACAAACTTTTAAACTGTACATCCAGGTCTACATACTATCAAAACCGTTCACCGGCAGTTCATACCGGTTTTCAGCACGGTTTTCACAAACTTTTAAACACAAATGGTCAGATCAGATGTGCTAATAGATTCCACAAAGCATGGCATCGGTTTGTCTGTTCTTTTTTTTTTTAAAAAAAGAAAGAAAAAGAAAAGGCAGCATCTCTTATCAAAGTTAGACTGCTGGATATACATAAAGTACGTAAAACAATTATTCGTGGTTTCTACATGCCTTTCATGAAACAGGATTATTCTATTTCACTTCCAGATAGAGAAATATTTATACAAAACACATATCCATGAGCACACACAAGAGAACCGTAGACATCAAAGTGAAATCCAATTCACGAAACAAATTGATCCATGGACACCATAGAATACGATCCTAATCGAAATGCACATGATGATTACTTGGTGATACAGTAATGATCTTCTAATTCAGTGCCTGAAAAGCAGGCGCAGATCAGGAGAGGTTTAATGCTTTTGATCCGGAACGAAAACGGAAAGACGAGGCTTGCACGTCGAAGCCAGTAGCCACCATCTTCTTCCTGCTGTTGGCCACCGAGACGAGATACCCGTCTCTTTCTGAAAACGGAAACCGTAGCTGTGCAGACTGCAGAGGTTCTCTCGTCCCTCTCGCGCGGGTGCCTGTCACCATTAATTCATCACAGTCGATGCCTGTCTGTCTCCAACAGTGGTTCTTCCATAGAGAGGTCCGGTTCATCACGACTGTGCAGTGTCCGTGTTCCGTTCATCTCCGTCCTCAGGACCAGACGTCAACGAACGAGGAGCCCGGGAGTCTGATGAAGATCTGACACCACGAGAAAATATTCCCGGCCTCTGATCGGAGCCTCTAGTAGTCGTCACTCGACCCATGTTGCCATGCGCTCAGCAGGGCATGGTGTTCTTGGGCTGTCGGCAACGGTAGGGCGTCAGCACTCAGCGCAACGCCGGCATGTGGCGATCGATCAGTTGATTATAACGCGGTGAAACGAGTCCGGGCCCATGTGGCTGTCACGGGTCGCGCGCTCATGCATTTCACCATCGCTGGGGATACGGTTCCAAGCTCCGCAGCTGCCTGCGGCTTCGTACATGTCACAAACCGGGCAGATTCGGGTGCGAAACGTACCGGTCAGAACGTCGTTTTCACCCTGAAGAACATTGCAGAGAAACGAAACGCAGCAAAGTTCATTGGACTGGACTTCTGGAGGCCCCCACTTGAGCGCAACTTATTTTATTCGAAACAACTCAACTCAGGCCCGTAATTGCGACTTCGATTCAAACATTTCCGACTGGAACTTCTTGTGACGAGCGTGACAGCTAGTAATATGAGCGTTTCAAATTTTATAGATGTACGGTTCAGATAGAAGACGCTATGTGCTCTTCAAAATGGATTTTATCTAGGATAAAAAAAAGGATTTTATCCTGAAATCGGACAGCTGTGACAACGCCGTCTACTTTTGATGAAGTAGGCTGCCAAAAGAGTGTAGCTGGGCCTAATTCTGAAAAAAGAGAACAAGTGGGCTTTCATAATATTTGGCCCAGTAAATGAAAGCGGATCAGCGGCCCAGCATCAGACTCGAGCAAAAGAAAAAAGGGATCGGATATGGATCGGGGTATTGAACCCGACGTGAATCGAACACGCAACCTTCTGATCTGGAGTCAGACGCGCTACCATTGCGCCACGGATCCGACGGTGCTAGTTGCTGAGATTAACAAATTATAACAATTAAATTTACTAACTTCCCGATCCTAGCTAGCTGGGGGCAACTGGGCAAGATTCCGGCTGAGGCTACACTCTGTGCACGGTGCACACTAGCGCGTTGTAGGGCTTTACTAGTTCGCTGTACCACCAAAGCGGTCCACAAGCTGGAATCATGCAGATCACACACAAAAAATCGCGGAAAGCTCACCTCTGGCTCCTACTACTATACCGGGGGCCGTACGTCCGTATCGTTTGGCGCAGCTAGTACTAGTAGAGCCAGAACGGCGCTGCCTGCCGACGGTAGGCACAGGCGGTACATCGGTCAGCCCGCACCGCGCCCAGTTTACCTGCCCCCGTTCCGTGCCTGTGGTAGATCGTACTCCCTGCGCCAGATCTGACATTCTTTGACCACGTACGGACGACGCCGCAAACGGTAGAGCAAGAAACAAAAGAAAAGCCACGCAGCTGCGACGCGCATTAACGCACACCGCGGACATGGAAGCGACGGCGGGACACACAGTCCGGCTTGGTAGAGTGGAAGTGGTAGTGGTAGGTTCCGATCGAGCCGGACGGACGGGGCCGTGCAAGCGCGACGACCATACAAGTACGTACGTACCATTGGCCGATCGATCGATCGCGGGAATCCTATGCTTGGCTGGTCGTCTGATAGATGCACGGCGCTAGATGAACACGAACCGGCGGCCGGTGCTTCCATTCCAACGCAGTAACCACCGGCCACGTGACGCTGTCGATCGATCCGTCGGGGATCGTTGCCGCGCGCCGCCGCTGGCTGCGCCGTGCCGCGTCGTCGTCCCCTGTCAACTCGCGCGAGCGGTACGTGCACGTAGCTCCCGTGGCGTGTGTGGCGCGATCCGACGATCCCAAGAACCCGGTCGGGCGTGAGCGCGGAACAAGTCTGGTCACTGGTCTTCAGTCACTCACTCGATCATCGCCGCTGCACTTCCTGGCGTCGTCCGTGCACGTACTCGCGCGACTCGCGAGAGCAGAAGAAAGCAGCTGTACACATTGACCGGTCGTGGCGCGTCCTCCCTTCTACGTATGTACGTACGAGCCGCGACCTCCCTCCGTACGCGCGTGGTCGTGGGTCACGTATGCGCATGCATGGCCGGATCCGAAAATAAAGCCCCATCTTTTCTCCAGCCTCATCGATCATGGCCTCATGGGCGTCTCATGCACAGGGCAGGGTGATACATACAGCGGTACATGCATCACAGCTACACGTACGCCGCGATATAAGTAAGCTAGATCGAGTCGTATACGAATAAGCACGACGTTGTTATTGACCGAGCCGATCGAGGAAACCTACGGCGACGACACCGGTACGGCGGCAATGCATTACCCGTCCATTAAACTGGAAGACCAGGCCTGTCGCTAGCGCTAAGCTAGCTGCACAGACCCACGGCATCTCTAGGTTAGGTAATACAGTACGTAGTAGGTACGCCGTTGTCGTACTCAACGACCGGCAAGAAACGATGAAGCGAGTCATGTGTCTCCGAGCAGTGAGTAAAATTACATGTACCCTAGTGCATATCCTACTAGTGCCTCATGCATCCTACTAATTACTCCTTTGGTTTTTTGAAGCATTAGCCACGATGGTCTAGTACGCCGGTTGCTAATATATGTATAGCTAGCAAAAGACGATCGGGTTTAAGGGTTTACAAGTTGCTCTCACCAAAATCTCTTCGACCACGCTCATTCCTTCCTCTATCGTAAATAAAAAGTTTTACGGTGCACAACATCTTGATATTTTGCTTTGTATTCAAGCACATGCCTGGAGGTGAAGCTCGCTGCCCTATGAGACAAAGTCCGCCCAATCATGCAGTTCTCCAACCATCCACATCTCTTCACGATCGACTCCAGAGCAGCCAAGATTTGCATATTCATTTATCTTCAAAACTATATACACGAATTTTTCAATTGCTTCATCATTTGTATATATATATATATCCAAGATCTTGAGCATCCACTGCCACATACCATTCTGAATATTGTAATGGCAAATCTCCCTTTGTGTTTCTCATGTGTGTGTATATAGTGCACAACCTAGTTTCTTTTTAGAGAATGGCAAAAGGTGTCCCGGCCTTTCGGCACTTGGGCTACAGCCTACACCCAATTATTACAACGTTTGCAACACTTCTGTCTGCCGAATCACAACTGCAAGAAACACCAAAAAATAGTTAAGATGGGGGCACAATCTAGCCAATGTAGTATAATGTATTTTGAAAAAAAATAGTATAATGTCATAATTTTATTCATTTTTCGTTTCCCATGAATCATACAGTGCATACATATTTATCGAGCACACATAATGTACTATAATCTTTTTGTTCCACGTCGAAATGGTAAATCAAAAGGCAGCCCTTCCATGCGAATATATATTAGCTGGACGAGTTGCTTATTTTTTTTTTCATTTATGTCTATATATTGAGTGGTGGTTAGATTAGGTATATATCGAGCACAATGCATGAGTGTTACCTATAGTATCTCTGAGAGGATGTTTAACCCGCCTCTTTTAGGACCATTGTAGAACTATCTAACATGAGTAACTACTAAAACAACCATTAAAAACACATCAATGTGATGTCTATCAACATTGTAAACTATAACAAAACATGTAGAAGTATCCGCCTACATCGTTACCTTTGGTGCACCCGTACAACTATAATTACAATTAGTCAGCATAGAGACTACCACATATTTGTTAGGTTAGACAACCCCATTTGTTTGCCATTTAGCGACGAGTAGGTATGCGGGAGTAAGATTTGTGTTGGTCAGCTAAATTTTACTTGTCACCCTCTTCACAAAAGGCAAATATTTAATCATTGGAAACTTATAAAAATTGTTAATTTTGTGTGATGTGATATTTATTACGTTCAAAGTGTTATGTTGAATAATCTAGGCCGCATATTGATCTGACCTCATGTGAAATATACCCTATATTATTTTGTTTCATTAAACCTTTGATTAAAGCAACCATGGCAAATATATAATACAACCAATTTTCAAAAGGATCTGTATATGGTGTATAGCATCAAACGAAAATATTGAACGGTTAAATACAGTGCATGCAACAAGACAAATGATATTATATTTCATATTTAAGAAGAACAAAGTTTAGACTAAATGGTTCGATTAGTTAAGGCATTAAACTTCTAAAGTTATTAAAAGCTATTGTAGGATCATTGTAGAAGCAGTAGTATCTAACTTTGAGTAACTAGTAAAACAACCATTAAAAGGGCATCAATGTGATGTCTACAGCTTTATGAATTGCAACAAAGTTGGAGAAGAATCCGCGTATGTCACTATCTTCAGTGCTCTAGCTACAGCTGTAGCTACGTCAATGCGATCAGTGGTACGGTGATATGTGTATGAAACTAAGAGAGGATACAATATGCAAGATTCATATTTTAGGTTGTAAAATACTTCCTAGGTTCATTAGTGTAAGCTGTATTTTATTTCGTTTGGGAAAATACTTTCCACCGTTAGCTGTTGCTCCAATATGATATTCCATGATATAATGAAATCAGTTTTGTATAAAAAATGTGCAATATTATAATAAATGCTAGATAAGGCTTTCCCTAGTGAAATTAACATTAGTTTTGTATCACAAAAATGTATAACAATAGAGTAATTGTTAGGCAAAGGTTTGTCGCTGGGAAATGAAATTCCCTCACGTTAGTGAAGGTAGGGAGTGTTACATATATATTGGTCCAGTTTAGACTGAATTTTCTTGAATAAAGCACATCTTGAAGAAGTCTATGCAACGAGCTTGCAACAATTATGTGTGTACATCATCTTATATTTTATTAGAGACAGTAGGTTGATATTTGATCATGCATCGCCATAGTCTAGTGCACTCAAAGCATTATTACGATTATAATATTCTAACTGTATAGTTCCCGATGAATCGTACGGTATATTTGGCCAAGCGGAAGGTCAGAAAATAGTGTAGGTTTGAGGACACTCATCAAAGCAAATTTCATGTTAAATGTGTGGATAATCGAAAGAGGAGGATGAAAAAGGGTTGCACACCTAATATTTTGCGTGCTCATCCCGATTCTTCCGAAATCCCGTAGAATCGGAAATGAAAAGGACTCCAGAAATGTTTGTCAGGACCACATTTTTTGCCCAATAAGAAGTAAAGATCGCAGACGCATTCAAGTGCTGTTTAATTTTTCTGCTTCGCATACTCCTTGGCGTGTGGATCTTGTATGTAAAGTGTACTATATGTACACTGTCGAGCATAAATTTCTACCCTTTTCTGAAAATGAAATCTCTTTGCCCCATCTCTGGAAAACACAGCAGCAGTATGACTGCAAATCTTCAGCGCTATAAACCTGAGATTCCTCTCCCGATGTCAATCGGCTGGTCCAGCTAGCATGCGTGGACATTGACCGTGTCAGTGCATCAATAGTTGAATTAACTCACACTTCACCATGGCACTGCCCCTGCTGTGCGCTCAGCCGCTCGCTATTGGAGCAACTGGTCTGAGCCACGGATGCTGAACTTCCTCCGGTGAAATCTGCAACTGGAGGAATTATTTACAGGAGAACTGGCCCCAGCCCACTGACAATCATGTCCATCCTGATTTTTCCCGTTGTCAAGGAAATGTACAGAGCGAATTTGGCCCGGCCACAGGACCCACTGTCATTAAACGTGACGGAAATATTAATGCACCTTTGACATCTTGATGCAAAATACAAAGAGAAATAAAATGTTCGTACATGGTGAGATGGGGGCTATGATTTCTAGCAGCTCGCCGAGTCATTTCCTGTTTGGATGAATGAGAGCTGAATGGCACCCGAAAAAACCATTCAGAAGCAGATAACCTGGTTGCCTGGGTCATGCTACCACTACTCGATATGGCGTGTCTTCGTTCATTAATGCCATGACCATTTTGATACACACGTTGCTTGCAGTTCCTAGGACCGGGCGATTCCGGAACCGCGTCAGGGATAACACGTCGTCGTCGTCGTCCGGTCCGTTTGATCCGGCCGGTGGCGAGGCCGCGTCGCGTTTCCGGAACGGTGCAGTGGCGGGGGGAACAGACCGACGGACGCATCGGGTTCCCTTTCCCGTTGCAGTCTGGACACAGGTTTTGCTCGCAGTAATGGTACCGATCCACTTCGGCTGGCATGCAATTGAAGCTTTTGCTAGCTTGCTTCATCCCTGAATTAAACACCGGCTCTCGTGGTGACTAATCGCCGAACATGATGTGCAAGTTTACATGCGTACGTACGTAGGCCGCGTCAGATCATGTATGGTAAGTATCGAGAGAGCACGTACGTACGACTGGACAAAAATAAATTAAAAATTTAGGCTACTGGTCATGACGTTCTAACGCATGTGCTGCATGTCTCCTGCTGAAATGGTTGGGCAATCGCCAAGAAGCAACTGGATGCCGAGAAAATGCTAGTGGCGTGTCCACAGAAGTAAAGCCCGGGTCTACGCCTTGATGTGACCCTTGCGTGCACGCCGCGAGGATAATGTAGTAGTCGTAGAGGCAGGACACTCTAACGAGCTGGCGCTGCATGCCACGGCTACCCCAATTTCACCGGTCGGGCTCAAAAACCAGGCGTTTCCGTAGCAAGTCCAAGCCTTCATTCAGGTTATCACCATGCAGCGCAAACCCAGAAGGATGCACGGAAGAAGCAAGCAGGGAGGCAGGCTCGATCAAGTAGGAGTACTCCTAATTACTGGCTGGTGACGGTGAGATTAATCAAGCGGGGTGATTTTTTTGGTTCGAGAAGGCGCACAGGCATGCGGTCGCGACGAATGATTCCATCCCTCCTCCATCCTCGCCGCGCGCGGCGTGGTCCTCCTGCAATTGGCCACGGGAACAGCGGAATAAATGGCAAAAGCCATCCTGCGTACCGCCACACGTACCGGCCGGCGTTCCTTGCGATCGCAGGGCAGGGTGGCAGGATTTACAGGGTGTTCAGCGTTGGTACGAAGCATCAGTGCTCTGTGTTTGCTTTATTGTTACAGCGTTGGTATGTCGTAGACTGGTGGAGTGTGATCTGGGCCAGATGACAATTCGTCTCGCCGTCTAATGGCGGGGTACGGCGTACTGCTACCACGTAATTAAGGATGGCGAGAGAGAGAAAGAGTGCGGAAACATCGTACTGTACGTCTTTCTTTGGGCCCTTTCCAACACTGACAAAGTTCCTACAGCACAGAGTTTACTGAAATCTAAAGTATTAACCAAACAAACAAAGCTCTAGCTAATTTCAGAAAGTGCTTAGCCAACAGAGACGCATAGGTCTCGACAAAGCAAGTACGATATGGAACGATATCACGACGTCATTAGCATCGATCGGCAGCCCGGCAAGCTAGGTACAGCCAACTAGCCAAGCACCTCCCCCCTGGAAACGGCAAACGAAATGCACTTCTCTACTGTGCGCATGAAACCAGGAGCCGACACCGGGATTCGATGGATGGAATTAACCGAGAAAGGAATGGAAAGGAAAGAGAAGGAACGAGTAAAACAAGAGCCCAGCTGGGGCAGCCATCGATCGAGTCAATCGTGCAAAACAAGCAGTCGTGCTGACGTTTTTCACCCGGCGCGCGGTGCGCGACGACATGCGATGCGAGCTCAGCGCGCAGCAGGACCAGCCAGCGCAGGGGCAATCCAGCGGCCCGTCGGCGCCACGCGACGCCGCCGCCGCTTGCAATTGGCGCGGCTCCATTCCATACGGGCCGGCCAAAATCATTGCGAGATCCGATCGGTCGAGCGAGCGAGCGCCGTGCTGCCGCCGTCGTTCGATGCGACATGTCCGCACTCGGCCCCCAGGAAGGCCAGAACGCCGATCGCGTTCTTGTAGCGCACTATAAGCTGCGTATGATTTGGCCATCGCGCAATGATGCGTCCGTCTGCTGTGAGCTGGAACGGGTCGATCGAAGGAATCGTGCGCTCGCATAGTATGATACAGCGCGCGGCTGTGAGACTGGTTCGTCGTCATCGATCCGGCACACAGTGGAACGAGCCGTGCGAGATTCCACTCGCTCACGTAGCTAGCTAGTAGTAGGACCGCGCGTACGTAGGAGCAAACGCATGCAACAGCAACAGCGAGAATGGATGGATCGACCGTGCCGGGCCGGCCGGCGATCGATCGACGAGCTAGTAGCTATAGCTAGGGAAAGACGACACGCTCGCCGTACGGCGTCCAGTCCACCGCACGGTGCGAGCAGAGAAGACAGGAAAAGCTGATGAGGCCGGGGGAATCTGGACCATCAGAGCGAGGACTAGGAGGAGCCCCACGCAGGCAGAGACCCCACCCCCAACAAGAGTAAATGCACGCCCTCTGATCCGGTGGATCGCGATTGGCAGCGACGGTTCCGCGCCTCGGGCTGGCTGGCTACTAGGAAGCGTCCGTGTCGGTTCGTTCGTTCGTTCGTCGATGGAGCACCCCCGGACGAAGAAATGCTCGCCCTGCCCCCGGCGGCACGCTGACATCCGGGCCCGCGGGCTCTGACCGCGCGCCGGGATCGCGGCGCCCGAAGAAGATATCGCGGCCCGGCCCCAAATACAGGCGACGCCACCACCACCCTTCCTCCTCTCCTATTTATGCCTCACACCGACCTCGGCACGCACAAGCAAGGCAAGGCTACCCGGCAGCCACACACACAACACACAAACACTTGCGCGTCCGTCTGCGCCCAGTGATCATCAGTGCGTCGCTTTCTCGCTTTGGCAACCCTTGTCTTTCTTTCTCCTCCTTCCCTCCCTGCTGCTCACTGGCTCTCGCACTCACGCGGCCTGGCCTGGCCTGCTGCCAAAAGGAGGATCTCCAGCAGTCAATTGCCCTGATCGGCCGGGGAGCAATTAAGGGAAAGAACCAGGAAGGAGGAGCGGAGGCTAAAAGGGAAGCGCGCGCGAGAGGAGGAAGGAAGGAGAGCCATTGTTGCTAGCTGCTCGGTCGATCGCGGCCTGCCGGGATGGGGCGATCGCCGTGCTGCGAGAAGGAGGGGCTCAAGAAGGGGCCCTGGACGCCGGAGGAGGACCAGAAGCTGCTCGCCTACATTGAGCAGCACGGCCATGGATGCTGGCGCTCGCTGCCCGACAAGGCCGGTACGTCGTACTAGTCCATAATTCCATTCCATGGTTCTTTCGCTGCCCTTCCTTCCTCCTACAGCTGCTGCTATCTAGCAGCAGTCCGAGGTCATGCTGCAGCATTGCGCAAATAAGGCTCTTTGCTTTTGGTTGGTTCTGACGCGGGCATGGCCGTCCACAATCTTGGCAGGGCTGCAGCGGTGCGGCAAGAGCTGCCGGCTGCGGTGGACCAACTACCTCCGGCCGGACATCAAGCGGGGCAAGTTCAGCCTGCAGGAGGAGCAGACCATCATCCAGCTCCACGCGCTGCTCGGCAACAGGTTAGTGACCACCGAAGCGATCGATGATGGGTCGCCCTAGCACTTCGCACCCGATCGAATAACTCCGGTTGAATTTGACCGATTGATCGATCTCCGCACGAATTTTGACTGGTAGTTCTAGCGGATGGAGTACTACTACTAGCTGAGACCGGCAGGTGTAGAGCACACTAGCAGCCGTGCCGCGCCGTAGTCTTGCCACATTTATGGTTGGGTAATGCAAGCGCGGGTACTTAGGCCAGGCCGGGAGAGAGCCACGATCGAGATGGGGGAACATTTCCAAGGACTAGTTTCCTTGCAGTCCCCGTACACTTGTTTCTGCAACGTTTTTCACCGGAATCACAAAAAGGATTTTTTAAATTGTACTAGTAGCACTGCTGAACATTGTAGGAGTACTAGTAGACATTTTTCGTCAGTGGAAATTTTCCTGCCCTGCTACATGCAATGCATTGTTCGTCTTTCTGCTGCCGAACAGCTGCTGGTGAGCTGCGTCTGCGTGGACTGATTGATTGATCAATGCACACGCATCAGCTTGGGAAAAAGTGTGGAAATGCTGGGCCATGGAGGCGCTCTGGCAAATTTTCCTTTCTTTTTTTCTTGGTGATTCGGCATTCAAGCTTCACATTCAATGAGACCGGCCGGCCGGGCCCCCCAGCAGTCTGGCCCCGGCATCGCTTTGGTCCACTGTAGCCACCTGCGCTATCTTGCCATTTTGACTCCCGCTTCCTGTCACTTCTGCATCGTGTCTGTACGAGCCCACGCACCAGGAGTAAAATTCGGCGGATTACAATTATTTTACGTTTTGTTTCAAGTGTTTTTGTTTGAGGCTGCTCATGCGATCCATGCAGCCACGCATGCATTCTGTAGTAGGCGTACTGTATTGTTTACTGCGAGTGCTGAAATCTTCGCGGTGCAGGTGGTCGGCCATCGCGACGCACCTTCCCAAGCGCACCGACAACGAGATCAAGAACTACTGGAACACGCACCTCAAGAAGCGGCTGGCCAAGATGGGCATCGACCCGGTCACGCACAAGCCGCGCTCCGACGCGCTCGCGCCCGGCGGCGCCGGCGCCGGCGGCGCGCAGCACGCCAAGGCCGCCGCGCACCTCAGCCACACGGCGCAGTGGGAGAGCGCGCGGCTCGAGGCCGAGGCGCGCCTGGCGCGCGAGGCCAAGCTGCGCGCGCTCGCCGCCTCCGCCTCCGCCTCCGTCTCAGGGCCCGCGCCGCTGCACGGCCTGCCGCCGGCGCCCGCGCCCGGGCTCGACTCGCCGACGTCCACGCTCAGCTTCTCCGACGGCGCGACGCTCGCCTCGGTGCTCGAGGCCGCGCGCGGGGGGAGGGGCGCGACGCTCGCCTCCGCGCTCGAGGCGCACGCCGCCGCCATGCAGCCCATGCAGGCGGCGTTCGAGGAGCAGCAGCAGCAGCAGCATCAGCCGTGGGGCGACGTCGACGCCGCCGACGACGCGGGCTTCGCGGGGGCGGGGTTCACGGGGCTGCTCCTCGACGGTTCCCTGAGCCACGACGTCGTGAGGCCGCAGGAGGCGAGGGACGTCGTCGACGCGGAGGGGGACGCCGCGCCCGGGTCGCAGGAGACGGAGGAGGAGAAGAACTACTGGAACAGCATACTCAACCTGGTGAACTCGTCGGCGGCGGTGGCGCCCGCGCCCGAGGCGTACTCGCCGGCGCCGGAGTTCTGACTGGCGAGCCCGCGCGTGCATGCAGCCGGGCGCGTGACACACTAGTAAATAGCTAGCGGGGCAGAGGGGAATAAGGTTGAAACTTATTGGAAGAACTACTAATGTTAATTGCTGAACGTGTTCTTGAGTTAATCTGTTACTGATAATACCTTGATTAAAACTTGTATGCATGGGCAGTACCGTGTTTAGAGGCTGTTGCCAGTTTGTGCGCGCAACTTTCTTATAGACTGTATAATAGTACTGTGATCAGAACATGCTATTTCCATTCTGTAATTCTTCAGTTGTCTTCATCATCAAAATAGTTGAGCTAATGAAATTCAGAATAACTCGTATAACTATTTGAAGTTACCGTACATATTTCAAGTATCATGTATTACGCTATTTGATGTGGAGGCATTTCTTATTTGGAGTGGTTATGGCGTTGCCCTTTTCGGTGACCCGTTTGGACATGCATAACCACCCGTCTCCCTTGTCTTGTTCCTCGAAGCAGGTGTAGCTCCTTACTAATAGTCCGCAACCTTCTCGTGGCTCCTCCCGACTCGCGCCCTTCCTCCACAACACGTGTACTGCTGCTCCTTGCAGCCTTTTATGTTGCCGCAGCCCACCATAGGCACCGTCACCTTCACCTCTAACAAATGTTGGCATCGAGCCGTCTGCATGCACCTCCGGTAACCCGTTAGTCTTGATGCTTCCGCCACCTGCCACTCCAGCCACCCTCCTACCTCCCACCGCTATGTTGCAGCCATTGCTCATCTAACCTCCTCTATATCATCTAACCTTCCGCCCTCCTCCCTTTCGTCGGGCCGCGAGCGGCACTCCACACTCCAATGAGTTGTGTGGGCCGTGGTAGGTTTCGCACTTGAGCACGATTTAGCCATCTAGAATTTCCGATTTGTATTGTTGAAACTTGAAAGTATACTGGTAAAACGCCTTACACTTTTTCATTTTTGGGATTTATAGCACACCTTACACTTTCCATTTTTTTTCCCTTCACGAAGCTGGACATGGAGTTTGAAAAGGCCAAGCCCATAACTGGCCTGGCCCAACGCTTTATCCAGCCCACTTGTTTTCTACACTTGAAGCTTTGAGCAAAGCACAACAAGGGAAGATAAGAGGCGCTCGAGCATCTTATCCGCGGACGAAAAATCTTGGGCACCACCATGCTTCCAATGGCCGTGCACCCTGCCGCCACGCCGGCCCTCACCGCGCGCCCCCGCGTCTCCGCGCCTAGACCTTTCGCATCCCTAGCTGCTGCGTCTTCCAGCTGCACACGCATCGCCAGCTTCAATAGCAGGAGGCTGTCCCTTCGCTCGCTTCGGAGCCTCGCCGCCGCCGCCGGAGCCGACGCCGTTGAGGCAGACGAGTCGCTGGGAGGGGATGTTGAGGAGTTTGTCGAGGAGGCAAGGGAGGAGGTAATGGCCTTTGAAAACCTGCTCGGTATTTAGTCTCTCATTCGTTGTTTGTAATAGCAAGATATTATTTTCCTTTAGCTCCCTTGTAAGCATGCAAGAAGTTCAGTTCAGTTCGATTGCAAATTATTGGTATATGATTTCTCAATTGTAAGTGCGTAAACAGAAATAAGATTGATTTACGCAATCTAATGTACACTTCACCCTGAAATTTAATATGGTGAATTAAAACAAGTAAACAGAAGTGACATTTCAAGTTAGTATGAAATGTTGACATGTGCATAATATCGTGCCGAATCGTGAGAGAGAGAGAGAGGGAGGGAGGGAGTATTTTTCAGGTTAGTTGGGCTGTGTTACCGTGAAATTAGAACTTCACTGAACTTCACTGAAAACAAATGATGTATGTTAATACTGAAAGAGAATCTGGAAGCCTTTACCTGAACTTTATTGCGCCGTTCACATTCCTTACATTTAAAGAGCAACTTAACATTCTGTCATTGTTATAGATCGAAGACCATCTTCCCCTGCTTTATTAGAAAACATGAAGCATTATGTCATTCTGAAGCATTGAAACATAATTGATGGGAAATGAGTGTCTGTAACTATGATTTCAATTAAGCAACAACTTTAGGTGTACGTTTGGTTTTTGTTTACACTGTCCATACTGGATTGATGCTAGCCTCAGCCGGAGCCACAACATTGTAATCAGAATCCCTTTTTTACATAGTACAATGAATGAGACACAACTCTCTTCCGGGTTTGAGAAAAAAAAAAATGATACTAACCGGTGAGCTTTGTAAAATGGTACTCGTAATCGGCAAAAAGAATGTGTCAATGTGTAGTCATCTACTCTTCTGTCATGTGCAGTCACTGCGTAAAGAACTGCATAATTAGCTTTACTGGTAGGATAGACAAAATCAGTTTATCCAGAACGAATTTGTGCTAAAATGGTTCTTTTGTGTATGGCAGTATAAGGTAACGGTGCCCGAAAAGCAGGACCCGATGCTGGTGCTGAAGTTCATCTGGATGGAGAAGAACATTGGCATAGCACTTGACCAGCTGGTTCCCGGCTATGGCAGCATCCCGTTAAGCCCGTACTACTTCTGGCCACGGAAAGACGCGTGGGAGGAGCTGAGAGCAAAGCTTGAGGAGAAAGAGTGGATCTCACAGAAGCAGATGATCATCCTTCTCAACCAGGCCACTGACATCATCAACCTCTGGCAGCAAGGCGGCGGCAGCCTGTCGACATGAGGGCCTCTCCCTGTTCGTCTAGCCTTGTTAGTTGTTACACAATCTTTCTTTGTTGATTTTGTTCTTGTTTTGTTACATGGCAATCTGTTGTTGATGCTAAAGCCACGTGGTACATGGTCCTGTAGATCAATTCAAGCTGTTTGCAGATAAGATTTTGTTCATGGGAATATTGTGATTAATCCTGGTGAGGTGAACGGGTTGGGTTCAGTTGTTGCTGGGATGATGCGCCGTCGTTTAACATGTTTAATGGCAAAGGTTTCTACTGATGTCTTGCCCTCTCCAAGATGTGGGGAGAGAAGGCAAACCGACAGTTACCTCCGTTAGGTTTCTACTGATGTCTTGCCCTCTCCATGATGTGGGGAGAGAAGAAGGCAAACCGACAGTTACCTCCGTTACCTAGCGTGGTTTGCTCTTTCATGCCCCCAAACAGGGGTGGGCGTTCGGTCTACCTGATATTTCGGTCCGGTTTCTTTCGGTCTTTTCAATTTTTGATTACTTAGAATTGCTACCCGAATTGACAACAAAAATTTAGATACCCGACAACTTTGGGTACTTAAATTTCGGTTCGGTCTTCGGTTATACTCCATCCGTCCAACAATATAGTGTCTATCTAGGAATTTTAAGACAGATTATTTGAGATGCCAAAAGTCCTTGTTGCCCCTATTTACACCAAATGCTCATTAATCCATACACAATACCCAAGCCGGCCACCTAGTTGCCGTATTAACTTTTTTTTTTTGCTCCCACCACTACTCATCAATCCATTCACAGGTTTCAAAACAGAATTTTAATGAAGAGGACTTATTGTACTCCGTGACGTCATGGGACTCACTCAAATAGACACTATAATTGTTGGACAAATAGAAATCTCTAGATGTACACTATATTGTTGGACGGAGGGAGTACCCAAACTACCCAATATTGCACTAATTTTCAGAAAAAATAAAACCGAATTGATTATATCCAAAGTATACTATGCAATCAACTTGATAATGAATTAGCGTTATATGATGGAGAACACATAAATATGGTGAATGAGTAACAAAAGATGTTACATGACCATGGCATGAGTATATGTGTTACATCTTACACCTATAAATAATATTTCGGGTAGTTCGGGTACCCAAAGGCACTACCCGAATTTGATAAATAAAATTCGGTTATCTAAGTCTAGTACCCAAACAATTATCCAAAGACCGGAATTTCGGTTTTTACGGTCTCGGTCTCGGTTTTTTCGGTTTCAGTGTTTTGGTATCGGTTTTTTTCCCCACCCCTAGCCCCCAAAACAGAGCATAAGTCACGGATCGCTGGACCATAGACACAAACACAACTCCCTTGAGTGCATACTTATTATCACAAAAATGCTACAGTTAAAAAGTGAGTTTGTAACAACAAAATAGATACTAGTAGTAGTACATCCTTTCAACTTCTACTACTCTCGCCTAACACATGACATCGACTCATGAAACATCGAAAGGTCATAATAGTTTTGAGTCAAGTAGTTAATTCCAACCCACTGTGAATGAATGGTCTCCCAAAAAAAAAAAACACTGAATGAATGAGATGAAGCTACAGCTCCAACTTTTGACTGCCCAATTGGCTTAGCATGATGGCCATGTCCATCCCTTGCGTCATTGTTGACATAGCCATCTCATACGGGCATTTCTTAGAGAAGCCAACCTTGCCAGCCTTTTTCACTTTCCTCATGCAGTTTTTGAACTTTTCATGGCATTTCACGCTCATCAAACCTAACACAAGACAAGCATATCAATCATCAGTTTTTTTCTTTTCGCGAATGAGGTTTTGTTTGGAACGAGCTATAGATTGAAGGGAAGCGATCAAGGAACCTTTCTTGTCGACGCAGTGGTCGTGGTCGCGGCAGCAGGCGTCGAGATCGTCGCAGGGCTCCTCCCCATCGCAGCCGCTCCATCCCACGCCGCAGTACTTGCCGTATCGGATCCCCACGGCTGCAGCAACACAACCTGGATCAGATCGAATCGAATCCAATCAGATCGGATGGGGAATGGAGGAGGGGTGACGCACAGTCGCAATTGAGGGCAGCGCACGAGCGGCTGCACGGAGGCGGTGGCGGCGTTGAGGCACCGGAGGGGAGGACGGCGGCGGCGGCGAGGAGGATGACGACGACGAAAGGGCCGAAAGGCGACATTGACGGCGTGGCGAAGGATTGTTGGATGAGGATCCCCCGGGGGCTCATCCATGCCACATCATCCCACGATGGTGCGGTCCAAGTCAATCTCAAAGTGGGTCACACCTGTCAGTGACAGTAAGATCATGATGTGACCTGTTAAATACCTTGCAGAAAATAAAATATGGCATCACTGTAATCCCTCTATGCCCACAAAGATCCATCTTGGATGTTTGGATAGGGGCTGTCTGCATTGCACCAGGTATTTCTCGGGTGCTGGGCACTCTAATTTTCCACGTTAGATCTCCAGATCGTGCGGCTTCGGCTCGTCTTCAATCTCCAGCCGGCCAGCTCCCTCGCGCCCCCATCCCCGCCCCCGCGCGCCGCCACCCTGCCTCGGCAGGCTAGGGCGTCGCCGGAGCTCCGGGCGCCCGCGCGCCTGGAGCTCCAGCGACGCCTTAACCCGCCGAGGCAACCTCCTTCCTACCCTCTCCCCGCCGCCTCCCTTCGCTGTCATCGTCATGCTCGCCTCCATCCTGACCCTGGCCCAACCACCATCTCCCGCCGCCTCCGCACCTCCGCCGTCTCACTCGCCACCACCGTCGGGCCGGCCTGCCTCCCTCGGCCCCCTTCTTCTAGGCCTGGTGACTCCAGTTGACCCCCCCCCCCCCCCCCCCCCAACCCCTCCAACCTCGAACCCAAACTCCAACTCAAAACACTAACCTCGACTCTCCCGCTCGGTAGCCTCGCCGGAGTCGGGTAAGAAGGTGAATCTCGCTGGATTTGGTCTCCGGAGCAGAAGAGGGAGAGCAGAGAAAATTCAGGGTGATAGAGGCTTCAAAACACCCGAGTACAATTTGTAACCAAATCCCCTGCCGTCGCTAGTCAAACGGCACGCCGTGCCGTTTCAACGATGAGAGATACGTTGACTCACCCAGGGTATTAATAACCCAAAGACCTTAATTAGGCCCATTTAAAATGGTAATCTGGCCGGCGGCAATGACTTTTCTGAGAGAAAAAAGGCGGCAACTAGCAGGAACATTTGGCGCCAATTCGTCTCGAGTGCATTCCAAACACAACTCTGTTTATATAGATCCTTATTTCGCAATAGCAGTTTAGATCTCTCGTCTCTACGGCCAATTAATACATGCTCCGGCGAAAGGAGAATTGAAGAGGATGAATGACATCGGAGGTTCGTGAGCATCAGGGTACCACAGAAACAGATTCCATTCGTCACGCATATAACACGAATCAATCTCTGGGTATAATACAGTACTATGGTTGCTCCTATGAATCAAAATAATATTACAATTGGATGCCAATTGATAGCACGTTCTGTTTTCTGCCGACTCAAACAATATTACAATTTGTTAGGCCAAAGGTGGGCCAAAGGCCCAAAGAAGACGAAAATAGGTACGGTGGGGTTGTTTTTAATCAGCGCAACTATCATCGTTAAACCTGAAACGAGCGCTCCAGATGGGCGACGGCACGGCCGTGCCGTTTGAGTAGCGACAGCAGACGATTTTAATCCGTACAATTTAGCAATCCCCGTTTGAATATCTTGACTTGTAACTCTAAAGAACCATTAAACCTCGCAGCCATGCTTTACTTCCTAAACTATCGTAAAGAACGTATTCCATTTTGGTCAATTGCACAAAAAGTGTAAGATCTAATTCAGAAATTATAATTTCAGAAATTATGCTTTTGTGAATTAGGTCAAAGAAGCCCAAGAGGTGAATCCCACACCGCAGCTTTTGGTGTTCATTTTCTTCAGAGCAGTGGTCACACACGCTCTGGAAGCCGCGGAAGGCTTTGCCGCGGGCGAGTTGGAGACGACGCCGCAGCCAACGTGGGTCGCGATTAGGACTGGGCACAAAACCCGAGCCCGAAGTCCGAACCCGAAATAACCCGACCCCGAACCCGAACAACCCGATCTCGGAAACCCGAACGTTATTCTCGGGTTGCAACTCAGAAAACCCGAATGTATCTCGGGTAAATCGGGTGTTGACCTGCGGTACCCGAACTACCCGTTTGGCCCGAACAAACTATTAGCCCAGCCCACTTGCACATGCAGACAACCACACAGCACCTGCACACGAAACCTTATCTCCTTTCCTCAAAAAAAAAAAAAAGGAAACCTTATCTCCAGCCGCACAACCTGTACGCGCAAACGTACGAACGCAACCCATGCAGTTCCGTCCCTCTTTCCCCGTATCTCGCTCCGCTTCCAGCCAGTCAGCCACCATGCGCACAGCGCGCCGCCGAAGGACTGGGCCCAGAAGCCCGAGCCCGCCGGCGCGCCCCCCGAAATAACCCGACCCCGAACCCGAACAACCCGATCTCCGAAACCCGAACGATCTCGGTTGCCAACTCAGAAAACAACGAATGTATCTCCATGGCGATTGACCAGCGGTCCCCGTCGGCCGATGGCCTCGTCCTCCCATCGCGGCTCGCGAGCGACTCTTCACCATGGGAAAGAAGGGAATCGGGGAAATCGGGATTACCCGAACCCGAACCCGAAAAAAGGGCACCCGAACTGTCGGGTAGTTGAAAATTCGGGCCAATCTCGGGTAGAGGTTTTCGAACCCGAATTTGTAAAAACCCGAGTAACCCGACCTCGCTCCGCTTTACCAACGCCCCAGGGCTAGCGCGCCGCCGAAGAGCCAACTCGCCGGGCGCCCAGAAGCTCCAGCCGCCGGCGCGCCCCCCAGCGCGCACCTGTAGGCCCACGTCCATAAGCTCCATGCTGCCTCCGAAGAAGAAGACGATCTCGCCTGCCGGAACTCAATGGCGAGGACAACGTTTGTACTTCCATGGCGATTGACTTCAGCGAGTCCCCGTCGGCCGATGGCCTCGTCCTCCCATCGCGGCTCGGCGAGCGACTCTTCACCATGGGAAAGGGAAGGGAATCGGGGAAATCGGGATTACCCGAACCCGAACCCGAAATTTCGGGCACCCGAACTGTCGGGTAGTTGAAAATTCGGGGCCAATCTCGGGTAGAGGTTTTCGAAACCCGAATTTGTAAAAACCCGAGTAACCCGACCCGAATTGTCGGGTTTACCCGAACGCCCAGGGCTAGTCGCGATGAATGCGACGATCTCGTTTGGTTTGCAAGCTTTTGGCTTTCGCATCTGGGCCTTGATCCCTCCCGCGCGGGGGGCTCGCTTGCCGCCGACATCGTCTCGTCTCGAGTTCGAGCTGCACCTGCACCGCTGCACGCACGGCTGCAGGCGCCGTCCTCGGCTCCTCAAAAGCGGAGAAAGCACGCACAAGCTCTCGGCCACTTGGACGAGCCGCACCTCCCAGGTAGGAAAAAGTTTTATTCCACCCAGAAACAAAGTTGGCCCCAACTAATATTTTATATCAGAGGCTGTACTGCCTCGATCAGAACTGCTACTACCAGCGACTGCCTGACTGATCCTTAAAATCGCATGCCACTTGTAAAATCAACTAAGGTACGTACGAGAGACAAAAGCAACGTGCAAACTCTACGGAACCTGGGGCCGTGCCAACTTGCTTTCAACCTCCCCATAAAGTTGTTCGCGACCGCCGCAGCGTTCGTTCAACGGCTGAAAAAGATAGTACTTCTGTACGCCTCCACCTGGAAAGGTCGAAGGAATCTACCTCATATGGCAATGTCCCTGCACAGCCGCAATCTCGTCACCTTGCCCTTTTTCGACCATCCGATGAATGACACTTGTGTGGCTGCGCGCCTGCGCCGGAATAAAGAATGGGCGGCCCGAGAGCGAGACGTCTTTTGACATGATCAGGTGGTACGTCCTGTCTTGATCACCTATTTTTAGGTGGCGGCTGAGTCAGACGGCGGCATGGCCGCATGGTGCTCACATGCACGCGCGCGCGCCCCGTAAATCGGATCGCTAAACCTAGTCTGGCTCGAGCTGCCATGTTTAGTAGAGCATCATCAAATTAAAAAAGGCCTCACTTACGGGGTTGTCCGCTGTCGTGGTTGCTTGCGATCCTCTGCGTCGATGATTAGGAGTGGCCTAGTGCGTCGGTCGCTTGGACGTCCCTAGTTGCGTGAGTTTAGGTTCATTCTTGGTGTTTAGTACTGCAACTTCAAACCAAATACTGGTTTATTTTGGGTTCATTGTAAAGAGGAAATCTATAATTTATTATCATTATCACATCAAGTTGTAGTCTTGGTGCAACTCTGATAAGTTGAACTGACCGTGTATCACATCATAAATTTCTTGCGTGTAGCATTTTCATCAAGGACTAGTTAGGCTATTCAACTTTTCCCATCTATTATAGGACTAGTCAAACCGAACTTGATTGCGTGATTTAAGAAATATTTCAATCATTGTTTTGAGATATTGGGTTGGAAATATGGAATCATGCCTTAATTCACAAAAAATTAGGACGTATAAAGAGCACCCTTTCAAAAAAAAAATTTAAGATAACGTCGAGGGTATTCAAGATGATACATGTATTATGCACTCGAATATGTGAGCGCGAGTGTTCGGCCCAAAAGCGCGTATAAATCCAAAAGAGGGCCCAACAATAACTCGAATTCTAGAGCGGCCCAGTCTCATTCTATAAAAGCAGAAGAAAATTATGAAAGTAAATAGATTTCATCTATGTCTAGGTCTCAACAACATCATAATATATGTTTGAGTATGCATTCCAGGTTCCTCGCTCTTGATATGAGATATATAATTGATTGTGCTCTAGCCACCGTATATGTAACAACCTGATCCAACCATCTAAATCCATGTGTTGGGGATTGACACCTGCAAGGACGAAGCCTCCATTTACAACGTATCTTCAATATTTCTATGTTCGTTCTCGCCTTTTGTGTGCAGGGAATGGAAGTTGGACAGCGGCGACTGATCCTTAGCAACCCGCCATTACCAGCTTCGGAGCTCTTGGAGGAGGCGAAAAATCGGAGCCCATCATAACACAAAAAAAAGCGGAGCCAAGGAGCAATCATATAAAATGACCCTTGATCGCTCTCTCTATATATATAGCCGCCCACGGGCACGCTATATGGGACAATTTTTTTTGGAGATTAGAGAAAATGAGAATACTTTGTATTTCCTTTCTCCTTTGTATAGCTTTCATTGTTCCGGTGATGTTCAAGGGGTTTGTTCTCCAGTGAGACCCCAACACCATGCTTGTCGTTCAGGATTTAAGGTCGCTATATGGTTGAAAAAAAAGGTGAAACAAACATAAAAATGAATTTCAATTTTACCTTTGCTCAATGTACATACTAAGGCCCTGTTTGTTTCCCACCTAGATTATATAATCTGGCTCATATAATCTATAAGCTGAAACAAACAGGTCACAGATTATAGTCAGATTATAGCAATTCACATGCCAGATTATCATAATCCCATAAGCTGCTCTCCCCCAGCTTATAGATTATATAAGCTGGATTATATAATCTGAGGGGGAAACAAACATGGCCTAACAATGAGTATCTTTAGGTTTGATTGTATATTTCAATTATTTGTTTAATGGTTACTGTGTTACTCATTATGACCTTAATATTGGATTGTGTATTTCTATTTTTCTATTTTGAAAAAAAAATTCTATGAGGGAATTTGTCTTGAAAATTCGACAACATCAATATAATCTTGAGTGAAACCATGAAAACAGTACGAAGAACCTTCAAATCCTCCTACAAGATTGAAGGTTTTTGTAGGAGAATTTGAACTAGATGCATATGTTTATACATTGTCCATGGGCTGTGTATTAGAGACAACAATTAAGCCAAACATTTTTAGCTTAAGGGGTATAGCTTAGCCAACTAAATTGATTATATTTTCTATGTTTGTTGTCTCTAATATATTACACCGCCCATAGACAACAAAAAGAAGTCTACATACATACACAAGCAGATATGGTTGCATAAATCGAATTATATTTCCCCAACAATGCACTTCAACATACATATATTTGCATCATACGAGAACAAATCTCACGAAAAGACAATTAGCCTATAAGGTAGTGCATAAAAAGGCAATAATATACGAAATCTTCCTTTCTGGGTCTAGAAAGAAACAATTTACCTCAACACTAGTAGTACGATAAAACTAGAAATTCAGTATCCCAGAAATGCAAATGTACCGAAAAAAGTGGTCGACAGCTCGAATCTCCAACACGTGATTGGTCAAATCCACTCTAATATTTATATTATCCTCCCTTATCACAGTCAGTGAGAGGCACACGCGTAGCAGTTATCCTTCGAGAGACTTCTCTTCAACGACAACTTTTGGTTATGTGTCGTTGAACGATGGCTATATAAACAGAAAGCTTATCCACACCTACAAAAAACCCATATCGCATAACTATGTCGGGTCGAGAGAGCTACTTTAAATAATTCGAGCATCGGACAACAATTACATTTCTTAGGTTAAACCATCTCATTATAATATATTCAAGCTGCATAACGCTCCTAGTTCCTAGTATCCTTGCTCTCTCGAGGATCAGAGCCCAAAAGAACACGGAATCCAAACGGAGCCGCATGGTTGTGCTTCGCATCCATAGGCTAACTAAATCATCGATGGTTGCTTTTGCTGGACAAAATCTTGCTTTCACTCTGTGGCAGGTAGAGGTTGATTGACACTTGGAATCCACCATACTTTATCCTCACCAAAAGTTAACGGCTCCCGAAAAAGCCAGGTTGTACTTGGATGATCAGGCTGTGTGCTGATGCTCCCACATCGGTACTGCTGCGTCCTATGCTTGTTTGCGACGCCGCAACGTGCAACCACTGTGCACCCGCATGATCGTCACATGACATCGCTGGATGGCCTCAGCCATTTCCCAATTTTCCATCGGCGAATAGCATATCAAGGATTTCGCCTGATCTCGAGGCATTGCGCAAAAGTTAGCTGAGTGCCACAGTTGAAGAGCAGTGGGTCGATGCTACTAAGGTTCCACTGTGCCGTATGAAATTACCTGTGAGCTGCAATTTGTCATTTTGAAAACATCTTGTTATCTAGCTAAACTGCTGCTGTGGGACGGGCGTTATTAATATTAGCTCAACCAAAATAACTGATAGACACTTAGTGAGTATCATAACTACAATTGCGAGCCATAGCCTCGCACCTATATAAGCATTACACTATATTATCATAGTTTCATCGAGTTACTAAAATTTTTATAACAAAATATTATTGTGCATAATTCTAGAAATAGAAAATGTATACAGTCTGGCATGTAACACACAACCAATGATAGCAAGACAACATATAGAAACACTTTTAATAAATAGTGGGTAGATATGGCTCATCAACATCGGTTTCCGGTGCAGTGGGACCCATGTTTCCTCGGATGCGGTTGATTGGCCTAGCCATTCTAGAACCCATCGAGACATGCTATAGCCATCATTTCTTTGTTGCTTAGCTCATACGCATTATACTATTCGAGTTATTTTTAATGCTAAGTTTTAATGAGGATTGTGTTATAATCACCTTCTATCATTAATTACATAATATGATGCTCAATAAGCGTTCTATTTGAATCACAAAAGCCACACCAAAATCATTATTCACCGGAAAGGATCACTAGAAAACTCTCGTCAGTTTGCGCAGCGCATGCACATGATCCAGACATAAGACTTGAAGTTTGGGATGAAATGATGAGTACCACCAATGGTTGCGAAACTATCTCATGCTACAGTGAAAAGGCCATTGACCCTTATCTACGACTTTTTGACCCAGCTAAATTGATACTGTAAGCCTATATGCCAAAAGACGGACCTAGTGCTTCTCCTTATTCGACTAGACCTTTTGTCCTTGGTTGGTCCGTAAATTAATAAAAAAATTGGATTATCTATAGACTTATTTGTTGGCTCATTTGGATTGACGAAATATATTCAGGAAGTGTGTTTAGAGGATTTTACACACTGCTAGCTAAAGGCATGCAAAATTGTATCAACTAGCCCGACAAATTCTTTAGAGTATTAACCCAGCACAAGAACTGACTCTTACAGCCCGTTAATGGGTAAGTTCCAGGTCCCAAATCCATGCCTGATATGCAATAACTAAATTGGTCGTTATCCTTTTTAGGTTACGTAGACTTTGGGGATGGATAGTCCAACGAATTGGTCATCATTTTGTCATTTTGCTTGCTTTAGAATGAATTTACAACAGGTTTTACCTCTGTTCATCATTGATCCTGAAGTTGCTAGGAGCAAGCGCCCTCATTTGGCTGATGCCTCATATGCAGTAGGCCGGATAACGTTAGGTTAATGTTATTAGTACAGGCAACTTGAATTATAGTATGTTACATGTGAAGAGCGTCGCAGTTTTATGAGATGCACATCTCAACTTAGTACTTATTACATACATTTGTTTAGGTTGCAGGTTATTGTATTGTTGAAGACGGTACTTCATAGAGATGACGAGGTTCGCGGCCTCACTAATTAATTAGTTATAATCAGAAGGAGAGACAAAAACAAAAAAGTCTGACTGGACCAGTGGCCTGACTTCATGTCTAGTTAAATGTAGATGTACAAACATGATAACTTATTCTATATAATTGAAAGAAAAAGGATACGCAACTCTCTTTCTATGCATTGAAAAAAATTATCGCCATGCTTAGCACTTTGGGGCAAGGCGTCGGCCATGGCGACCAGACAAGCTGTCTTTGTTGCCTGGATTGCCCTTCTCCGTGCTCCGAGTTTTTGGGGCCGAATGTGGCACGATGATTCTCGATCTATCTGCGTGTTACCAGGTTGGACCGCCCCGTATATGATCCAATTTTATGCTGGAAACTACCGTCACACATCAATGAGGCCCTCCAATAGGGTCTGATGTGGCATGGCGGTGGCGATCGATGCTGGCGGATTGGATTTTTGTGGGGATGGTTGGATCTGATGGTGGCAACTCTGATCGGACAATCGAATTGGACATGGTACTGAGGTAGTTGTGATGGAGCTCAGTCGAGGTATATGCGTCATTGTTGGTGCTCTCAACTTTGACCAGTGGCGGATTGTGTGCCTGTAGAGGTTTAACCATGATGATGAGACGATGCACGACCTGCTGCACGGCATTGGTTGAAACCTTCGGTGAGGCAATGTTGGGTATATGACAAGACTGTTTAAATCCCCACTGACTCGTCCTAGGAAAAAGATATTGAGATGGTGCCAGCGTGACTAGCTTGGTCTTGGCGATGAACAATTTAATCGGATCCTCATTGTCCCAGTTATGATGCAATTGAGGTGAGGAATGATGCCAATCAGGGGAGAAACTTTTGTCCATGATTAAGCGACAATGGTGCCCAAGGGTGTCACTATCTTTCTTGAGGGTTTTGGTTAGGTTCTCGATAACAATTCCTTAAGCCTCTTTGTTGCGGTGGTGGCTTGAGGGAGACGAAGAAATGGTGTTTCCTTTTTTTATTGTTTGCTTCTTTTTTTTCTTTTTGCTTATGCCTATGTGTGATTTGGAATGGAACATGTTTCCTATCTTGTAATAAATTTAGGTATATGCATCATTTCTTATGCTGGACAAAATAATGCAGTGGATGGATTTTTCATGCACAGACCAGAAAGTTAAGGCTGGACAAAATAATGCAGTGGGGAGTTGCTTCGTAGTGGGAGAAGATGCTGTTGGAAAATATAGAAATACAAGGTTTGAACTGTGTAATTTGAGACACGTGTAGATGCCGTGGTGACGTCTAGGCACAGCATAATATATTTGGAAATGTCGTTGCTTCTACTTTGTGCGGGCAACCAATTTCAGGTAATCGTCTCTTTCCAGAAGGTACCAAGACCCCTCGTTACCGCCATCAATTTAGAATTTCCAACCCATCGGGAGAGAAATCGGCATCCTTGATTTCCTTGCTAAATAAAGGAAGGAGAGCAACTAAAGGAAAGACAAGTTGCAAAGCTGCCAAGAAAAGACTCCCCTCTCCCGTCTTCTTCCTCTCTACCGCTCCCAATAATTCGCCTATCTGGGAAACCAGCTGGGAGCCTTCACCCTCTAGAGCTCCTGACGGATCCCCAGCTATATTTCTCTCTCTATTACTGCCTACGTGCCTAGCCTGTGTGCGTGCGTGCAAGACCGGCCGGCCGGAGCTTCAAGATGGGGCGGGGCAAGATAGTGATCCGGCGGATCGACAACTCCACGAGTCGGCAGGTGACGTTCTCCAAGCGGCGGAACGGGATCTTCAAGAAGGCCAGGGAACTTGCCATCCTCTGCGACGCTGAGGTTGGACTCGTCATCTTCTCCAGCACCGGCCGCCTCTACGAGTACGCCAGCACCAGGTCGTAAATCATTCCATTTGAGTTCATGCATAGCTTTTTGTTTGCCCGTATTTCTTGGTGTTTGTCCATCAGATTATTCATATTCAGCTCGTGCTAATTTTTTGACAGCCGTGTTCCTTTTTCTCATGAGGTTTCCTTAGTCTGGAAAAATTATCTATTTATTTTTAAAAACTTGGATCGAACTGAGTCGGTTGACCTTTTGGTTCACCTCGCATTTCACCTTTTGTATTATCATATATTTGGATTTGGTATACATCTCTTTAAGTAAAGTTTTGAGGATATTACCACAATTCCTTGCCTTTAGATTTACTTTTAATGCTAATTATTGCTCCGACCGTCGCCGTCAACGATAGAGGTGAAATATTAGGTTTGGGGTTCACCAAACCTTAGAATAAGGGTGGCGCCTTTGCGATGTGCCAAGCGGAGGGTGAGAGGAAGGTCATGTGGGATTGTGGAACCATGAGATGAAGGTTTCAGATCCAACTAGCTATAAAATATCGAGAAACTATAATTTGAAGAAGGTGACAACTATGGGTGAACTTAGAGGCGTTGACGGATTTGCCGATGTGTAGGAAGAATAAGGGTATATTGGGGCTTGCGATATCTGAATGAGGGAAAAGGGTACTGATATGTGACATGATGGAAAAATTACACGATGTTGGCCTGGAGATCTAAATTGCTAGATCTAGACTATTTGGATGAAAATTTGTGCAAAATTTTGAAAATCTTTCAGTGGCATATATAGAGACATACTAGATCTTGGATCACTAGGTTTTCGTTTGAAAATAGGTTAGTTCATTTGTCGGTCGAGTGGTGGGTTAGGTCATGTAGAATGCTTTCGAAGTATATTTGGTGAGGGTTCTAGTAACACTAATGAGAACTAGTAAATAACAGGAAACACAGCAATGGCTCACACTAGCTCTAGAAGGTGAATAGCGGTAGTGTGTAAGGGAGAGCATGGTTACAGGAAATGTTTGCGCTCACACAAATTAGAAAGGTGTGTGTAGGTAAAAGAGTGGGAAGCCAACTACACTGGTCATGCTGACATCTACTCTCTCCAGGTCCCTAAAAGAAGTCGTTTTGATGTTGTCTTAAGTCAAACATTTTAAACTTTGACTGCAAATTTTTTTTATTTATTGAGTTTAGAAATGTAAAAATATATAAGTATGTGCTTACTGAAATATGGTTTCATAAAAGTACATGTTAACTATATTTTAGAAATATTTTATAGCAAAAAGTATTAGTCAAAGTTATGTTTGAAAGACTGTGTCAAGGTCTAAAACGACTTCCTTTTGGGAACTTGGAGGGAGTAGGTTGTTAGATCTAGATTCACTATATTAAAACTTGAGTGTATTTTTTTAAAAAAAAACTCGATGGCTTATACATACTACTTACTTTTCATTTAGTCCTACGTGTTTCTTAGATCTAGTATGGTTGTCCTTATGTTATATTTGACTATACTACATATAAATGATCAACGAGAATAATATCCAACACATATAAACTTGAGATGTGTGGCTGACATGTGAAAATAGTCCATGTGGCACATGTGTGATTCACATATGAGGTCAAGCCAAAAGTTATACTACAGCCGTTTCAATTTTCTTGTCATTCTTGTCTTCAACAGTTTTCTCAAATTACTTTTCATTCTTACTTTCCAATGCACATTTCTCTTTTATAATGTATCTTTATCTCTCCTTCTTGTTTCCCGTGCACCTACATTTTTCACCTCTCCTTAGTTCTTGTTTCCAGAACTAAAACGACATATATATATATATATTATAATACAGGATTTTACTGTATGGTTTGAAATAGTTGTACTTTTCATCGCAAAGAGAGAGAGGAATAGTTGTACTTTTGTGTTAGAACAGTACAAATATTTCGTAAAATGTACTCTATAACTTTATGTAAGAGAAATTACAGTACATTGTCGTTAGAGCGAATACTTTGAGATAGCTTATGCACTAAAATTTTTTAACGTTATGGCGCTGTCTTGTGCAGTATGAAGCAAGTGATTGATCGCTATGGCAGAATGAAGGAGGAGCAACAGCAAGTGGCAGACCCCAATTCAGAGCTTAAGGTACGCCCTCACGTACGACTGAGTATGTGTTTGGAGCGTAGAAGATTACATCATGCTTTTTCACAGCGCGGTACCATATTGATTTTCTGCTGATTATTGAAATTTAATGATTTAAGCATAGAAAGTGTTGTTCACTGCATGCTAGCTATATCATGCTATAATGCTGCCAGTAACATTGTGTTCAGATCTAAAGGACTGAGCTGTCAGTAAGTTAATATTTGCAAGGACTGTGCCCAGCACCATCCATATGCATCTGTATCGAAAAACGGATTCATGTCTACTGATAGTGCAACTCGTCCCATCTCTTTCTGCAAATAAAATTATAAGATAAGGGATGTACTATCTACTGTAACATAATACATATTAAGTGAACTTTTGCAGTTTGGTTAAATAAAGTTATACCTTAGAAGATGTGCGAAGTGGGTATCAGTTAGGGCCGGGAAGTATACATTCATTCAGAACTTATTATCAGCTTATATTACTCCTTGCACAATGCAAATAGCAAAACTAAAGTTGTAAAAGTGCTCGAGGCGATGGAATGGTCAGTGAGCCCGCATCATTTCTCTTTGGAGTAAACTGCTCCAAAAGCCTATAGCCAATGTTTTAATTACACAGATAGAGAGACAAGCATACTACATTTCCCTTTGGAACTGGTTACCAGGAGTTTAACACAGTTCCATTTTATAACTATAGACAAAATAGTGCTGTCCAAAATTGATGGATAATCAGCCGGTTGACTCTAACAAGGAATTTGACAAGTTTCTTCACGAAGAAAAACACAAATTAATTTATCACATACATATGATGCCGAGATAACAAACAAAATATAATCAATTAGAAATCATGCAAATTGGCACAAAGGGATGGGCTGAGGAGTATAATGCCATCTTCCCTTTTTCACTTATTATGTACGATTATTTATCTTCATTTGCTTCACTAATACTCTCATCATCTTGCACAAACACTAACACATATATACGTACATAAACATGTACATATATACATAAACTCGAACCTTAAATTCCAAACTGCTCAAATGATATTTATTTAACAGTTAGGCCGGTATATGCTTGATATTAACCAAACTGCTCAAATGATATTTATTTAACAGCTAGGCCGGTATATATACACATGAAATTCTTTGATAATAAATTGTTAGACTTGTTGGGCACACATACACGAGAAGCTCTTGTAGTAAGTTGTCACCTTTCATCCATTATTGCATGTAAATATCTTAGTTCATGGTATGTGGGCTACCTTATGAAGGTGTCGCAGGATGAGAAACAAATATATTATACTCTCCTTGTGCCATATTATAAGTTGTTTTAGACTTGGACACAGGAACTAAGGGTATATGACAAAGTATAGAGCGCGTAGAAAACAAAGAAGAGTGAAGGAGGAGAGAGGTAGAGACAAAGTTGGATTAGAAATTAAGCGAGAATAGACGTATAATGTGAGAAAAATTTGAACTCTAGAATGACATATAATATGAAAAGAAGGGAGTACACACTAGCCACTTGTGATGCTGACATTTTAGGTGTGAGATACAACACCATCTTCCAGAGGTATCCACACATGAACCTTCTACAAGAAGTAAAACATGAGATAACTCCAGAAGGTTGAAAATAAACAAGACAAAAAAGGTAATAGAGAAAAATAGGGAGACCACCGCCAGCAGGCCTCTAAAGCCACCCGGCCGAGGTAACTAACCCTTGAGTCGTCCCATATCCAACCAGTATCACCATAGGTCACACAGGGATTAAACTCGATATCCGAAATGTCTTAACAGTGTATTAATAGCTAGCTAGCTAGTGTTTGATGCCGAAGTCCACTCCACTTCTGCCACTGTTAGCCGCAAAGCAAGGGCGAAGCTGCTTAAAGAGTATTAGGTGCCGCCGCACCCAGGGTCAAAACAAATTCTAGTGATGTTCACCCTATTTTCACCTTATATGCACCCACTTTGACATATAGTCATGCACCCGCAAGGCTAACAACACAAGGTCAAGCAGTCTAACATGATGTCTTGCACCCCCCTCTCTTGAATTGTAGCTCTGCCACTACCGCAAACAGTAGTGACGAGCGGTGCACCTGCCATAGTTAGAGAAAAGCAGTGGCGGACGGTGACGTCACGTTGCCCTCCACCGCTGTAATAGCAATGGCGGATAGGGTGATGCCACCCCGTCCGCCACTACTGAGAGAGACAGGAGTGCCAGACAGAGTGATGTCACCCTGTCCGCCACAACTGGGTGCAATAGCAGTGGCGGACATGGTGATGTCACCTTGCCTGCCACAATTGCACTCGGCTCCAGTACATGTCACTAAATCACACAAACTTAAATCAAATGAAATTTCATTGAAGAAACAAGTGTTAGAAAGACCAACAACGATTAGACGTAAGATCAAATTATCTTTTATGCTACCTCAATGGCAATTGAGCTTTTCTTGATCTTAGCTTAGCTTATGGGTGGGTGGGTGGGTGGGTGGGGGAGAGAGAGAGCACTGGATATGTTACTTTAACACCCTACGTTCAAACTTTTCTTATTACGCATCCCTAGTAGAGCACATACACGTAGACTCATGTATCATATAATTACCCCCGCACAAGCCACGTGGGCCTATTCCAGGAAGAAGAAAAATGCATAAACTCATCTACACCTTTTTTTTAGAGAGGGCCAGGGGGGGGGGGGGGGAGGGGTTCATATACCCACCAAGAAAAATTGTTTTTGTCCTTCTTGCAAGTGTTCATGTGTTTTCACATATAGGTTGTAACTATTACTAAACAAACAGCTAATTGTTTGGCCTTTTATTGTCACCTCTTTTTTCTTCGACAGACATCGACACACAACAAACACAACAAGAGGATATATTACATCTCTCCTAGTATTATGGTCCTATTGTAAGACTATCCATACACACATGAAGATCAATGCTTTGATACCACAAAATCCACCGCTTTCAATATCCTCTTATCGCCTAGCGCCATGTGGATAGACATGCACATGTACATAACATTTTATTATACTTGTGTCCACACTTTTGGTAAAAATGGCTAGCGTGAAGGTGTTATGTTTGAAACAAGAAAGTTATAAGCTGACCCGTAACACACCTTAAAAGGTCATGGGAAACTATTCTCATAGCCTCCGAGCACAAATAGGTATCATAGACTAAAACTACTACACATATATACTACTAACTATGGATCACATTGTTATAGATCAACTTGAATTAGCAATATCGTACTACATATTTACTATGCATTCTTCCTATTCACTACACATGCATGCAATTCATCTGTGCATAATGTCTTGGAGGTGATTACGTCCTCATTGGTGTCAGATGGAAAATAGCCACCATCGCCTAGTCTTGTGGCCCATGGTGCCTAACAATAGGCGATGGTACACCTAAGGTTGTGGTCAGGTTTTATACAGCATCACAACAACAAGATTGTACTCCCTCCGTCCACAAATATAGTGTCATTTTAGTTTTGTCTTAAGTCAAACTTTTCAAACTTTGACTATCAATTACGAAAAAACTATAAATATTGCCAACACAAAATGGTCTCACTAGATTCATTACGAAACGCAGAGAGATTCAACTGGAATTTATGAAGACCATCCAGGTCTGAACCCTGCCGATGAAAGAGTCGTAGAATATCAAGCGGCTATACATGAGGAAATGGGTAGGTTAATGCCGTATCATGATATGTAACTCTTTTAGTTTGAAACAATATAGATTTATACATATTATTGGTTAAAGTTTAAAAAGTTTGACTTAAGATAAAACTAAAATGACACTATATTTGTGGACGGAGGGAGTAACGGAGATGGGGCGACCAATCTGGCATCGAGTGCATATTTTATTGTAGGTGGGAGAGCATAAGGGTGGATTGGGGGCATTTTGGGAGGAGACCTCGCACTCTCTAGTCTGGTACAAGAGACAAGGAGCAGTCAATAGTCTTAGCTAGATAGGTTGTTGATCAAGGAAGCCACTGCCACAAATCATTTTCCAAACATATTCCAATTTGTTGTTTTGAAGAACTCTTACATTCCTTTTAAACGGATAGACGCAAAGAAGTATTCAAGAAGTCCAACCTCTTGTTTATTTTACTTTTGAATTGTACTGCAGGAATGCAATCCATAGGAAAATCTCACTTCCTTGCCATCCAAAGGGCCTTAGCAATCCGTAAATTCATTTGTGAAATCTTCATTCCAAAGGAGAGCCTTCTAGAGGACGGAATACTACTTCTCGAGCCATTCTGAGTAGTATTCTCGAGCCATTTTCCTTGTAGGTGACTGGAGCTACTAGTTCGTTTTATTCTGTTAGCTTCAGAAATCCGCCTAATAGGTTGTTTCTTGATAGATGAAAAATCATAAGGGAAATTCAAAGTACAAGAGCAGAGAAAATAAGTCAGACTATCATATCACCAAACGCTCCTGAAGAAAACCAACCCTGCATCGCAAACACATTTATATATGTTCCCATAATAACATCACAAGCATCGATAAAATCCCATATGCTAGTTTGAATCCATGACTTATATTTAGCTACATATACAAAAGTTGAATTTGCTCGAGGAGAAGTAACCTAAGAGGAAACAGGCCGAACTCCGCTGACAATCCAACTCGTGTTAGACTACCAACCGAGAAGCTGGTACCAAGTACCAACTGCAGATCGAGTATATTACCTTTTGTTTGGACTGAGTTCAACTTGTAATACCGGCAATGGAAACCTCGTCACATTATCACAAATTGGTAGATGAAGCTTTGATTTGAGGATTTATTTCTCGAATTGGCTTTGTTTCAATATCTAGAGGTCCTTGGACAGCAAACAAGACCTTTGCCAACTTATATCTATGCTCTTGAGGATAGTATATTTGCGACATAGCTTCAATGAATTCAAGTTTGGCCATATTGTCCATATTTTAGGCTCTGAAACTGCTAATTGGTGTTGTGTCCAGGTCCTGCTAAATTTTTCTTGATATATATTACGTGTCCATGGCCTAAAGCCAGCCTAGACCCATAAGTATCGTGAAGAATTGGTTACAACTAGACAACCGCTCATCATCTAAAACGAATTTCAGCATGAATATACAAAGCTGACGATCATATAACAGAGGCAACCAATCACCAATTGAACTGCCTTTTGTGGTAAGCAGAGAAATATGAGTGGCATAAAGTGACCACTTAATTCGTATGATAGTTTATTTCCCCTCCCCTGTCTGAAAGTTAAAGTTCTTGCATATAAATAATTTTATTGCCAAGAGTGTACATCAGTAACAAGGAAATGCTTTTAGCCCCAAAATAACAACAGTTGAAATGAACAGTACATATCCATTCAACCACCAAGCACCTAATGACTTAAACATTGGTTAATAGTATAATGCACAGGTTGAGAAATGATACGAACCGTGACAATCCAGACAGAGCCTCTTAAATCCAAACCTTACTCTTTCTGGAGGGAGACAAACCGTGCAATCCTTTACAGACGAAGTACAAATATTCAAGATGAAACTATAATAGGAATGAACTGACCCAGAAGCATGAAAAACAGGTGCAAAAAAGTTGTGCCCTGTCCAAGTACCCATCCTCTGAAAATATAAGCAATCAACAAATGCATTGGTCCATCATCATGAGATGAGTGCCACATGAATCTTTTCCCATTTATGGTGAACATATAAGAAGAAGATCTTTAACAAATGTACAAAAGCTGAGATAACTTACAATCCTCTAATTCCATCTAAATATATCCCAACAAGATCACCGCCACCTGTCCATAGACACTAGCACAAGATCCTGTGAGGATATTTTAGCTCAAATTCATACATTAGGGATTGTATCGGATAAGACTGGATAGAAGACAATACAGCATGGCAATATATCGAGTGCACCATAACCGAATATAATATTTTAAAAGTTACTTCATATTACTTTGCATGCTGTGCAAATATCATGACTGAAATGCTGGCACGTGCACATACACACAAAGAAAAAAGTTATTCCTTTGCATGCTGTGCAAATCTCATGATTGAAATGGTGAAATGTCATCTCATTTAGTTCCCTTATTTCATATAAGAATATAAAATTTGCTCAGCTGACAGCTCAGCCATGCTACTCTGCAATATGTTTTATACCAAAGCTGCCATTTGGCAATCTTGAATGTGGCATTACTTAACTGTGTTTCATATTCAATAGTTCTGGCAAAGGGAGGCAGCAAGCTTGAGACAACAACTGCACAACTTGCAAGAAAATCACCGGTATGGCTAGAAAACCCTGCAAATTTCAGAGAAGTGTGAATCGTAAAATTTTCCAATTGTAAATAGCATTAAACTAAAGGAATTGTGAGCATGAGCACAAGTGCTTAACTTCCTCCTATATGACTTAACAATAAAAAAACTTTAAAAAGAATAGAAGAAGAAATATTCTACATGCTGAAATTTACTTGTAACTCCTGGTTAATGTGCAATCGAAATCTCAGTCAGGTTCTTACAAGACAATTATAAACTAACTACACCAAGTTACAGATCCTCCATAACTAATGGAGATGCAAGTTAAAGAATGTGAGGTAACAAGTATACCTACACCAACTATTTGTGCACGGTATATAAGTTGTAGAACAATGGATAACAATGAATTTAGTATCCAAGATGCATAAGCATACAAACCATGTTTAAGGATATATGCTAACTCCAATGGGTAATCATTTGCTTGTTTTCATAAACAAAAAAAAAGGACGGAACAGTTTATTGATTTCCTGTGCTGAGCCATTTATAATTCAAAAACTGCACCTATAGTCATTTACTCCATCTGCTCTCGATTATAAGTCCATTTAGGTTTGACCTAGTCAACTCTTGTTAATTTTGACCACTAACTGCTAAAACATCATGTGGATTCTCTATGTAAGGTTGATGTTACTAGATCCGTCATGAAGAATGTTTTCATAGTATGTATAGCTTTTTCTATTTGAAATCACATGTATATAGATAGTGTTGGTCAAAGCACTATGATGTAGACTGTGTTGATGTCCCAAAGGACTTATATTTTGGATGTGAGGGGGTAGCATTTATGTATTCTGATTTACTTCCAAAAAGAAGAATGCAATGCATGCAATGGAAAAGTCTGATATTTATCACCCCTGTTCAGCTTTTGCCTGGTGGTTTATTTGGACACTCTAATTTGTCCTCAATTTAGTCCAAACCAACAAACAACACATTGCACATGCAGAGGCTGAAACTACACAAAATCAAAGTAAACTGTCAGGTTAATAAAACGTTTGATTGACTGCAGGCAGTTGATGGGACAAGACCTTTCTGGATTGGGTGTCAAGGAACTTCAAAATCTTGAAAATCAGCTAGAAATGAGCCTACGTTGCATTCGGGCAAAAAAGGTAAGCGTGCTAACCATATCATTTTTCCTGCTACAATAACTCATCCATGAATAAACTGAGGATAAGGTTTTGTTGCTTTCAGGACCATCTCTTAATTGATGAAATTCACGAACTGAATCGAAAGGTTGTCTTATTCTGTTTATACTCTTAAACAATGAGGTATGTGCTACTACTTCAGCAGCTGATTATGTAGTGGCTGATTTGCAGGGAAGTCTCATACAACAAGACAACGTGGAATTATACAAAAAGATCAACCTGATACGTCAGGAAAATAATGATCTATACAAGAAGGTATATGACAAATCATGACTAATAATTTCACTGGATATATGGCCATTGGCCCCATCACATAATTGACTCTGATTTATTTTGTTGTTCAGCTCTATGAGAAAGAGACAGCAAGTGAAGTCAATCGAGATTCACCAACTCCATACAACTTTGCAGTTGTCGAGAATGGCAATGTTCCTCTTCGTATTGAACTTAACACTCCACCACAGGAGAATGAGGCCGAGCAGACTGCACCTCCCAAACTTGGGTAATCCTGCTTTTTCTACATAAGACCTATTGATTATGTTCTTACTACTTTAGTGACACTGAGTCACTGACTAACTGAAAACTTGCAGATTACAACTGAATCCATGAAGGCATGCAATAAAGGACTGCTTCTGTTCTCAATATTCTCAAATACTATTCGTCGTAATGAGCCCAGACACATAGCACAAAATCCAATATCTATGGATGACCGATAATGGTAGTGTAAATCCATTTCAAATAAAATGTATTTTATTAAAAAAAATGGTTTGTCTTCTAACTTTTGACGGATTGTGCAAGTTTGTTAAACAACATGAGCAGATGAAACTCATGCAAACTTATACTGACAAAATGGATATAGCGTATGTAAAATGCCATTACTGTTTTTTTTTTCTTTTCTGTATCAAGATCTCTTTCTGTATTAAGTTGTTCAAATAGCAGAAGATCAGAAATGGGATTCCAATTTAACCATGCACAAGTTCCAAAGGACAACCTAAGATGAATTTGTAAAAGGATCTATGTATATATGCCCAAATCAACACCATTTTCTTGATTATGTAACAGGAAAACTGAGAAACTTACGATTTTCTTGCAAGTTATGCAGTTGCTACCTCTAGCTTGCCGCCTCCACTTGCAGCAACTGTAAGAAAGAAACGGAAAACAATGTCAGATTAAAAGCTTCCAGCCTGCTAAATAACTGCAGTGACTGCTAATGCCATTAGCAAAACCAAATTGCAGTATGAACCAAGCAGAGTGTGGTTTGAAGAAGCAGACAAAAATTTTGTTTAGCACATCCAAGGGCCTGTTTGGAAATGTGGCATTAGGAAGTAATCCTTAGCATTAAGTACAAATTTGAACTAAACCTAAAAGCTCCTAGAGCAATCCTACTCTTCCAAACAGCCCCCAAATTTTGGAACCAAAAGAAAAATGAAGCTTTTAACTCTAGTGCAATTACGAGAATCACATGTTGCTGATTAACATGGTAAAACTCAAGTTCAGAAAATATGTGTAATGCAAAACTCAGAAGCATTTCAAGCAGAAAAGGAATTATTTCCTAGATTACACAAAAAGCAGATAACATATTTGAAGATACTCAATGTAAATTGTAATGCTTAAAAATACTACAGATAAGAGGTGTCCTGTGCTGCTGCCGCTGCAGCACTACAACAAATTATGCTGAATAAACAGATTATGATAAAGTAAAAATCAATGAGCTGACAAATATTTAACATAATACCGAAGGGACCTTAATTCTAACAGATTGATAGATCTCATCAGTGTAATGCTAGCAGGTAGTCAGATAAGCACAAGTGCAGTCCAAAATAGCAGAGTGCAACATCACCTAACTACAGACCACATAAAATGGGAAGAAACAAGTGCCTTTATGTCTAAAAAAGATCCCATAAAGCTGCTACTGGATGCAAGTTTTTTTTTTCTCATAGTCAATTTGAAAAATACTAAGGTGTAAGTAAATGCCCAATTATGTTAAGATCGCATAGGTGCAATTTGGAAGCTAACTTGGCTATGCCACAAATAGACAGTGAATCATGATATATAGTACAAATACAGCCTGGTTATGCTTACAACTTATCAGGTTGGGAAGTACTTTAGTGCCAAAGCTACCTCAAACATAGTGCTCAAACGAGAATTGACGACGCGGGAAAGAAAAGAGTGTATAACAGATAAAGGTAATTCTAGGATTTGAGTTCATGCAAGCATGCATAATAGAGCATAATGCTGGTCCTTGCATCACACAATCTTATGTAAATATCAACTTTATGTCTTCATCACTAAAAACAAAGGCTCAAAAGATGCAGCTGGGTACTAGTCATATGAACAATCTACGGATGAGCAAACTGATCGCATAAGCACTAAGCAGACCTTTATCTCAAAATTAGGTATGCTAGATTTACTCTTGGGTGGGCAATATCATAGGTCAGCCTTCTTATGTGGTGGCATGTTTGTCACAATTAAAAGATGAAATGTGTCACTTTGATACCTCTAACTGTAAAAAAATTAAGATGAACTCTACTTACCCTGGCCATGTTGTTGGGATATTGTTCCACTATTATTGCTAGTAATATAAGGTCGGAAATAGAAGATAAAGCACCGGGTATGCTATCCCTTTTGTATGCACAAGCCACAAGCTACCAAGCCACAAGCTACGTTCAGTTCAGATATAACATTACAACTTTCTACTTGAGGTTTCAACAGCCAGGAAACCAAACACGAACAAACTTCTGATAAAAAGTGATGTGAACCCGAGTGGGTTTGGCGTCGATCTTTCCATGAGAGAAGGGTGTAAGTCAAGTAATCAAGTACAAAATCCACATCCGATTACTGAATCAATGAATTCAACACCGAAAGTCAAGCACAACATGATAGAATAAGCGTGCATTGAATGAGTACAGAGCTAACCAGTTGATTTGGTGCATTACCAAATATATATCACATTAAAAAAATAAGAAATTTTAGAGATTCCATTTTTCACCTAATTTCACTCTCCAAACTAACATAACAAATACTCGTCAGTGCAACATAATGGCATTGTTCCGATTGTGAGAAAGCAAAATCACTACAATAGGTCATGTCTCTGTTGAAACAACTCTGACATGACAAGCTACTCAAGCTTATAGCTAGGACTGGAAAAAAAGCTCAAGGCTCGCGAGCCAGCTCGGCTCGGCTCGGCTCGATCTTCTTAATGAACCAAGCCGAGCCTCCATCATAGCTCGTGAGCTGCTCGCGAACAGTTTGATTAGCTCGATAGGCTCGATTATATAGAAATGTCAACTTTAATTCTCTACTAAGATGGTAATTTTATGTTGGGTGAAGCTCAATATAATCCAAAAAATAAACCAAGTTCAGTATAGATAAAAATTATGTTAAATGTTCGACCATCTTTTTATTTTCATTTATTTTTCATCTTTGTTGACTTAGATTGATATTTTTTTTCTGCAACATTGTGTTATATTATGATTTTTGTGTTGTTGGCACATGCTAATATTTGAAATCTGCTTAAAATCACCTAAATTTTTGTCATAAAAGTTTTGACATACTTGGCTCGTGAGCCTAACGAGCCAGCTCGATCTATCTAAATGAATTGAGCCGAGCTTCTATTTTAGCTCGTTTTCATAATGAGCCGAGCCGAGCCAGCTCGTTATCCTAACGAGCTTTAACGAGCTGAGCTTTAATGACCCGAGCCGGCTCGTTATCCAGCCCTACTTATAGCAAGCGAAGTTTGAGCCTACAGCGAAGTACTACGATTATAACAAGCTCAACTTCAGTACTGTGGCTCTTCAATGGTAGATTAGTCACAGTGCAAAGCCCACAAGCAATTTCAGCTTCCCTGTTATGGGCTGGGCCTGGGACCACATCAGCAGTACATGACAGGCAGCAGCGCAGGCACGAGGCCATTGCAGGAGCTAGACGCGACCACACAAGTAAGACGGCCACTTCAGAACAACATCCACAGCTATCCTTATCATTAGTTGTTCAGGCATCAGGCCCAAGTCTTGATTAGCTAAGATTGCTTGCAGATTAGGCTAGTTAGATTTGATTAGATGTGCTAGTGAAGTCCTGGCGGGCTATGTAATGTCTGAAAGTGTCTCGTTGAAGGCAAGAGAATAATAAAGAAAATAAGTCTCCTGTAACCCTCATCTCTCATGCCTCTCCCTCTCGTTCACTAGAGCTTTCTACCTTCAAATCCTCGCTGTCTGACCTTCCTCCAACAAATGCTTTGTTCATATACAATTCTAAATCATTTCCTGACCCATGCAGAGAAATGCTATAATTAGCAACACACTCCCAATCACCAATTATAACAGGTGATAAGCTAAAACCGTAACTGATGCAAGAACTTCCCTGCAGTTCAAATTCCTGCATGGCGGTGATAACGTGTCCCCTTACCATTCTCCCTCTCTGAACCTACCAACTGCCAGAAACTATCCAGGTCACTACTCCATGAATACAAACTAATTCCTCTCATTGTTCTTCCGTTAACGCGATCATTGGTATTACTTTTTTTTTCTTGCTCAAAGGTGCTCTGAATCTTGATGTTCTATAAGGTTTAATTACATCTTCTCTAACCAAGATTGGTCCCTTCTTCAGATATAACAAGAATGCTCCACAGGATTTTCATCTTTCTTTTACCCTAGGCTCTGAGCTTTATCATTTATGAAATCACATACTTTTTTTTTTATTTTCAAGTATCTCATTCGAGCTATGGCTCCTTTCCAGACATTGGCACATCATTAGTGAATTTATGATTATGAGTTTGGAACCTTCGACAAAGCCAAGCTCGAGGCCTAGTCGAGCTTCAACCATGCCAAGCCCAAGCTCAAAACTAGGTTCAAACCCCTACATAGGCTGCTCAAGTTTGGCACATTGACAGCCCTAACTGCCACTTCGCAATTTACATGTAGAAGCGCAAACAGCTTTTACCAAGACTTTTGCATCAGGTTAAGGATGTACGTAAAGTATCTCACTGCACAAATTAATTTTTCATGGGCTATTTATGGAAAACAATAGATGACCAGAAGGCTTCAGGTGAAGAAGATACTACATGTTGCAATGCAGATAGGACTTTGCATATGTCTTCCAACCAATAGCAGCATTGACATCCACATAACAATACAAATTAAAACTAACCAGTTATGCAGGGTTAACAAAAAAACATTACGGCACCACATTCATGCAAACATAATCCTAAAAGAATATACAAATGAAATCATCATTTGTAGCACCACAACGTTTCAGGTGCCACCGTTTAAGCCAATTTTAGCTAAGAGAGAAAATTATAGTACAGCCTTGTGACTGGAAAGCACAGCTCAAAAAATTTAAAAATCAAACTACAACGTAAAAAGCTCTGTACATTCAACTAATCAATTGGTCACTTCTAGAGTAACCACCGATGGCAGACATTTGTCCATGCACCTCCATGAAAATATTGCAAGGTACCAATTAAATAAAAATGTATATACATCTGAAGGTATTGCATAAAGCTTTTGTTGCTACATACTTCTTAGCTTTGGACACAAGAAACAAGGAGAAGTGAAAAGATGCAGTGCGCAGAAAACAAAGAGGAGAGATATAGAGATAGAGATGCATTGGGAAGTGATAATGATGCATGGAAAGTGAGAATCACAAGTATTGTGGCAAAGAAAATGAAGGCTAGAATCACAAGTATTATGAAACGGAGGGAGTAGCCACCAACATAATGATGTCGATATTATAACATTTTGATCAACACTGAGTAAGCAACCTACAAGAAATATCTAGGGGAGTTCCAAATTCAATTATTTCTTTGTTGAATCACACATGCACCGCAGCGAGAAGGGAGTATTGAATTTTTCAGTGGTATGTAAGAACTCGCAACCTAATGGAGCTGAAGTGACAGCATGAGCATACCCTCACATGTTTCTGCTTTGAGATATCCACAATCACTAGAACTTAAGGCATCAAACAAGAAATTAGCAACCTAAGCTCCTGAAATCGTATCTAGGTTGATAAAATAATGGCGCAAAAGTGACTGCGTGACTGCATGAGCAAAATCATGCAAGTCGAGATTGACTTCTAGCATACTGCAGCACAAAAATTCAATGCTCACACGCCAACCTAGTAAAATTCTCCTACCCACCTTCGAAACCAGCAGAAATCATCACAAAACTAAAAACAGCAACTCAAACTCCACTTCGGTTCGGGTCTTCCAAACATCACACATACATGCTAGATCAAGCAGTTACGCTCGTAATTTTATGTTGCGACAACTAGCTGAACTTCTAATACGGGGGTGACAATAAGTACAACTAAACAATTCCCAGCAGTAACATACTCCCTCCAATTTTAAACTGTTGACGTTTGACTTTTTTTGAGTTACGTTTGACCATTCGTCTTATTCAAAATATTTTAAAAATTATCATAAATTTTGTTATGAATTGTTTTATCATTAAAGAAAGTTGAAATATACCTTATAACTTTGCATGTTTGAACTAATATTTTGAATAAGACGAATGGTCAAACGTAGCGAAAAAAGTCAATGGCGTCAACAATTTAAAACCGGAGGGAGTATAACTGAAGTAGTAGAACATCAGAATAGATGTGTCACCTGAGACGCCGGCGCCGAGCTTGAGTTGGAAACCCTAGACTACGGGGGGATGGGGTCACTGGAAGGAGCTTGAAACTCCAAACCAAAGCAAAATGATGGGAGTGGATGTGAATGGACTGAGCGAACGGGAAAGCAACGGCACGTTGGGGGAAATTCAGACCCGAGAGGACGAGCATGACACGAGCTATACAGGCAGCAAGGGGGGCAGCTCCAGCTGCCACGGGACACTAGAGCAAGCCAGATCGGTGAAATTCCGGCGAAGGGCGATGCGTGGGCGAGAAGGAGCAGGCGCGAGCGAATCTAGCCCGGATTTGGATTCGGCGAGGGCGGAATGGACGGCGCGGCGGTGCTCTTGTAGAGAGAGAAAGCAGGGAGCGGAGGAGGGGACGGGGACGGAGAGAGAGGGAGCAGGTGGGATTTCGGGGAGTAAAAAATGGTGCGGAGGAGCGGTGAGCCGCCCGGCCACGTCGCCCGGCGCCATTTTCAAAAGGCAAGCTGCTGCGCTGCTGCGGGCACCCCGACAGGTGTACCTCCGCCTCCGCCGATCGGGGGCAGCCGCGGAGGCGCGACCACGGCTGCCTGCTCTGTCTGCTGCCTTTTGCTCGCGGGGGTGGGTGTCTCGCCGGAACCGGCCATGTGGGGCGGCGTGCGCGCCCTGCTCGCCTGTCCGCCCGTTTGTTGCGGTGGCCGGTGGTGGAACCGGGGCCGTCAGATGGGGAAGGTGGAGGGGCGCGATTCGGTACTGGGTTGGCAGAAGGGGACAAAGAATGATGCTGGGGAATTTTGTAAAAGGATTTGATAGTTCTCACATCAAGACTTTGTATATCTCTCACGGTCACATTTTTGGAATAATAAAATTGAACTGTTAGAACAAAACAATTATACTGTTAAAATAATTAGTTCTTGAGTGGAACAATTTCATTTTTTTCAGAAAACATTTTTTTGCACACGTGAATGAATTTTTTAAATGGTTAGATCAAAATTCAATAGCTCAAAAAGTGACTGAGAAATCTCAATCACCTCTGAAGGAGACATCTCCTTTTGTAAAACCCCTCATTTTTTTACCATGTTTTTGCAGAAACTAGCAACAAGTTCACAAAAGAAAATACTGCATTCGAACAAAACAATTGATCACTCTGCAATGCCAATGTCTTTTTGGATTGTTTTACTGATAAAATTTCCAAATAGCATTTGGACAATATTAAAATTAAAAATGTAGCATGCGCACAATAGCGGAGCCAAGGCGACCTCACACATGTGCTAGAGCAAAAAGGAATTTCCTTGTATGCCACCTAAAAAGTTTTTAATATCTCAAATGTCATCGTTGTCTCAATGACATACGGAACGGCTGTGTCAATGACCTATGAGTCAGCATGGCATACAAGTGGTTTTAGACAGTTTAAGGGTCTGTTTGTTTGGGCTGTTGCTTTTGAGTTTTTGGAAAAGCTGTTTGTTTAAGTAGTTGAAAAGCTGGCTGTTAGAATTTTAATGTTGACTTTTGTAATATATATTAAGCTTCTCAGCATGCCAAAAGTCAGAAAAGCAGCTCTCAGCAAGGTTTTCAGCTTTTAGTTCATTTCATCAGAAGTCAGCTTTGCAGCACTTCAAAAGCCGGATCAGAAGTTTGCTGTTTGTTTCAGCCTTTCAGCTAGCCAGCTTTTCAAATAGGCCCTAAGTCATTGACGTATAAGATATTTTCCCTACAGCAAAATACGAATGTTTTTATTGAAGTACTGCATTTATTAACCATTAAAAAAACATGTAGTGTCTGCCCTTCATTCGCCCTCACATAGCAATACCTATAAAATCACTTTGAAATTCAATTTTGAATTTACCCTCATTTTTCAAGCTTTGTGAATTTACCTCTACTATTTTGAAACTAATGCTCCATTTACCCTTCCATTTAGCACTCTGTCGCTTCTCTTCCCGTGAACTATAGTCGGGCGGCCTCAAGTCAACACGGCGGGCATATAGCCATGGCAGGCCATGAGTCCAGTTGCATGAGGAATGCAATGGTTTTTAACGATACAGCAAATAGGATACTTATAAACAGCAGTAGCATTAGAAAGATACACATACTTCTTTTGATTTTTTTTTTCACTTATGTTCAGACAAGACTGCTAGTTGCGGATGGCGGAGCTAGGAAGGGGAGGGCAGGGGCCATGCCGCCCGCCGCCCCCCCCCCCCCCCCCCCCCCCCCCCCCCCCCCCCCCCCTCCCCCTTCCACGCGAGCTCAACATCGATGCAGTATTTGATTAGTAGTTTTTCCGTTGATGCAACCAAGTGAACTACATGATCCATAGCCCACGAATAAGGAAGCTGGCAGCCCAATAGGTGCCCAGTGCAAGCGTGACGTGGCATATACGAGACACAGCCCAGCAGAAGCCACAACCCAAATCCGGCCAACCATGTGACGCTTCACGCCATTGACTTGTGGCGCCGCCTCCACTCCGGGTAGCCAACGTTGAGGCCTCTTTTTTGTTTTAACTTTGATTGTGGACTCTGGGTTCTTAAAAAAACAAAAGCTGCAACAAAAGGCCAGTTTTTGTGTCTGAATTCTACAATCTGAAGCAGATTCTGCAATTTGCCCAAGACTAGCTTTTGTTGAATTATGACACAAATATTTACCTATTTGTCATTATCACCTTATTATAAGTGGCTGAAAGATGGATGTGAAATCCACACAAACAAACACCTATCATTTTGTCCCTCGGATTCTCCAGTCTCAGATTCAACAATCCACAATCCAAAAGCTAGATTGCAAGAATCAAAAGCAAAAACAAAGAGGGCCTAAGACATAGACTCGCAACCCCGCCCGACATCAGGTTCACTGTGCACGCGAGGAGGAGATGGCCGTGGCCGGCGGCAAGGGATCGCCTGCAGCGACCCCTGGAGGCGTCGGCCAACAGTGTCGCCCTCGTCGATGAAAACCACGATAGATGAAGCCATTTATGCCCTTCAACCAAGTATTCTGAGCCTAAGGGGCCCTGTTTGGATCCAAGAGACTTTTAGCCACCGAGACTTGAAACAGAGGGAATAATACGTGGTACTAATTGTTAGTCCATCAAATTAAGGACTAATAGTAATCCTATTAATCAGTCCAACCCAACTAATAGAGACTAACGATTGCAACAAAACATAAAAAGACGGAGCTGCCCTTTATCTCTTCCAAAAATACTCGGACTAACAATTAGTCGAGCATAATAGGCATTTCCTTATAGCTTGGATTAACAATTAGTCAAGGCTCCAAACATGTAACTGATTAATTGTTAGTTAACTAATAATTAGTCAGCTAATTTTTAGTCAGGGACTAGGTTGTTAGTTCCTTAGATCCAAACAGGGCCTAAACTATTCTTCCCCTAATCTTATTTCTTTTTAAAAATCAATGCAAGAAATAGAACAAGGTAATTCCATGGAGAAGTGAAATAGTGGTCTAGTATTATTGTTTCTAGGAGATATATTGCACAAGTAATCACTATATGTCATATGGTGTTTTCATCTTAATGAAATACTAACTCTCTAAGGTTCAACAAAAAAAAGGGAGGAAATATGGTGTAATAAATTTGTAAACTAATTAATTGGAGGGAGTCTCGCCTTACACAACTTTATACTGGAATGGTGAAAAGTCGTCCATCTAGCTAATTAATATAAACTCGAACTGATCACAAATTCACACGATGGTTACAGAGAAAGAAAGGATATTACAACAGACTGTAATTAAACACTAGACACAGCTTGAACTAAAACGACCGAAGGACGAACTAGACGTCGAGATGGATGCATGCATTGATCTGGCCTGGCTCCGGCAGGGCTCCTAATTAATTAACGGTACATCCCCGAATACATCTGCGGCGGGGCTGTTGCAGCAGCGCCTTTCCCCATCCGCTCCATGTTGGCGTGCCATCCTGCGAAAGAACAGACAAGAAAAGCTCATCAGTACTAGTACACGGCGCGCGGGCGACAACGCCATGGACTACGCGCGTGCCACAAGCATCCAACCACAGTGACACTGCTAGAGGACGAAACTGCGGGGAGTTGTTGCCGGCCCAACGAGGCACAGCTTCGTCGACGAAAACGGAGCCACAAGATATATGTGCACGCATCACACTTGGCGCGCGGTTACGAGTTGGTGGCCGTCGTCACCAACTCTGTCAACCACCACCGCATCCGCAACACGTTGCCAGCCACGGCCCGGCGTACGTCCGGTGGCCTCTGACGCTTTACTACGGCACGTACGCCGATCACCCGCCGGCGGCCGGCAAAACCAAGGATGGATCGAGACTGTCGAAGCGGGAGAGGGGATTGCATACCGATGGAGACGTCGAAGCCGCGGGCCTTGATCTCGCGGTACTCCTGGCAGAGCGCGCAGGGCTCGCAGCACCAGTGGACGCAGCAGTCGTCGCAGGGCTCCTCCGGGAGCCCGAACTGCGCCCGCAGCCTGGAGCGGTAGCAGCAGGAGTAGAGGCAGGCGCCCGTCCCCGTCACCGACACCAGCAGCGCGTACAGCGTCCCGCTCACGCAGCAGGCTTCAGTATCCGTTCGTCGTTGACCCCGCGCCATGCACGCGCATCCGGAGGCAACCATCAGATTAGCAAAAGACACAAACCGAGTATAGTAGTAGTAAAGAATTTCTAGTAGAGTGCATGGCTTCATGATTAGAGACGTACACGTCCCTCCCTGGCTCACGATCCTGGCGATCCTCCCTAAGGTGACGCACGGGCAGAAGATCGTCAGGCAGCCTGCACGCACCACGCACGGCCGGCCGGGCAGGCATGTGTATAACATAAGATCTCGGCCAAAGCGAGAGACGAGCACCACCGTACTGAATCAACAAGCGGAATTAAGGTTGAAATTTTCTTACAGCCGCCGACGTCGTCGCAGCAGTCGAAGATGCCGGTGGACCACGCGCCGACCGGCGGGTGCCCCTGCACGCCGAAGCTGGCCATGGCGATCGACTTCTCGCGCGCGCGCGCGGTCGTCGGAGTTGTTGCCTTGGAACGACGAACGCGCGCGGCCGCAGAGAGCACGAACCGCTCGCGCGCGCTCTCGCTCGAGACAACTGCTGTGTGCGCGAACCGACGTGGGGGCGTGGGCGTGCGTATTTAACCAGAGGCGTGGCTTAACTGGCGGGCGTCGTCTCGTGCCGCCATTTCACCCCTCGCCTTCTCTCGTCTCATCTCAGAAGGGAAAACAAAGGAAAGGCACGTAATAATCGTGTTCAAAGTTGGCGTACAGCGCAGCGCTGCCAGCCACCCGTGAGAGAGACACTAGTCGTCCCAGACTCCTATCCTAGTACTGTCGTCTTCTCTAGATCTGCTTGTTGCTTGTCACAGTTGGTGGCATGCAGAGGCCACACCTCCACCGCCTCGTACCAATTTTGTGCATCCGTTCGGCGCTATTAGCTGTGCGTGTGTCCTGTGTCCATCATACGCATGCCTGCAGTTGTCGTCTTGGCTGTGTCGCGTGTCCTTTTTTTTTTGATGGATCGTACTAGTATACATGCTTGCGCGCGTGTCCGGGTCCTATAGCAGTACGGGTGAAATGCCCTTTGGCGCCTGGTCGACGAAATAGGCGATTACTTGCACGACAGAAGGACGGCCGTCATGCATTTGGAACGAATCGACATGCACGGTGGCCCGACCCCGCGAGGTCCGAGGCACCATCACAAGGAAAAAAACGTGGAACGGCAATGATTGTATGTTGTCCCCCAACCTTCTTTTGCCACCTTTTCGATGGGCTCGGCCTAGGGAACCTAGGCTACTGGTTTGATCCATGGGCCTTTACTGAGTGGTGCTTCGGTTAATGGGTCGGGAGATTCAAAGACCAGGCGAACGAGGCCGCGTTTGGGCCGGGCGACACGTGCTCTGTTTGCGGAGTTCTTTTTGCATTTCCATTTTAAAAATAAACAATGCTGGAGGCAGTTGGACCGGGCGGCGCGACCTCGCGACTCGCGAGGGCGGCGACAGCGGACAGGAGAGCGAGCGTCGAGCAGGCACACGAACGTGTGGGGTACCAGTGGATTACGCCTCGAGTCGCCGGACGAGCACGAGGCAGACATTGCAGCAGACACAACACGGTTTCTGAACTGAACGTGACGCTCTGAAACATTGCAGGTGACGCATGCGAATTCAAATTCCGCCGGGAAAAAAGTAAGCGCAAGGAGACAAATCAGGATAAAAACGAGGAGACAAACAAACGGCGACCTGCTTGCAGATCGTGTGTGGGGAGTTCCGCCCCATTTTGAACTCCTCTACATGTCTCGACGTTGAACTATGTAGATTCCCAAATCTCAAAAGTTACTTTCAGTATCAAACACATTTAACACTGCAGTAGTATCAGATTTGAGAAACTGGTCAATTACTATTAGCGTTCAAGGTTAGGCTGTTAGAGAATGCACAGGAAAACGATGAAGAAACCAATGTTCTGTTCTACTACAACAAACTCATTTCTAACCTCAGACGATCAAGAACAACGCAAAACCAAGAATTACAGTGTTGTTCTTTCCCCAACCCCATTTTGCACTATCTGTCATACATTATTCAGGACAGGATTTGATCCATGGAAGCTACTCCTGGCGGCGGCTCCCCTGACCTCTTTGTACACCCGCTCCAGCATCCCCAGGAAGTCCCTGACGATGACGAAGATCCTGAGCGGGCTCGCCTCGTCCTTGCCGACGTCGCCGTGGTAGTACTCGGTGATGTCCCTGACGTGCGCCAGCACCCGTCGCTCGCCGTCCTCCAGCTCCGCGATCACCTCCTCGGCCTGGCTCACGAACGGGGCCATGAACTCGACGAAGCACCGGCTCCTCTCGTCGCCGGACAGCTCGTTCCCGACCAGCGCCTTGATCCGGGACAGGCCGTGCGAGAGGCTGGACACGGAGGTGGTGAGCACGTCCAGGTCGACGGTCGCCGTCTTCCTGACGCTGGTGAGCTCGGCGGCGAGCGCGGCGACGATGTCCGTGGACCCCTCCGCCGTGCGCGCCGGCGGCTTCCGCGACGACCGGACCATCTCCTGGACCACGAAGTGCAGCAGCGTGGTCCTCCCGTCGGCGCCCTTGACGTCGGCGAGCTTGAGCAGGGTGTCGAGCTTGAACGCCATGGCGCCGCCCCGCGCCGTCCCGACGTTCATCCGGTTCCCGGTCTTCAGCACGGCCTCCAGCAGCTTCAGGAACAGCTTGCACGACATCAACTCCCTGCACGCGTCCTTCGGGACACGACGAACGAACGACGTCATCAGAACAGGGTGGCCACGAGAGTAGAGTTAGCACAATAGCCAGTGCAGAGCGGAGCTCGGGATTATTGCCTGCCCTGTCTCAGGCAGCTTACCTCGAGCATCGCGAACGACTTCCGGATGTGGCCGACCTCGTCGGAGAACGTTTCCCTGTACAGCATGGCCTCGACGCGGGCGAACGCGCAAGGTATCGTGAGCGCCACCTTGATGAGCCGTTCGGCCGGGACCAGGCTGCCGACGTCGCCGTCGTAGCTCGAGAGCTTGTCGACCTCTTCCTTGGTCGGCGCCATCTTGATCAGTGCCTCCAGCTGCTGCACCGACAAGCCGTTCCCTGAAACACAACCCAACCAAACCATGTAAACAAACAGACAGAGATGCGCATTTGTTCTCGCGCATGCAGTCTGCTGTACTCACCTTGCAACAGAGCGGCGTAGATTTGCTCGGCGGTGGCGTTCACGGCCTTCATCAGGATGGTGATGTTCTGCAGCTTCTTGGCGTCCAGGACGTGGTGCCCGAGCGAGGGGCTCCGGCTCTGGGCCTCCTCGTGCTTCGCCGAACACCTCGCCTCGTTGTACCCGAACAGGGACTCGATCGACTTCTCGTCCAATCTGCGAGTCATCAACGCTTGGTTACACAAAGTTTGAATTCATTCCTGGTCACAGTCTCTCAGAGGCGATTCAAACTTACTCGAACGAGCTGGATCGTATCCTGTCCCACACCATCCGCCGGTTGGGCGCGGCGCGCACCTTGTCCCAGTGCAGCGGCTTCAGCTTCGGCAGCGGCGCGCCGTTCTTGCCGAGCGGCGCGCTCTGCCTGAACAGACCCGGCGGCGCGGGCGGCGGCGGGAGGCTCGGGCCACCGCTCCGATGAATGTTCTTTTGCTGCGGTACAAGCAGTGGCGGGCCGGGCGGCGGCGGCGGCGGTGGTGGGGCGGCCGGACCACGGCTTGTCTGATCGTCGCGCTGCTGTTTTAGCACTGCTGCTGGCATTGGCGGCGGAGGCGGCTGTGGGGGAACGGCCGCACCACGGCTTGTCTGAGCATTGTACTGCTGTTTGACCACAGTTGCTGCTGATGACGGCGGCGGCGCCATATTGCTAGTACTTGTATTGTCTGAACGCACAGTGCCCGTCTCTGCTTCCTTTGCGTGGCAGGCGCTGCCGCTCTGAAATCTTAGAGACTTGACGGACTGGCAACTGCCCTGGCGCTCGTGATCGTTGAGCAGCTGCGACGTCGACACGGACACCGACGACGAGCTCGGGGAGTGAGCGCGGCGGGCTCGGTCTTCATTGCCGGGCGTGCGCGGGCGCAGCAGCGACGACGAATGCGGGCTCGTGATCGTGCTCTTGTCGGAAGGCGTTGCGGGGGCGGAGGTCCGCCGCTTCGACCGGGCGGACGGCGACGGCGACACGCCGTCCCGCAGCTCGGAGTACGCAAACTGCGACGACGACTGGAAGCAGCACGAGGAGTGGACCGACCCCGCGCCGTCGTCGTCGGAACAGGCGTCGGCATCGCCGCCTTCCTCTTCGCGCTTCGGCTCGTCGTCCTTCGGCCCGGCCACCACCTCCGGCGACTCCGCCTTATTACCCCCGCCGCCGTCGCGGGCGGCGTCGAGGTACGGCTTGATGGTGTCCAGGTAGAACACGCCGGGGCCCGGCTCCGAGCTCACCTTGTTGGTGCCGTTGAGGTCGGCGCCGCCGTGCTTCCCTCGAAACTTCCGGCAGGTCAGGAACACCACCAGGACGACGACGAGCACCAGCGCCGCGCCGGTCAACGCCGCCGCCGCGGCGACGACGAACAGCTGCGTGCTTTTCTTCTTGCTTCCTCCGTGCTCGCCGCCCCCGCCGCGCGGGCTGTGCGCCCCCGCCGTGGCGTTCCCTTTCTGGTGCGCGACTTTCCCCGGGACCGGGAGCCGGGCGTCCTTGTGGAGCAGAGGTGAGTGAGCACGCGCCGGAGATGGCGCTGGAGAGACTGCGTGGCCATGACGCGGCTGTTTCTGTCTCAGACCGAGACTGTTGCGACCAAGCAGCCTTCTGAACTTCGCATCGTCATTGCCCGCTTCCTTCGTCTTCTCGCCATGGCCGGTGATGCAGAAGAGAAGGCCGCCAATGCATGCGATCAGGAGGAATAGGCGGAGGAGGAGGTGTCTGGGCATGATCGCAGGCATCAAACCATTTCAAGAGGAAAATGGATCGGTGGTGGGAAAGCAGGGGAGAGTGCTAGTTCGTTCGGACTCAGAGAATGCTGCGGATGTACAAAAGGGTTGGCGCCGGCAGGCAAGGCACGTACACAGGCAGCTAGCTAGGAGTAGGCTTCAATGCCACTTCAAGGAATCCCAGAGCGATGGCTGGCAGATGCGCTTGGCAGTGCAGTGACGGCATTGTTGCATGTACCTGCATATATGCTCTTGCATTACTGTGTCCATGCACCTGTGTTTTGGCTTCTGACTTCGGTTATAACTATTTTTTTTCTTCACGGTTGAAAACTGAAATCTGCACATTTTAAAGATGATTATTGATATATGGGTGTTCGTACTGTCAACTCACTGAAATCCCTTTTGCTCATAATCAGTGCGCTATCAGTTGATATCCGGTAGTACTAAGCTAAATTGGACAGACGACATGTCAGCTTATCCTGTACCATGATCCGTTAGGACTCAGTTTCAAACTTGTTAAAAAGCAATTTGGCACAAAATGTCACGGCATTGTTTATTGCTCTTCCTGTTGGTTTTGTTCACCTGTCCCTTTGTAGGTTCGTTGTGAGATCTGCAGACCTGTTTTTTACCCTAAGATTGCATGGTCCCGGCAACAGCATTACCGCATGGCACGTATTTTACTGCTGATCTGAAGACCGTGATTTCCCACTAGAAATGATTCAATGCTCTTGGTCTCAGACATTTGAATTGGTCTTACTGCATGTCAGGAGTTGTATTTATATAAACTGTACTGTACCGTGGATCGTATGTTGTTGGATTGGCAGCACGTGTGGGGGTCCTGACGGTCGTTGGAATCGAGTGCCCCAAAGGGACTCAACAGGAGTGTCAAAGTTCTTGCTCCAGATTCATCTGAACATATGTTTTGTTTCCTTAGACTTTTTTTTTTTAAAAAAGAAATATAGCAAAAACATTCAAAAACAAATTAAATGCAGTAAACATGCTATAAACATGAAAATATACTCAAATGTTACTGCAAATTTGTAAATCCCAGAGTTTCATAACACAAATTGACTTTTAATTTATGCCGCACTCGTATTCAGCACAGATTTGATTGTACATTCTTATGGATAGACCTATCAAAACAGGAATGCAGCTGCCTACGCTCGCACGCCCGACTGGTCAGAGCAGAGGCTCCGGGAGCGTTTGCTTCTGTCGACCGGGGCTCGAGCCGTGGCACCCACGGATACTGTAGCCGCTACAGTATCCGGAGAAAAAATTCTCTCGTCCTCTCCGGGTCAAAGCACATGGTAAAGACTCGCGCCGAAGATCACAGCGGCCAGCTGAGTCCCTGTGTAGGATCGGGGAGGGGGTTCGGAGGTTTTCTCGCCCTGCGCGAGAGGCTCTTCTCCTTAAACAAATGCCGTCGGGGGCGGTCTTCCCCCTGGCAGGTCGAGTTTTAAAACAGGAATGCAGCTGAGAGCTAACTACCAGAAGCTTTCGCATTGTAAACAAGGTGTGACATGATTTTGTGGCTTCGATAGGACCAAAGATGCAAGCAGGTCGATCCGGATGAGGCAAGGTCTCCATTCCGGGTTTCCCGGCCAATCAAGGGCGACAGATCGTCGCAGATTATCAAGGCTGATAGGATCACATTCACGCCTGAAAAACGCCAAGCTTTCAAATACCATCAATGGCAGGGGCGGGTTTGGTGAGCCACCAAATCTCGTGCAACTACTTGTCGCTGCTGCGGCGGCTACTCCGGCGACAGAGAACAAGGTCAGCATTGATGGAACAGTGCATATATGGGAAATCTTCGAGAGGGTCTCAGCTTCGGTGCAAACTTATGTGATCTGACTTCTGAGTCGTGTTCAAAAGATAAAACGGACGAACCTAACAGTAACAACGGTGGTGGTGACCCTTCTGGCTTCCTCTCTAATGGAATGGGATACTCCGCTCGGGAAAAAAAATACTAACAAGAAGCGCATCAAGAAAACATACGTATTCGCAATAAGAAGCATCACTTCTGTCCACCGTGTTGATTTCGGTGCCTGATAGGCCTGAAACCGGAGCGGATCGGGGCGACCCTTTTCCTGCCCCTGCGAACCTTATGCTCGAAAATGACGATCAGGGTCAACCGCCCCAGAATCTTCATGCGAACCGGTGATCCGCAAGTCTGGATAGGATCGGCTTCCCTCGCCGCCGGAGCAGCCGACGCGCATCTTCGAGAACTGCATCGACGGCGCCATGGCCTCCTCCTGCCGACGCTTTGTCCACTCCGGCGCGCCCTTCTCCAAGGACCAATCGCCATGGCAGATTACAGGAGCTGTAGACGCGGCGGAATGGGGATGCGGCAGATCGAATCGCTCCTAGGGTCGACCCTAGGGAAACCGTTTCGATTGGGGTCGAACCGAGCCGATCCTATGGCATTTTTCAGGTGCGGTTTGTGAGGTTCAGCGGTTAGACCCGCTCCGTTTTCAGGCCTAGTGTCTGATTGCGTCGGTGGTTTCAAATCACATTATTTAGTCCTAATATATAGACACCTTTTTTTTAGCACATAGTATATAGACACCTAAGCACGAGCATTAAACGTGGCTTCAATCAGCATTTGATCACCATTAGGGCAGGTACAATGCTACACGTAAGCAGTCTCATAGCCCGTCTCATGCAATTTTATATAGAATTTTTGATGAGGTGGAAGAGAGAGAGGGTGGTGAGAGAAACAGGTGGTTGTTTTGCGAAGCAACCACCTCATGCGCTAAAATTTAGGAGTATGAGACGGCTTACACACCATTGTACCATTTATAGTTGTTATGCAACTCATAAATATTCCTTTGCTCACCATAAATTAAGAAATATGCAATTACTACGAGACAACTAAAACAATCACCTATTATACAAGTGGTCTGATGAAACCGTCTAAAGATTATGAAACGGACTATGAGACAACACCATTGTACTTGCCCTTATGCTCTCCGACAAGACCGCCCACCGCCCCCTGTTGTTGTTCCCCGCAATGGCTGGAACAGTGATGGACCTTTTGAAGGAGAGAACAGAAATACAGAGCGCAATAAAAAACATGGGCCTCATTTTTTGAACAGTAATATGGGCCTCTTTTATGTGCGTCATTCACAGAGCCCAACATTTGGAGCGGAGTGCTAAAGCTTGCCATACAGATTCCGGCTACTATTTACTTCTTGCCAAATTTTAGTGGAACTATCACTTTATTTGTAAAACTGAGCAAAATTTGTATAACCAATTCCATGTCTTAGGTTTTGGCACTCCATAACATAGCTCATTTGGTTGTTGCTTGTATTTTCAACTTTCAAAAGTGGCCCGTAACAGTTGATATACCAATTCACATGGAACACGAACTTGTGAAGGAGAAGCACACCATTTCCATGCATGACCGTCGCTTACCCCTGCCCGCCGATCAAATCCTAACGCCGCAGCTCACACCAAACACTCCATCAGCCATACACAGCTCTTAACGATTCACACAAACCAGCAAACCGCAATGCATGCCGAAAGCCCCGCTCACGAAAATAACCACTTCAGCAGAACACACCGTTCCCATGCATTTCCGATGCTACATAAATCCCAGCCTCCCACTGCAGCCAAATAAATCATCGCAAGAACCACAGTTGATCGAGGGGAAAGAGCAGTTTGCACACAGACCAACACAGAGAACCGCAGCTAGCGAATAGCGATGGCCTCAACAACCGTCGCGTTGTGCGTCGCGGTGCTGCTGCTGCTGGCTTCCCTCGGCGGCGTCCGGCCGGCGCCGCAGCCGGCGCGTCCAGCTGCACCGCCGACCTGGTCCGCCTCATCCCCTGCCTCCCGTTCGTCAGCGGCGCCGCGGCGACGCCGTCGGACATGTGCTGCACCAGCCTGGGCAGCATGGTGCACGACGAGCCGCAGTGCCTCTGCCAGGCGCTCAGCCAGCCCGGCAACTCCCCCGTCGTCGTCAACATGTCGCGCGTGCTGGGGATGCCGCGCCTCTGCCGCCTCGACATCCCGTCCGCCGCCGACGCCTGCAGAGGTGAGCCTCGAGTCGATCGTGTCTCGTCGTCCGTTTCTATCGTCTGCCACCTGCATTACGTGCATGTCTGCATATGCAAAGTTTGCTTTGGGTTCGTTTTGACGCTCAGTGAAACATTTTTTTCTCTTCGGTGTATCCTCTCTTGCAGGGCTTATTCCCCAGGGACCTGCACCACCAGCGCCGGTGAGCACTCCACGCCCAAACGCGACGACCTCCACTGCTCCATCGACATTGTCGCCGGCGACCCCGACGGCACCACGTGTGACACCGTCGCCGTTGGTGAGCGGCCGGACGCCGGGATACAGCGGGGGGTCCAAGGTGATCGTTGATCGCCTCTCTGTCGCACTTGGTTTCGTGGCAGCATTGGTGTCAGTCCTCGCTCTCTGAAGAACCGGGCAAGCAACATCCTACATCTAGGGGATTCGTTTTAAAAGATTAGCAGTCATGTGATGGCAATAGTTCGTCATTTCTGTGTCCGCCTGTCTGTCATAGAGGAATTTAGGTGTCATCTGATGGTTTCGTATTGGTAGCTGCCTAGTGACATTAGCAGTCCAAGGAAAGTACTATGTTCACCCAAATGTTTGGTCAGGGAAAAAATTGTTCTTTTGCATTGCATTTGCGTTATCATGTTCTGATTAGAACAAGCATTCCTGAATGAACATTTGTTGCAGAAAATGCTGGCACAAGTACAGAATTCTCTCGGGACAATGAGCAAAATGATTAATTTTTTTTCAAAAATACAGGTCGCACCAAATTAATCCTGTTCCTCTAAGCAGAAGAGGTAGGCCACTAGGCCTACAACGGGGACAAACCTCACAGCATTCACAAACCTAGTAGAATCTGCCTTCACGTTCTGAATGTTGTCACCGATCAACCATGGCTGAAATATCGAGTACAGCAGTATGTCCCAGAGAAATGCATAAGCGAGCCTCTCCGTAAACACGTAACTCTGAGCAAACTGCCACCGTTCCACAAGGCCACCGAATCCAGCGTCTGGACGGCCAACGAGAGCCCAAACGATGGACAAAACGCAGACGAGCCCGCCAATGGCGCCCACAGCTGGTGCACCTTTCACCATAACTGAACCCAACGGCGATCTTTGCGGCGGAGACGGGTCCGCGTCCGGATCGTTCAGTCGGATGGCCATGTAAGGTATCAAGAAAGCTGAAGATACAATTAAAAAAAAAGTTGTCAGATGATCAGCGATGTTCCGTCCATCCTTGAGAGCTGCAAAGGAAGGCTTCAGGGAAAGCGTACTGTTTGTGAGGAACATCTGGAAGCCCCACAAGACGTCGAGCGATCCCTTGAACCGGTCCCTCCTACAATCCGTGTAGAGAAGCGGCGCAAACAGCAGCGTCCAAGCGATCACGAAGTTGAACAACCCTTCTGCCACCTGAGAAGCATGCACAACCGGGTCAGCGCAGCGCACATTATGTATGCGCAGGTACAGTAATCAATCTCGAGCAAGGAACATGAATAGCTGGCGGCGTACAGGGTGAAGCACCGGGGATTCGAGCAGGTGAACGCCAGCTACGCTGCCCACCAAAACACACCAAGGGCGTCACGCGCGTAAATGCTGCTGGTAAGTGACCTTGGATTGATGCACTTAGAAGTTTCTGGATTGGTGCGTACCGGAGTTGAGCAGCGGAAGGACGAAGAAGAAGTTGAGCGAGAGGCCGATGAGGTCGCTGATGGTAGCCTGCGAGATCCCCCAAACCGGGTCACCCTGCGCGATGCTGATCAAAGTTAAAGCCGACTCTTGTCCGTGTCATTTCAGTCTGGACACGATTGCATAGCCATCGAAAAAATAGATGGAGGGCAAGACTTGCATTGTTCATCGCAAAAAATCACTTTTAAACGCAAAATTGCATCGATTTCAAGATACAGAAATAAAAATTAAAGATTCGATTTCTAATCTATGGTAAGTACGGACGGACCGGTGCGTAAGGGAGGAGGAAGAGCCAGAGTATGTAGGCAGCCTCCGCGCCCCACAGCGCGGCCTGAAACAACGCGCGCGAGCCGCCGCCGCCGCCTTCTTCCGCGGCCACTTCGCCCCGGCCGCGCTTGGCCGCGGACGGCGCGGGTGCCCGCCGAGCCACCAAGCGCCCCGGCGCGGGAGGACCCCCGCGCGCGCCGAGGTAGCCGCCGCGGGGCAGCGCCAGTGGCCTCGCAGCAACGCGTCTGGCCAAGGCTGGAGAGGCGAGGAGGGCGGCGGCGCGGCAGGTGGTGGAGGCGCTGCAGAGGACGACGGGGACGGGCGGCGCCGCCATGGTCGCGCGCGGGTTCGCGGCCTAGCGGGCGCGGGGCAGAGGGATAGAGCGCCGTTCGCGCGCGACGTGGCGGCTGGTTGGTTCACACGCCGGCAAGGCCGTGCCATGACGCTACGTGGCTGGCCTTTCTGGTCACGCTAGGCGCCGACCACTTCGGACCGTCGGATCGGATAGTGGAAGGCAGATCATGGCAATTTGTGGATATGTTACGGACTTCTTGTGGCAAGATTTGTGGAAACGTTGGTAATCCTGTTGCAGGTTTGGACAAGCAACAAGCAAGGTGTAATTTGCACTCATTTGATTATTGTACTTTGCATATACAGATTCAAGGGGAAGGAGTGAGCCCCATGATTCACACAGACGGATTCACTATCGCTTGACATTATTCATCGGATCCGCTGCTGCAACGCCTTGCAGAAGTCCGAAATGGTTTATTCAGATTCAGCGCGCAGGGAAAAAGGCCCGTCGCTGAACCACACGCCTACGATTCCGTTTGTCAGCATGTTTTCGCCAAGCATTGACAGTCCAAGCGACAAGTGTGTCTTGTGTATGCGCCGGATTTTGTGAGTTCCGTGGATGAACAGACACCGGCCGGCTTCAAAAGCTTCAATTTGTTGGATGCTCCTCTGCATTTCTGCAGTCGGCACACGTACCCCCAAACGAAGCAGTAGCAAGTAAGAAGCCGCTGCGCGATCAGCATGTACGAGGACGACAGTCTCTAGGACTGACGCCACGTACGTGTAGTGCAGGCATCAGGAGTAGAACTGGAACGTCGACGCGTCTTGGATGATGCTCCTCAACCCGCCGATGGTAGAAGCAAACATGAGCAGCACTCCGATGACGATGCAGACCTGAAAAAATAAAATCAGAGATGCAGACAAGAAGAGTGAACAACCGAAAACTAGTCTCAACTCTGAACTCTCCCAGGTGGCATCAGTGTTGAGAGTTCAGAGTGCTGGAAAACTGCGTGGCCTACCCAGTTGGCGAACCAGGAGACGCTGAACCTCCTAGGCTTCTTGATCTTCAGCCATAGTATGCAGGGGAGCTGCAAGCAGGATTTATGACAAGCGTATCGTCACTTTATCGTTGATGATCTTGTACAGATTTTAAGAAGTTTGGGCATCTGAGGTTTGCTCACGAAGTAGGACGTCGGCGTGAACCCGAAGCCTCCGAAGAAGCCGAGGAGGTCGCCGAAGAACGGGAACGTCACCGCGACGAAGAGCGTGAATGCTGCGTGCGACGGCGTCCGCGGGCACGCATGAATCAGAGATTAGATTAGGACCAACGAACCATCTGTTTCAGGGTGTCAGTCGCTGTTCTTACCGACGTAAGCTGACCGAGCCACGAGACGGAGGAGCGCTCCTGGAGGCACCCTGAATCTTGTGATCAGGATCGTCTCCATGCTTTCGAATATCGGCATGGCGTACACCTGCGTCACGTTGCAGTTTGTTTCAGAAAATGGAAACAGTTCCCGCCTCTGCGTGCACACAGCGTTTCCGTGTGCGGCAATACATGTTGAATACATGGCTGATCATACCTGGTAGCTCCCGATGACATGGACGACGACCATCATGTTGGCGGCGGCGACGAGCCACGGCGGCCGCTGCAGCGACACGAGGACGTTGTCGCCGACGTCGCGGCCGAACGCCCAGTACCCGACGAACGCGACGGGGAAGTAGCACACGGCGGTGACGAGGTACGCCGCGACGGTGCCCTTCCACATGGGCGCCCGGGACGGCTTGGTGGGCGTGGACGGGATGGTGGCCTGGATCTCCAGCACCACGCCGTGCCCGGCGTACGCGAACGCCACCTGCCCCAGCGCGCCGAACACGCGGAACATCGAGTCCGCCGCCGTCGCTGCCTCGGGGTACGCGTAGCTCACCCCGCTCGCCGGGCGCCCGCGCGCCAGGCACGCCGCCCACGAGACGGTCGAGTAGCAGAGCGACATGGCGGCGGCGGCGAAGGAGACGGCGGTGACGGCGTCGAGGTTGGGGAGCTGGGCGAGCAGGAACTGGAAGGCGCCGAAGATGCAGATCCAGTAGGACTGGTGCAGCGGCGCGCGGGACGGGAACGCGGACTCGGCGAACTTCTGCAGGCACTTGCCGCCGGTGACCATGTACACCATGTCGCAGCCGACCTGCACGATGAGCTGCTGCGGCACCACCACCCAGAGCCCGAGGCGCGGGCCCAGCGCGTGCACGCCGAGGTCGCGGTACCGGTCGAACCGCACGCCCGGGACGCACTCGTGGAGCTCGATCAGCAGCCGCAGCGTGTACAGCGTGATGCCCCACGACGCCAGCAGCGCCAGCGCACCTGGGCCCCTTCGGAATGGAACAGTCAACAACACAAAGAGTGCGCCGTGGCGTGAGATTCAGAAGATTTATTAGTTTCCGCTTAAGCGTGGCTAGAGCTACTTACCATCCCAAGTGAGCCATGGCGTACGGCAGGCTGAGCACGCCGGCGCCGACCATCGCCGTGACATTGTGGAACGTCACGTACCACCATTTGGCGCGGCGAGAGGTGCTCTCCGTCGCATCATCGACGACCTGAAAAAAGCAGCGGCACCTGACGAATGGTTATCTCAAGCACAGGGCACGTGGCATGGACGTTCATCAACAATCTAACAAGCATGCATTCATCCGTTAAATCCAAGTCACCAAACGGAGCTGCCGGACCTTAGGAAGAACTGACGACGAAGGGGAGGCCATTGTCAGGCTGCTCCTCCGCGCGCGCGCTCCAGCTGATACAGGACATGCAGTTTGGCATCACAGCAGCAGTATTTATAGCAGCTCGTTCCCAGTAGTGGGTGTCATCTTCTCGACATGGCTGCTTCATTTTTTCTTGGAAAAAGATGGCAGTCCCGGAAATTAGGTACTCGCGCTGCAGGCATAAAGCGAGTTAAGATCATTACGGTTTCTCGGCGAGAATGATTAACAGATTAGGTGCCGAAACAAAAGGAACGGCTTCGGTTCATCCGCGAATTATGAAATCACATCGTGGTTGAAAAGAGACGTGGAATAGATCCCAAAGAACCTTTCTCCGTCAAGCCGATGTATAATCCCTTAAAGTGCCGATTTGGTCTCGTACTGGCGGGATTTTTTTTGGCGCAGAGTAGCCTCTAGAGCCAGGAGCTGTTTCTGTTTGAGTGACCCAGAGCATCATGTCATCCAATTCCACGGGAATCCAGTGACCGAAAGGTGCCTTTTAGGTTTTTGGATTGTTAGAAAATTAGGCAAATTATGGCATATTTTAATTCCAAAATAATCAAGGTAAAACAAGATTGTGTGTAACAAGAGTGATCTTGTGACAAGATTAACCAAGTGCGTGTTCATGCCTATTTCACAAAATAGCAAGAACAAGATCGAAAGCCAGAGTATGTTCAGGATGTACCCAGAGGCACCAACGGTGCCGTTCCCAACATGTGACATGTTGAGCTGCTCGAAGTAGTCGATCTAAGTCAGTGCAGGATGATGTTCGCAGTGTAGTCAGTCGCGGCACCGGGAAGAAGATGAAGTAGTCGATCAGTGAGCAGTCGCGCCTTGCACTCCCCAAAAACCTGATCGCCCACCTATCCGTGCAGATATCACAGCGAGACGTGGTTCCGGAGGTCTGCTCTCGCAAACTCTGTGCGCACAGAAGCTTGCGATGAGAATGGTTGTGTAGCAGCAACAACAGAGGAGGTGAAGTTGTGTTTTATTCTCTCGTAAGGTGAGGAGAGACCTCTCTTATATAGGCATGAAAGGGAAAGGATAGAATCATCCTTGATGTGTATTGATGCAGGTCATCAAATATTAGTAACGTACGGAGAATAAACACCATTAGTTACTAGTAATGGTCAAGGTTAATTTGCTATCATCAAACCTTATGAACAACCCTCTTTATGTCCCTATTCATTTCTTTTATAACTCCATAACATTAATCGTGAGCCTAGAATATTACTGATTTAATTAGAAATAAATAGATTAAACTCAATTAAATCCAACAATCCCCACCAATATTCTACGGTATACGAGAAATGCTCTCAAATCCAATGTGTTTTTGATATACCAGTGTTTTAGCAGAGACTGTTACGTTGAACATCCACCTAGAACAGAGACTACACTTATCCACAACTGAACAATAGATTAAGCCTTGAATTGACAGTTTTGTGCGAACAAGCTTGACCAATGTTCCGTACTGGTACTAGGCTGCCTGAAGCATCCCCGCCGGTTGGAGCATATAAGTCATACTCCTGACCTTTCAGTGAGTATCTAGAGATCACCCGGTCTCATAGAATGTGACTAGCATTCGAACTCACATAGGTGTGATCCTTATAAGATTTCTGTAGGACAACATCTTTGATTAAATAATTAAGCCACTCAGATCACATTAAGGTATACACCATCCTGCCATACAGCTTAGAAGAGAAATGCATCTCCAATGGAATGAGCCTTTTATAAAGGTTCTCTTCTCTCAGTCAACCAATAGCTTGTTTCACCATCCTAATTCACGGAATCTCCGATCATATAGGACAGGTTACCACTATGGTGTGCTCACGTGGGTCTCAAGCCCAATTCCTTTGATGCATTGTCTATCACATTACGTGAGAGACCCTTAGTGAATTGATCTGCCAGGTTCTTAGCCGTCTGGACATAATCCAAGGCTATCACTCCGGAGTTCCTCATTTTTCTGACAGATTTCAGTCGCCTTTTTACATGCCTTGATGACTTCATGTTGTCCTTAGAACTGTTCACTTTGACAATCACCGTTTGATTATCACAGTTCATTAGGATAGCTGGTATCGGTTCTTCAACTACCGGCAAATCCATTAGGAATTCACGAAGCCACTCAGCCTCAATAGTGGCGGTGTCTAATGCTGTGAGTTCTGCTTCCGTAGTTGACCTCGTTAAAATGGTCTGCTTGCAAGACTTCCAGGAAACACGCGCCACCTCCAAGTGTGAACTATTCACTTGTGGCTTTTAACTCATCAGCATCACAAATCCAATTTGAATCACTATAACCCTCTAGTACTCTCGGGTACCTAGTGTACTGAATTCCATAGCTCATTATACCTCTTAGATAGCTTAGTACTCTTTCAAGAGCATGCCAATGATCATCTCCCGGGTTTGAGACAAACCGGCTTAGTTTGCTCACAGCAAACGAGATATCAGGCCTGTGGCGCTAGCTAAGTACATAAGAGAGCCAATGATCTGAGAATATCTCAGCTGATCTCTTGCTATCTTTTTATTTTTCCGTAGAATCACACTAGCATCATAAGGTGTTGGAGCTGGTTTACAGTCACTAAAACCAAAGCGACTTAAAACATTTTCAACATAATGAGATTGCAAGAGTGTAACCCCATCATTACCTTCTCTCACTAGTTTTATGTTCAGGATAACATCAGCCTCTCCCAAATCTTTCATCTCAAAGTTATGAGATAAAAATTCTTTTACTTCCTAAATCACATTAAGGCTTGTCCCAAATATCAGTATGTCATCAACATACTGACACAAGACCATTCCCTCACCCCCACCATAGCGATAGTACACGCATTTGTCAGCTTCATTCACAACAAAGCTAGCAGAGGTTAAAGTTTTGTCAACTTCTCATGCCATTGCTTAGGTGCTTGCTTTAGGCCATACAGAGATTTTAACAACTTACACACCATGCTTCTTGACCTTTTGCTACAAACCCATCTGGCTGATCCATATAGATCTCTTCATCTAACTCTTCATTTAGGAACGCCGTCTTAACGTCCATCTGATGTACGGTAAGACCATGAGATGCAGCCAAAGAAAGTAGCACTCGAATTGTGGTCAACCGGGCTACGGGTGAGTAAGTGTCAAAGAAGTCCTCTCCTTCTTTTTAGGTATAACCTTTAGCCACAAGCCTTGCCTTGTACTTTTCAATTGTACCATCAGGCCTAAGCTTTTTCTTGAACATTCACTTGCACCCTACAGGTTTGCACCCATAAGGACGTTCAACAACCTCTCAAGTACCATTAGACATAATCGAATCCATCTCACTCCGTACCGCTTCCTTCCAATAGTCAGCGTCAAGAGATGAATATGCCTCTTCAATGGTTCTAGGAGTGTCATCTATGAGGTATACAATAAAATCATCACAAAAAAACTTTAAAGTCCTCTGTCTCTTTCTTTTTTTAGGAGTTTCAATGTTATCCTCCTCATGACTCTCTACAAGTGTTTGTTCAAGCTCAATTGGGGTAAATGATTCAGGGAATATTGTTGACTCATGACTAGAATTGTTAGGTACTTCCTCTCTCACAGGAAACACATTATCAAAACATGTAGCACCTCTAGACTCTGTAATTGTGCTAAAATCATATCCGGTACTCCGGAGTTTACTATTAAGAATCTATATCCAACGCTGTAAAACGCATAACCAAGAAAGACACAATCAACAGTTTTCGGTCCAAGCTTGCGTTTCTTGGTGATTGGCACACTAACTTTGGCCAAACACCCCCAAGTGCGCAAGTATGAGAGATTTAATCTTTTCTTTTCTCATTCCTCCAATGGTGTTATTTCTTTATTCTTTGTAGGAACTCTATTCAGGACATGACATGCAGTCAATATAGCCTCACTCCATCATTGTTTCGAAAGTCCCGAAATCTCTAACATGGCATTAACCAAATCAGTTAGAGTGCGGTTCTTTCTTTCAGCAATCCCATTAGATTGAGGTGAATAGGGAGGCGTTCTCTCATGAATTATGCCATGTTCCTCACAGATTGAGGAAAATTCATTTGAAAAGTATTCTCCACCACCATCTGACCTTACCCTTTCGATCTTTCTCTCGAGTTGGTTTTCTGCTTTAGCTTTATAGATCTTAAAGAAATGCAATGCTTCATCTTTTGTTTTAGGAGATACACATAACAATATCTAGTGCAATCGTCTATCAATGTCATGAAATACCTTTTACCACCTTTAGTCAACATGCTATTCATTTCGCACAAATCAGAATGAATTAGTTCTAGTGGTGCCAAGTTCCTCGCCTCTGCAGCCATGTGAGGCTTGCAAGTTTGTTTAGATTGCACACACACATGGCACTTAGAACCTTTGACCAAAGTGAATTTTGGAATTAAATTTAAACTGGCTAGCCGCGTCATACAACCAAAATTAACATGACGAGAATGCCAAACATTAGACTCGTCAATATTACTCACATGGTTCACTACATTATTACACTCATCAGACAAAGACAAGCGGAATAAGCCTCCGCTATCATAACCTTTTGCAATAAAAGTCCCATATTAGACAATACACATTTATTGGACTCAAAGACTAATTTAAAACCATCTCCACACAGTAGAGATCCGCTGACGAGATTCTTCTTGATTGATAGGACATGCTGCACGTTCCTCAACCACACGGTCTTTCCCGAAGTAAACTTCAAATCGACCGTACCAGCACCACGTACACGCGCATAAGACCCGTTCCCATCAACAAGAAGCCAGCCCCGCCGACCTGATAAGATGAAAACAAAGAGAAGTCAGAACAGACATGAATATTAGCCCCAGTGTCAACCCACCACTCAGGTGAATGACATATTGAAAGAACATTAGGTAATAGATTACCGTACTCCGAAGTTCCTTCAACATTATCGCCAATAACCATGTTTGCAGACTTTTTGTTTTGCTTCCATTTGCGATTCTCACATTCATAGGCCCAACGACCAGGTTCACCGCAAACAAAGCAATTTCCCTTCTCCTTGTTCTTCTTTTTTTTGAAGGTGGTTGTTTGCTTAGTCTTTTGGTTATTCTCAGGCTTGTTCTTGTCTTCTTCCTGTTGTGGGATACGTTGAAGTCCTTCTTCTAGACCATATTGGCACTAGAAGACCCATCAACAACTCCTTTCCTGCGGGTGTCTTTTGCCCTTGCCTTCTCCTCAACATCTAGAGACCCAATGAGATCAGCAATATTGAACTCTTGTCTCTTATGTTTTAGAGAAGTGGCAACATCCCTTCAAGTTGGTGGAAGCTTAGCAATAATGCCTCCAGCCACAAACTTGTCGGGCAACACGTACGGAAAATTTTCGAGTTCTTTTGCCAGAGCCTGAATTTCATAAGCTTGGTCACTATAGAACGGTCATCGACCATTTTGTAGTCATACAATTGCTCCATGATATACAGCTCACTCCCAGCATCAGAAACACGGAATTGCGCATCAAGCGCATCCCACATGTCTTTGCCAGACGTCTTGGTTGTGTAGAAGTCCACAAGATTGTCAGCAAGAAGGTAACCATGGGGCCTCGAAACAGGTTATCGGCTGCCTCAAAAGCACGCTCCTCCTTTGGAGTGTACTGTTCGGGCTTCCCCTGTGCGATGTGATAAACATTCATAGCTGTCAACCAAAGAACCATCTTTGCACGCCACCGTTTGTAATTTGAGCCATCAAAAATATTTGGTTTCAGTGCAGCAGCAAAACCAGTGACCGAAAGGTGCCTTTTAGGTTTTTGGATTGTTAGAAAATTAAGCAAATTACGGCATATTTTAATTCCAAAATAATCAAGGTAAAACAAGATTGTGTGTAACAAGAGTGATCTTGTGACAAGATTAACCAAGTGCGTGTTCAGGCCTATTTCACAAAATAGCAAGAACAAGATCGAAAGCCAGAGTATGTTCAGGATGTACCCAGAGGCACCAACGGTGCCGTTCCCAACATGTGACATGTTGAGCTGCTCGAAGTAGTCGATCTAAGTCAGTGCAGGATGATGTTTGCAGTGTAGTCAGTCGCGGCACCGGGAAGAAGATGAAGTAGTCGATCAGTGAGCAGTCGCGCCTTGCACTCCCCAAAAACCTGATCGCCCACCTATCCGTGCAGATATCACAGCGAGACGTGGTTCCGGAGGTCTGCTCTCGCAAACTCTGTGCGCACGGAAGCTTGCGATGGGAATGGTTGTGTAGCAGCAACAACAGAGGAGGTGAAGCGGTGTTTTATTCTCTCGTAAGGTGAGGAGAGACCTCTCTTATATAGGCATGAAAGGGAAAGGATTGAATCATCCTTGATGTGTATTGATGCAGGTCATCAAATATTAGTAACGTACGGAGAATAAACACCATTAGTTACTAGTAACGGTCAAGGTTAATTCGCTGTCATCAAACCTTATGAACAGCCCTCTTAACATTCCTATTCATTTCTTTTATAACTCCATAACATTAATCGTGAGCCTAGAATATTACTGATTTAATTAGAAATAAATAGGTTAAACCCAATTAAATCCAACACTATGTATATCCAAAAGTTAGCAGAGATCGTATTAACAAGTCGTCTTACGAGTTGTTTCGAAAGGACCATACAGGTCACAAGTGATTCCTCTACTGACGAAGGTTCTGCAGACACTAGAAACATTAGTACAAAAGGCCGAAGATCTGCAAAAAGGGCAAACACCTCAGTGGTAAAAATGATATAACGAAGGGCAACGCACACGATTCTTTCCTTTGGCTTATTACTTTCCATTTTTTTAAGGTGGTACTTTTAACTTGAACCGATCCAACGTTGCATTCCCTATGAACATGTGATTTTTTATCTGATTGTTTGTGTAGTTTGGATTCAAAAATAAATACTATTTTTGGTAGAAAAGTTATCATCATCAAAATAAAATTCATAAAAACCACGTGAGTAGGGAATATAATGTTGTATCTTTATGCTAAGTTTTAAGCTGTAACATATTCCGTGCATTAAGATGAAAAAAGTGAAATAGTCTATTTTCTTGTTGTAGTGTTCTGTGGACAATATCACAATTTTGCAATGTCCGCGAGACAAAATCAAGTTTTATCATCTTCTTCAGACAAAACCATTCTTTTTCGATGTCCAATAGGCAAAAAGCCCAAAAAAATCAACTAGTTATCATGTATAATATAAATAACTTGCAATCAAACATGGAGTTTTATGTTTTTTGAGCCTCTTAGTCACTGGTTATCAGTACAACATAAACAACTTGTGACAGAACTTGGCTTTTATGTTTTCTCAGGCTCTTAAACCAGCTGGTTATTCTTTAAAAATGACAGTGTAAATAACTTGTTATAAAACTTGGGGGATGAGTTGAGTAAATGAGTGACTGCAAAATTATTAACGAGAATATCTATAACTTGTAATATTTTATCATGATTATTAGTCGCAGATGTTTTTCGGTAATGTTGGAAAACGCAAAATGAGCCGTTATAACACATCGTGACGCGAAGAACTAAGAAGACAATTAGTAGCATATATAAGCTCTAGTGTAGTCAAAAGTAGGGGTTATGTTTGTGAAAGAATGAGACGTGCTCAATGCGAATGATAGAACATCAGTTAGGAGATACAAATAGGTTAAGAGTCAAAAGTGGTGGCTTTGCTTGTGAAACGGAGAACGAATATCTCAGAGGAAGAGTGACAATTACCCATCAACAAGTGATGGATTTTCAATCATCGACCAACTGCATTTCCGTCTCTCTTCTTGTAGTGTTTTTTGTCACCTGTGAGCTTCTTCAAAAATCTTTGCCTCTCTTTAGAGCGGTGTGATTGTAATAAGAAAAAACATGTTGAAATATTAATACATAGTATTTGCTTTTCTGAAAAAAGGGAAAATGTGAACAACTAAAACGGTCGTTACGGTCGACTCAGCGCCACGCCCCCACGCCGCCACTGTGGACGCCGTCCAAGCCCACTTCAAAAAACTTGTCGTTTAGAACATTGACACGGTCTTCAAAACACAACTTTGACTAATACTTTTTGCTATAAAATATTTATAAAATATAGCTAAAGAGTACTTTTTATGAAATCATATTTCAATACGAATCTACTCGTATCATTTTCACATTTCTAAACTTAATGCATAAAAAGATATTTCAAGTCAAAGTATAAAAAGTTTGACTTAGGACAACCTCAAAACGATAAGTTTTTAACACTGAAAGGAGTACACGAGACAACATGAAAATCTCTTACACATCAATCTGCCTAAGTACCAGCTCCATAGCACCTCATATGCACATGGACAATGCATAGAAGATGCTATGAACTTAGACACAAAATAAAATGGCTAGAACTCTTAAGTAATTTGAAATTGATGGGTATGTAACTCATTAGGATTTCTGCTATAAAAGAAGGGTTAAATGGATTTATTTAAATCTAAGACATTAGGTTACAGCTTGTACAAATTTGAACTTTTTTAAAAAAGGAATGTATCTGATGGAAACCAACATCTCCGTACAAACTATGGAAATTTCAATCTGAGCCACACGATGTTGATCCAATGGGGCGCTCAGAGGAGGTGGGAGGAGTGCTTTGCAAGCTCAGGGGAGGTGGAAGGGGTGATTTGCAAAGGCGTTTTTGCAAATCACTTCTCCCATCTCTCCAGAGCGCCCCCTTTGATCAATATCGTGTGGTTCAGATTGAAATTTTCATAGTTTGCACGGAGATGTTGGTTTCCATTAGATACATTCCCTTTAAAAAACAATTCAAACATATGTGCACTGGAAACTGAATTAGGGTGCGTTCGGCACATAGGGTCTAAATTTTAGAGGGTTTTTACAACGAATATTCTAATTAGAAATAAAGTTTAATTATAAAACTAATTTCAGGACTCCGCTCGAATTCGCGAGACGAATCTAATGAGGGTAATTAAATCGTAATAAAACGATGGTTACTGTAGCATCTGTAGCAAAATATAGATTAATTAGGCTCATTAGATTCGTCTCGCGATTTAGAGAGGGGTTGTGACGTAGGTTTTGTTATTAATTAATAAAATATTTTTAATAGTAAGATTCTCTTTGATGTGATGGGTGTTAAAATTAGAGGGAGTTCGTCCCTGCTTGGTTGTTCGTCCTGCCTAGAACGTGCGTACAGAAAAGGCCAAATTTTTTGTAATCAGACGTTCGTCGACACGGCCCACGAAAACGTCGACGGGCGGCGGGTCTGCGGCCTGCGCGCAACGCCGCCACCCATCGGCCGTTCGCAGCCGTCGCGCTGCTCTGCGGCCTTCGCAAGCCTCACGTGACCTTCGCGGGGCCCGCGTCCTCCTCAGCGCCACGCCCCCACGCCGCCGCTGTGGACGCCGTCCAAGCCCACTTCATCATACGCCAAGTTTTACCCGCACCAGACGCGCGCTGCGGCACGCCTCACGTGGCCAGCTCAAACACGGGCCCACCGGTCGGTGCCTCAGGCGGGTCTACGGCCCGTGTGATACGACGAATCCCTTCTTCCTCGCGCCGCGCCGCGCCGCACCGGTCCAGCGAGTCCAGGCTGTCGCTGCGTGGGCCCGGAGAACGGCCCCGTGCTTATCACTACAGCCGGGTAGGGCAGGCCGCCAGAGACGAGGCCGCGCTCCGCACGACGCGCGCGGGAGCGTCACGCTGACAAGTGGACCAGGCTGTCCGGCCCCGCCCTCCGCACGTCGTGTCGGCCTCGAACCCCTTTGATCGCTCCGCCTGCGCGGTGGGGCCGGGTGACCACATGCGCCACGGTGGCGGGACACGCGTCGTCCATCGATTGGGCCGAGGGGACCGGACGCTGCCCTTTTCTAGGAACCCGCGGGGGCGCCGCCTCCCCATCCGCTGCACGCCCCCAACCAGTTCGAACGCCGGAACGCGAGGAGAACGCCCGCAGAGGTATCGCTCCGTGTCCGCTCCCCCGCGCGCCCCCCCCCCCCCCCCCCCCCCCCCTCAATTCGTTGCCTGATTCGGTAGCTGCTGCTGCTGATCTCCTCGTTTCTGTGGCGCTCTGTTCGTTTTTTCTTCGCTGGATTCAGAGGTAGGCGTCCGGTTCGCGGGGCGATTCGTGGGCGGTTTTGCTGGTACCATCTTTCAAGTTCGAATCGAGTTGGAAAGTGCGATAGGGTGGTCGTGATCCTTGTTCGGTTGATTTGGTAGAGTACGCGTACGGTTACTATAACGTCTGTTTTTGTGTTGAATCAGTCTGATTCTGATGTAGGTTGAGCCCCCTGTCCTGCTGTTGGGAATTTGCTGGTCTTCTTTAGACTTTTCGTGTTTATCTCGTAGTACCTGCTTAGATCTGGCTCCATGCACATCGAGCAGAAAAACTTGGAGGTTTATCTAGCATCTAGGTTTATGTGGAGGATGCGAATAGGCAGAAGTAGGTGGCGATTTATACTTCTATCATTGAACTCTATTATGTGGGCGTAAAATCGTGTCGTTTTGTTCTTGAATTTGTGCAATTCGGCAGTAATTTTGAATTTAGTGTTTGAGCCTTACAGGGATAGATGCGTATTGTATTAGTTCCTCTCTAGTATGTAAACTTGAATTGTATATCATTGTTCCAAAAAAAACTTGAATTGTGTATCACAGATTGCTCAAACGTTGCCTTGTTTGTTGCTAATCCTGATAAGAAGAGATGATCTCACTGCTTCCCATAATCCTGCAGATTTGGCACCCCGAGTTTAGAGACTGAACTGTAAGATGGCGTCAGTGGAGCTTTCCCGTGAGGAGAATGTGTACATGGCCAAGCTCGCCGAGCAGGCTGAGAGGTACGAGGAGATGGTCGAGTTCATGGAGAAGGTTGCCAAGACAGTTGACTCGGAGGAGCTCACCGTGGAGGAGCGCAACCTCCTGTCTGTTGCGTACAAGAATGTGATTGGAGCCCGCCGTGCCTCGTGGCGCATCATCTCCTCCATTGAGCAGAAGGAGGAGGGCCGCGGCAACGAGGACCGTGTCACACTAATCAAGGACTACCGCGGCAAGATCGAGACTGAGCTCACCAAGATCTGTGATGGCATCCTCAAGCTGCTCGAATCGCACCTTGTGCCCTCTTCCACCGCTCCAGAGTCCAAGGTCTTCTACCTCAAGATGAAGGGTGACTACTACAGGTAATATGACACACTGTCATACTCTGCATTTATTATGCAGTTGTGGTTTTCATTGACTGAATCGATTGTGATAATTAGATACCTTGCTGAGTTCAAGACCGGCTCTGAGAGAAAGGATGCTGCTGAGAATACGATGGTGGCATACAAGGCTGCCCAGGTCAACATACTTTTTTATTTAGTCTGTCAATGGCAATGTCAAATTTTGTTGCTGACACATCATGCTTGTGTTTTTTTCTTTCTGCTGCTTGTTATTTTACATCTACTTTACTGAGAAAAAGATGGTTTGTGGTCCAATCAGGATATTGCTTTGGCTGAGCTGGCTCCAACACACCCGATTAGGCTTGGGCTGGCACTTAACTTCTCAGTGTTCTACTATGAGATTCTCAACTCACCTGATCGTGCTTGCAGCCTTGCAAAGCAGGTTAGTTTTCTCTGCATCAGTAGCTCTGTTAATGTGTTGTCCCTGTGGAAGTGCAATGCTTTGATCTCAGTGCGATGATTGCGTAATATGATTTGCGCAATTCATCTTGTGTTTGTGATATTTATGTATTGAAAACTTAGTTTGAATTTGCCCATATCACATGATCCATGTTCTGTATTCCTTTTGTTAGGGTTACCTTCAAACTTATGTATGCTGTTTTGATGACATTTAAGAACCTTGTTTATGGAGCAGAACAGAGAAAATGATGCTAGATATTTGTACTTTGAAAAGAATGACTCTAGAGGACTCAGACCCTGCATCTCTTGCCCCACTTTAACTCATTCGTGGTGGACACTTTTATGTTGCCATTTTTGGAGTACATAAATTTATTGCAGATACGGAATATTACAACCACATTAAACATATGTATTATTTGCATTTAGTTGCCATACCAAGCAATCATAAATATTTGGTGCTTTTTATATGCAGTGCACTTATTTATGATAGGGACATGAAACCTAATGTTTTGGTCCATACTATTCTTTGTTGACATAGAGAACGGAAATTTCGTAGAATCAATATGCTGGGACATATCTTTGAATTGCTGGGAGAAAAAGAATCGGTAGTACTACCCTATTGGTGCACCTAACCTTCGATGATTTTAGCCTCAAGTTGACCTTTAGTTTTATCAGTTGTCATTTAGCTGTCATGCAACATCAGCATTAAAGTGGCTTTACAAGAATTGTCTTATGTGGTTGTTGAAAGTTACTGGTTTAACTTTCAGTATATATCCAAAAGACTGGATTTGTAATCTCTTCTGGGAGTGTATCAGTGTACCTGGTCAAATTTTTTTCTAGCAGTAATAAAATATTAAACTATTGCGGGGTGTATCGTTACTAAAGTGCAGTGTTCTTGACCTTTTCAAATATAGTAGCTTAGGCCATGCGCTTGAATGATTTTATCTTGTCTGGTGAACTATTCTATTCTTTAGATTTGTCTTTTTATCAGACACAATTGGCACGCAACATCATGCTGATGTTCCCTCCTTTGCAATGGACAGGCTTTTGATGAGGCCATCTCGGAGCTGGACACCCTGAGCGAGGAGTCCTACAAGGACAGCACTTTGATCATGCAACTCCTCCGTGATAACTTGACCTTGTGGACTTCCGACATCTCGGTAATAATCAAAACATAAAATTTTGCTCGTACTCTTTAATCACGAGATCACCATGTTTCCTGAACATTTGTACTTGATGTGCTTGGCTTCAGGAGGACCCTGCTGAAGAGATCCGGGAGGCGGCACCCAAGTCCGGCGAGGGGCAGTAAAGCAGCCTTTACGTGCCCTAGAAACTAGTATCTAGTGTTTTGCTGCTGTCTAATGACACTACGCAATGTTCTGGACCTGGTTTCTTCGGTGCGACGCTGTAGCCGTCCGTGCTATGATTGTTGTCGGGGTGATTTGGGGATCCCCATATGAGATGTTGCAGGGCAAGGCCTGGCCTGGTCCGGTTGGGGGGGATGCCCAGTGAACTGTTGGTGTCACTGTATTTTGGCTTTGCCATTTTATGGCTGTTTATTGTGAGTCGTCCTGCGTCAATTGCTGGTCTCTGCTTCAGTTTTTTTCTGGATTCGGCCTGTCTCAGTGATAGCTTTTTTTTTGTCCGATGAAGTAGAGCTTATCGACTGTTAAACTAAGGGGCCGTTTGTTTCGGCTCCCGCGACGGCTCCCGGAGCGGCTTCGGCCGAAACGCAAACAAATGCACTGCTCCACGAGGTGCTCCAGCGGAAAATACGGAGGGAGCCGGTGCCTGAAATCGGGTGAAGCCGGGAGCAGCCCGCGGGGTGCTTCGACGCGCTCCTCCTGCCGTCCCCACAAGCCACGTCAGAGGGGTACCAAAAATATCGCTTCGTCTCGTCTCTCTCCCCCGACTCCACCTCGCCCGCTCGGTCTCATCTCTCTCTCTCGCCCGGACTCCACCTCGCCGAGCTCGGCATCCCACCATGAAAATGGACTCCGGCGTCCCACGACGAGCTCGCGAAACGGATTTGGCGATGGATTCGATGGCTTTGGCGGTGGATCGGGCGACGGCGCGCAGGCTGGTGATGGCGCCGGCGAGGTTCATGGCGCGGCCGCGGGTGGAGGCTCGCGACCCGGCCCGTGCGCGGCTCGGCTCGAGCGTGGCTGGAGGTGGGAGACTCGGCGCGGCTACAGGCGATGGCGCGGCCGCGGCGTTTGGTGGAGGCGCGGCTGTAGGTGCGCGACCCGGCGCGGCTGGATGTGCGCGATCCGTACTACACGCTGGTGGCGTTCGAGGCTGGCGGCGTGCCGCGCCTGCTGCTCCTCCTCCTCCTCGCGCCGCTCGTCGCCGCACTGCGCTTCCTTCCCGGGCCCGAGTCGGAGTCAGCGGCGACGCAGGTGCTCGTGTTCGCCGGCACCACCGGCGCGCGGGTGGCGGACATTGAGTCCGCGGCGCGCGCCTTGCTGCCCCGGTTCTACGCCGCTGATATGCACACGGGCGCGTGGCGCGTCTTCGCGGCGTGCGCGCGCCGCCGCTCGTGCTCACCTCCGGTGGCGGCGCGGCTGCGCGGGCCGCGAGGGCGCGGCAGCGGCGCTGGAGGCAGGGCGGATGCGCGGCCCGCGGGGGTGCGGTGGCAGCGCTAGAGGGCGCAGCGGCGGCGGCGGTGGCGGCGCGGGAGGCAGGGCGACGGCGCAGGAGGCACCACGACGGCGCTGGACGCTTGGAGATAAGAGAGAGAGAGAGAGAGGAATCGACGGTGAGGAGGATGAGTGGATAAGAATAGAAGAGGCCCATAAGTATATAAAATAACATTAAAAATTTATTCATTCTTGTATATGAAATTACATACAAATTTGAGTTACTATTAATTATTGGTGAAATATGGACTATATGTATATAATGGAAACTTATGTTCAGGGGCATTTTAGACAATTGCCTCTTTTATCCATGAAGCTGCATGTGAAGTTGCAGGAGAAGCTGTTAGAGAAGCTGTTCTAGCAAACGTTTCCAGACACAGCCACAGGCACAGCCAGCACAGCTGTTTTCCAGAGAAGCCACAGCCACAGCCGGAGCCCAAACAAACAGGCCCTAAGGAGCGAATGCTCTTGCAATATTTGCTGTTGCCTGGGCGGCTGGGCATGACGCTATATGAGTAACTGTGGCGGCTGGCAACGATCTGGTATATGAGTTTGCTGACAACGATCTGGTAACGAAGCTGAGGCCTACGAACCGTGCCTCGCCTAGTCGCCTTGCAGCGAACAGCTGTTCATGTCTAATGCATAACAGCTGTTCATGTATGTAATGCCAAAATCTCAATTTTCAGAGCAGACTAGACACAGGCTTTTGAGAAAGAAATCACGGTTTGCCGAACAGGTATATAAATGATCACACAGCAGCTGGTATATAAATGATCACCAGCCCGAACTTTATATAGCCCTGGTATCTAAAAAAATATAAGTGTGTATAGGCTGATATATTCCATCCGCACAGCAAGTGAATTAGTCGTCGTTTTCGTTTCCAAGTTCCCGTAATGCGACGGCCGAACTGATTCTTCCCTTGGAACCCAGGGTCGATCACTCACCCCCACGAGCGCGAGATGGAGCTCGAGCACACACACATCAATGGCGTGCAGAGACGCTGGAACTCGACTCAAGATACAAACCGTAAACACAACAGCTGTACACACCATTGGCAAGATTTTTAGATGAAGCTCCGTCACTGCAGGGCAGGGCTATTGCGCGCGCGCACTCGGGCCGTCCTCGCGCATTCGGATTCCAACAGCGAATGGACAAAGCGTGTCCCCAGGCAGCAGCGGCGAAATGTCTCAACCACCTGGCCTCACGACCTCCCGCGCGGGCTTCTTGCCAGGTACGCGTCGGAGCAGCTCTAGCCAGGAAAAGTTTACTCTTGCTGTGTGCCACGAGGACTTACGCAATGTGTTGAGATTCTGTACAATCTCAGATGAGCACGTGTACACGTGACAGGTTTGTTTCATAAGTTTAGTTTTTGTAAGTTTAAAAATGACTTTAAACAGAAGTTAGTCTTTGTAAGTTTAAAGATGAGTTTCAACAGAAGTTTGTTTTTGTAAGTTTAAATAAGTTCCAACAGAAGTTGGTTTTTGTAAATTTACAAATAAATTCTAACAGAAGTTGGTTTTTGTAACTTTAAGAAAAAGTGACGTGAGTTATCTTATTGTGAGAGTTTTACAGAAGTTTTACTGAAACTTATAAAGCAAAGCTTTCATTAAAACTTAAAAAATATAACTTATCAACGAACTTATGAGAAACTTCTACTCCTGCAACTGCTGCTCATCCAAAAACTTGGCCCAGCAAAAAAAATCCTTGCACGCGGTAGGAGCAGGTGCATGCGGCCCTCCACTTGCCTATCGATGGGACGTGGCTGGAGCACGCCCATGTGCACCTGACCTTGCACTTGGCGCGTGTGTCAATCAGGAAAATCGGTCACTGCACCACGGTGACGTAGCGTCCACGCACCCATGCCAGCCATCTTCGTATGCACGCACCCACGGACCCGAAGACTCGGACCGCCCTCGTTCGTGAGCCGTTATTCGCTCTTCCGCGTGAGCCGGACATCCACGCTGCTCGTGATCTTCGCTTTGCCTTCGTTCAGGTATTGTTAGCTCATTGTTTTAATATTTAATTTGTCGAGCAAACCATGCGAAAAAAATCTAGCTCTGTGTTAGAGAATGCAACAATCTATATTTGCGTCAAGTTTCAAATTCTAACGTTTCTAAGTATTGAGATAAAAAAGAAATAATTGTTAAACGGTCATAATGTGTCACAGACAAGAGCCTCCAGAATCGTAGTGTGTTGCAAATAAATTTGACTTTGTTAATGTGGAAGCGATGCCACCTTTTATTTTTAGTGTTTTACAGACAATTTTGTCTTTCTTATTCTACTGAATCAATTACATAATTTGCCGGAGGTATTGACTACTCCCTCTGTCCCTAAATAGGTGTCACTGTTGACTTTTCGATATCACGTTTGACTGCTTATCTTATTCAAATTTTTTACACAAATCTTATTTATTTTTTATAACTTGTTTTATCATTGAAGATATTTTAATTAATATATTTATTTTGTATAAATTTTTTAAATAAGATGAATGGTCAAACATGATGTCTAAAAGTCAAAAACGACATCTATCAGACGGAGGGAGTAGTATGTGAAGGATCTACCTTCGACTAGCTAGTCAGAGTCGTGGGCAACCTACCTGGGTTGACTCCCTACTCAGGGTCGTCGGCAGTGACGGCCTGACGGGGCTGTGAGCGGAGGGGGGTAATAATGTCACCTACTCCACCATATACTCCCCTTCGACCGTGTCTTCCCAGTAGGTTCGTCGAGTAGACTCTTATGTTCATACTATCATAGAAAAATAACCATAAAGCAGTAACTAATCCATTGTCTTTTACAATGATGCAGCGCTATTCTGACCAATCCGTCTACCATGTGTAGTTTACTTCCACTCAAAGTGGAAAACAAATCACGATAGATTTTTGTTGAGGAAATTACCATGGAGTAGCAACTTCTATTAGTTTAGCTGGTGGTAAGCGTCAACACGTCCTTATCAGCGATTACGAAACCTATGGTTACTGGTGGAAAGGAAAATTATAACTGCCTGTGTGTAGCAATGAGTAAGCACGTCATTTGCCGAACCTCCAGATGTTGTGACAGATATGCATTAATCATTCCTGCTAAGCAAGAAAATATCCAGGATTCATGAAAGGAAGCATATGATCCTTCCATTGGGAAGCTTCGGCGTCGTCACGGAAGCGTGAGAAGAGTCGGGGTCATGGCTGAATCTGCGGTTTGTTCCGTAATTGGCAGCCTCAGCAACCTGGCCTCCCAGGAGACCACTTTCCTATGTGGTGTTCCTACGGAGGTGGGATTTCTGAAGGAGGAGCTAGCTCGCTTGCAGTGCTTTCTGAAAGACGCCGACAACAAAACAGGAGCAGGAAATGCGAGCGCCACAAACTCGGTACGCCAGATCAGAGATGCGGCATATCAGGCTGAAAACATCATAGAAGCAGCCGAGTACATGAAGAAGCGCCGCAGATTGAAGAGGGGATTCGTAGGTTCCATCTCAAGGTATGCATGTTACCCCAAAGACCTTGTAACTCTTCACAGGGTTGGCATTGCCATTCGTCAAGTGAGAAGAAAAGTTCAAGAAATTACGACTAGTGCGTGCACCCTTGGTATTCTTAATCTCCGTGAGAACACAGAATCATGTCGGTTTGTACCGCATGCACTGTCCAAACCAATTCATGATGGTGAGGATGATGACTGTTGGGTTTCAGGACGCTATTGAGCAAATTGAGGGAAAACTGAAAAATACGGACAACAAACAGTTGGCTATCATCTCCATAGTCGCAACTGGTGGGGCGGGAAAGACCACAGTAGCAAGGAAAGTGTACACTGCAGCCACACTTAACGGGCACTTTCACGCATGTGCATTTACTTCAATTTCACAGAACTTTGATTTGTACCAGATATTGAAAGGCATCGCAGAGCAAGCTATGGGGACTAAAAGGGAAGGAAAGAAATCTCACGCAACTGGCATCATAGGGGAGATAGAGAATATGGGGCTTGAGGAAATCACAAAAAACACTGCACGATTTCCTGAACGAAAAAAGATATTTAATTGTGCTTGATGATGTTTGGACAACAGAGTTGTGGGATGTCATTAAGAAAGCTTTCCCGGACTCGGAAAACGGGAGTAGATTGTTGCTAACAACACGCAGCCATCAGGCTGCTAAGCAAGCTGATAAACTGACTTGCATTCATCAGCTTAGAAGTCTAGACGAGGATGAAAGTTGGAAGCTTTTCTCTCAAAAGGCATTCCCTTCATATGAAATCATTGATATGACTCACCGTCAGGAGCTTGAAAATTTGGGCAAGAATCTTGTGAAGAAATGCTTTGGATTACCACTTGCCCTTGTTGTGCTTGGAGCATACTTATCCAAGAACCTCGACCTTGACGTGTGGTTGAAAATGGATAGTTCCATGGATTGGGAAACTACAGACAAAGGGAAAAATATGCAGGGCATAATAGCTCGCAGTTATGACGACATGTTAGATCATCACTTGAAGTCCTGTTTTCTTTACACGGCATGTTTTCCCGAGGATAGGTTGATTGCAGATTACGAGCTTATAGAATCATGGATTTCTGAAGGATTTGTTCCACAGACCACCAGGTATACGTTGGAACAAACAGCGTATAGTTACCTGGAGGAGTTAGTTCAAAGATCTCTGGTGCATCATGTTAGTAGGAGTAACACTCACGGATGGATTCATGCCATAAAAGTCCATGATATCCTACGTGACTGGGCAATTCAGAAAGCACAAAAAGAGGGATTTTTCATTATGTGCAAAGACAAAGGGGACCTCCGTGTATCTTCATCGACTACTGTGACATTTTATCGCACTGTTCTCCAAAACACATTTTATGATAGGATTGACCAACCCACACCAAATATGCGAACTATATTCGGCTTCAACTTACTTCCTGTTCCATTTCAGAAATTGAGGTTCCTGAAGGTCCTATTCTTGAATAGATCTAATTTAAAGCATTTTTCTGGTGAAGTGAGTCACTTGATTCATTTGAGATACATCACATTCAGAAATTGCTACAATGTAGTGCTCCCGTCTTCCATCGGGCACCTTCTCTACCTGCGATCTATTAATTTGATTGATACTGATCTGCCCATTATTCCAACTTCTTTGTGGGATATAGCTACTCTGAGGCATGCCAGGTTTTGGCCAGTGAAAAAATGGTCTTCTGTGAAAGCAGATAAACAAAAGGAGCTGCAAACCTTAAGCATTAGTGTGACAAATGCTGGCAAGGTTCAGAGTGGTATTTGGAGTCATACACAAAAGGCTCTCTTGCAGATGACTCATCTGACGTCTTTGATGTTGTTCGGAGATAATAATGTCCCCTTGGCTATCCTTAGCAATATATCTCACCATCAAAATCTTGTGAAACTTTATCTGGGATGGGTGGGAAATCTTAGTGAATTCCTGAGATTCAACTCATTCCCACCAAATCTTCGCACTCTTGTTCTACATATTCGTTCTCCTTTGCAAGAAGATGTGCTCCTAAACCTCGCAAAGCTTCGAAACGTTGTGCAGATATTTTTGTCAATTCCAGAATATGAAGGCCCAGACTTGTTTAGCCCTAGTGATGGGTTCCTGCAGTTGCAACGCTTGACACTTTCAGGCATTTCTGTTGAGAAACTGATATTCGAGTCTGGGACAATGTCGAAGCTCACTAACTTGACTCTTCGTAAATGTGGAAAAAAGATGGTGAACCTTCCAGATGGGCTGCAGCACCTACTGTCCCTAAGGGAGTTGAATTTGGAGGAAATGGAAAGCAGGCTACCCCAAGAAATTTGCGAAGAGCTAGAGAAGAGAGGTTGCAAGATCATCACAAATGAAAACTAGATCCATTATAAAACTTTAATGAAAATTCTAAAGTAAGTTTCCAACTGGCATTTGTTTCCAATATATTTCTAGTACTGATGTGTTGTTCTTACACTAAGGACACTCTAGCACGAACGAACTGGAATGGAAACAAGTGTTATTGCTTTTGTTCTAGTGATGAAACGATTCAACATCCCTTTATAGATTGTCATTTAGCCAAGTTCCTATGGAGAGCCATACAGTTTGCCTTTGATGTACATCCACCACGTATCATTACTCACTTGTTTGATAATTGACTTATGAGAGTCTGGACCAAGTTAAAGACAACTGTTAGTAGGAGCATCTGATTTATATTGAGCTATTTGACTTAGTACGTATGATGCGGTTTTTGGCAAATCTCCAACTATAAAACTTACTTGCATGTACTAAATCGGGGCACCCATTGGCTTAGATTTTGGGTGCAGCTACAGAGATGTGAAGAAGACAAGACTGTTAGTTATATGTGCCCAAGAGACAATATGGATTGGATCTATATGTGGGCTATATACGGATATTGATCCGTGAGGGACTAGAAACCTAATGGGCCTACAACGTGGAAGCCCATTAGCGGGGTCTATATAAGTAGGGGCGGGGCTGAGGGCGCCACACACGTCGCCACAACCCTAATTGCCGCCGCCCCTCTCCCTCCCACGAAACCCTAGCCGCGCCGCCGGTGCTAGCACACCGGCGTGCGGCGTTCCTTCCTTGTACGTGTGGATTCCGCGAGGAGAGGCGCCAAGGTGGGGCTGATCGGCTGGACGAGGAGGACGAGGCCGTTGCGATCGTCTACATCCTCTACATCGACGCGCGACTCCGTTGGACTGAGCTACTCCAATAACGCTTCCGCTCCGCCTGCGCGTCTAGTGGTAATGATCTATGATCCTCTTCTCGCTAGGTATTCCTGGATGAACGTGATAGATAAAATTGTTTTATGCTAGCGTAGCGCACCCCGTTCCCCAACAAAGACGACGATGAAGAAGGCATGTCAAACCATGGAGATTTTGGTCATGCAAACCTCCAACTATGAATGGAGGTTTAGTAATAGGATTGGTCTGTAAGCGTCTTCATCAAACTTTTTTGTTTGGCTATGTTGTCTTGTTGTTTTATTTTTTGGGAGTGTGACCGCAGACAGCAGAGCCGCAAACATTGTAGTAATTGGTTGCATCCTCTAAGGATTTAGTCGTGCAAATGTTTGCCAACTATGGATAGAGGTTTAATAATAAGATTGATCCATAAGCGTCTTTACCAAACATTTTGGTTGGCTATGTTGTCTTGTCATTTTATTTTGAGAGTATGACCACGGAAGAGCTGCAAACATTGTAATAGTCAGTTGTGAGGTCAAGGTAGGAGAATAAAGGAGAGAAGTTAGGTTTCGATAGAAAGATTGGAGATTTAAGGCAGCCTTGTCTAAATGACAAAAGACAAATGATATATCTTAGAACTTTCATGAACTAATGCTCATCAGGCCTCTTTGTGACAACATTTACATGCTCTGCAGTAAATTCTCTCGCTGTGACAATACAGTCTTTGGAGCACAACTCTGACAACTAATTAATGGGCAACCTTAGCAGTCAAATGTATGCTTGTCAATTTAAGATGCACACTAAAAATATGTACTAAGTATCAAACTATCAACTGATAAGATTTTTTTATAATGTTTAACTGTGTACCCAAAATGTCCCATATCTTTTATGTAAATAAAATCGGGCACATGCATAGGGTAAGCGTACTTGTTGTTTTGAATGTGAAATATGCAAATACAATATATGATGAGTCACAGCAGCAGCCTCAAAGGCACAACTGATTGGGCAGCCGCTAGTCATGCTAGGCAGCCTAGTACTACATATTATTGGAGACCCTGGGCCAGGCTGCTCTGAAAGTACACACAGAAGTTGCTCGTGTAGTACATTAGAATATGCCACCCTTCTGAGACTACTTCAAGCTAAGTTACAGAGGCTTGATTGGTCTATGGTTTGGTGTGTAGAGAATTTATCTCTGCTACTCCAACATCATCTAATACAGCTTCTGTTCAAAATTACATTTGCGCTGCATCTACACTTGAGCGAGTAAGCAGAACTCAGATATCATCTTGGATCGTCGAGTGGCTCGACGGCAGTTCTGAAAAGAAGAATGTAGACCTTGTCAACGGAGAAGTACAAGAAACCTCCCATGGAATGAGTGACATAGGAGCCAAAGCTTGTGCCGACAATGCAGTGCCAAGCAGGCCCATAGGTTGTGTCAAAATCCTAAAAACAAAGGAGAAATTAGTCGTCAGATGTCATGAGTAGTGAGATTTGCAGACACAAAGATGAAAAGTCAAATCCTTGAAACTTCAACCAAGTATAACGGCAAACCATAAAGCATTTGACAACACTACCAATATCCTTGTAGTGGAAAAAAAAGTTGACAATACATAAAGAAAAACACATGCTACAGTGCATGATAACTTGGGCAAAAGGATTTAAGAGAACGAGTTCGTTTCGTTATAAGAAGTACAAGCTGTCATCCTTTGGAAGCCATGTGCTAGTTCCTCTGCCGCAGCAACAATTTGCTATTCCACTAAAAAAGGCTGGTAATCATATACTAAAGGAAGCAATAGAAAGGGGATCAAAAGGGGGCATGACGCTTTAAGAGCACTCGCGCTTACATTTTTTTTTTCTGGCGATGAACTTGAGCTTACATGATATCAAAATATGTTGGATAGCCCTAGGACAAGTTGGCTATCCTAGTAACACCGTTATATAAAACTATAATATTATGCAAATGCAAGTGAAACAAGTCAATAGATTGACCTAGTCGATCACAGTTACATCACATATCTTTTTTCCTATCGAAATATAAGTAATGTCCAACGAAACGTACTCTTGCTTATATTGACATTCTGGATTCTAACAACACAACATATGAATCAAAAAAAAAATTGACTGGTCAATATGAATCAAAATTGATTCCCTGGAAAGCTAATGAGACTTTAGATGCATTAGAAATTAAGAGATGCTACGCAAAATGAGGGGAATGACAAAAGAACAAGAATCGCTATAGCTGAAGTTGTGTTTGTTCAATATTACACTGTTGATCAAATCTGTCAGGTTAGCTTCATGAATCAAGCCAGCTGACGCCACATGTTTCTCAAGTTCCACAGAAAGGTTTTTTTTTGGAATTGTTCACAGAAAAGCATTAATTAAGAGAGAAGCAAGAAGGGGTGCGAAGCTAATCAAGTAATTCTAAGTTATTCAATTATGTTAATATCTCCAATTCAGCATCAGCCGGTCCAACTGAAAACAAAATGAAACAGTTCTTTGTGAAACTTTGTGTGGCATCACCATTGATCAGATCATCAGATGCTGTCAATTCCATCAGCTTAGCTGCCGAAACATGCCGATGGACTAATTTTCGGCCAAAAATATGAGGAGGAGACATCATATCATAGAATTGACAGCAGAGACCTTGCTCAAGCATGAGAAATCGAACATTCGTTATTCAAAGGTAATCTCAGCTGTTAATTATGGCTTACTATGAAACAATTCATAAGCTGAAAGATTTAAGGTTCCAACAGAGCTATGTCAGTAAGCTACACCTATCGATCACATTTCTTGATTTTCTCTCTATATCAACCTCTTCTCCCTCCCGCGACCATCGGTCTCCTTGCTGCACCATCTTCATGGATGTTCCAATGTTTCGATTCCTCAAGCGTGATAGCAAAACAAAGCACCGATAGCAGCAAACGTCATAGCTACTGTTATATTCTTTATGAATTCTGTTGAGTGAAATGCACCAGCGGTCCTTAAACTATTTCAAATGTGTCATCCAGGTCCACGAACTCTCAAACCGCACATTCAGATCCTCAAACTATCAAAACCGTTCACCGTAGGTTCATTGGCCGGTTTTGGTTTTAGAAAAATGCAAAGAGGCCCTTGAGTATCCCATTCTTGTCGCACACGAGCCCTCGGTCTCATCAGTTCGCTTAGTAGCACGCACGGGCACATTATCACCGCCATCAGAGATGTCAGCTCGCTCAACGACGTTAGCAGCTCTTCGCCGAGGAAGTTCACGAGACGAATGACCAGCACCGAGCAAAGTTTGCAAAACCGGTCAAAAGCGAAGCGGCTTTTGAATTTAAAATTCGAATGAATATTAATTTTTAAAAAGTGAAACGATGGAGGAGGAGCGGCAGCATGATGAAGCAGTACAGCACATACGACGGTGGAGGGGAGCAGCACCAGCATTGATGGAGCGACACGGAAGGCGGCGGCGCAACTGCTGCCACTGGCCGTATGCCTGGCACCTCGTCGCCAACATGCCTCCGCTCATGATGAAGACCACGCGCCAATGGCATGAGAAGAATGGGAAACTTAGGGATTTTCTTGCATTTTTCTAAAACGAAAACCGGCCAACAGACTTTGAGTGAACGGTTTTGATAATTTGAGGACTTGGATGTGCGGTTTGAGAGTTTGTGGATCTGGATGACACACTTGAAATAGTTTAAGGACCGTCGGTGTATTTTACTCAATTCTGTTTCAGCTGCATAGTGGACCATGTCTCATAAATGAACAGTCTGAACTAGTATTGATCTGGCATCATCTCTGTCACTCGTTTAATCAGGGTCATCGTGGCATTTGAATCAAACTTGAATCCCATATCCTGGACAACGAGCATTCCAAGCTACTTCTTTGTAGTAAACTAGTTAAGCAGAAAGACGCTCTAGATCTCACAACAAGTCGACTTCGTGCTAAGAGTATTGTCTCTGAAGTCTGACAATGGTCAAGCAAATCCACAACTTATTGTTCATGATGAAAGTGGGGAGTGGACACAGATTCAAAAAAAAGAACGAAAGGGGGGAAGCAAAGACCATCTGTGTGTTGAACGGACAATACCTTCTTGAGCGCGAGCGCGAGGCGCTTGCTTTCCAGCTTGGGCATGGCCGCGACGGCCTCCGCGGCGATCCGGACCGCGCGCCGCTGCAGCGGCAGGGGCATGTCCGCCGCGCGCACCCGCACCGCCACCTTCCTCTCCTCCGCCTCCTGCTTCCTCTCCCCCTTCGCCTTCACCATCTTCGGTCTCTCCTTCACTTCCGCCTCAGCATTACCTCCCTTGCCCTCCCCGACACCGGGCTCCACAGCCTTCATCTTCGGCTCCACTGCCATCCCCGGCTGTGCCTCCGGCTTCGGCTCGGCCTCGGGCGGGTCGGCGAGCTTGGTGCGGCGGACGAGCGCGCTGAGGTAGCGGCTGCGGCGCTCGAGCTCCTGAAACGCCGGGTCCATGGCGTGGCTCCAGCTACAAACGGACGGCTCCTGAACGCAGTCACGCGGCACTCAGCTCAGCTACGGCGGCGGCAAATGGCAACGGAGCATGGTGAGGAGGAGAGAGTTGATTTGTATCGGGAGACTGAGCGAGCGGTGGTCGGTTGGTGTTTCTCCTTGGGGTTTGGCGGCCGTCTCGGTGGGGGCGCGATAGTGTTGGTTGCTGCTCCTGGAATTCGTGGGAGCAGCTTTTGAGAGCAGGCGCACTCTTTCCTTTCCCAAACCACAACTTGTTCTTCTTTTTCGGGTCGGATACTCCGGTGCGATGCAACATATATATGGATCCTCATCAAGATCTTGCCACGACCTTGAATCGGACAAGCCGCATGTCTTGCTTCACACAACCTGGCCTGTGTGCACTGCAGTGGTCTGGCTGCAGCTGAAGCACGACACGAGACGCCTAGAGCGAGTAGACTCCATATGACAGCGTCACATGGTCCCCGCGGCACCTGACTACCCGTTTCATTTGGCCCGGGCGTTTGACTAACTGTCGGCCGGCCGGCCCGCACCGCGCCACCGCCACCCGCTCATTCCGCGGACCGAAGAGAAAACAGCACGCCGCTCCGCGGATCGCACGCACCAACCGGCTGAGATGGGCCAAACTGCCCGTGTCACGACGAGGCGAGCTAGTACGTGCCACGACCCTCGGCAGAGCCGTGGTTGAGGCGAGTGAACTTGGACGTCGCCATCAGGCCAATCTCAATAGAGCTTTTATCAACATTAAATAAGGTGTCACATCAACAAAATAAATGACATGTCATATCATTAAATATGAAAGTGGAGACATCCCTTTCATGTTTACGAAAAGCGTATGGCACGGTTTTATATATATGAAAGGTCAATGAAAGACATATTTGAGAGCAAAAACTTTCATCCTAACATGTTTTGACCAATCTCAATGCAACAATTTAATGTTAGAGCAAGTATTATGATGGACGGAAGAGTCGGCGAGGTCCTACGTAGGAGAGAGAGAACATAGGAGAGAATAGAGCGGGCTGCTCGCGAGTCGCTCGATAGAGCGGGCGAATACTCACTACGGCTGCTGCTATTCGCTGTGCTTGTTGCTGCACATTAAATTCTAGCGGGACCCATCACCACAGCGCACTCTTTTCAGCCGGCAGCTGGCGAAACCATAAACCTTGCTCTTATGCTTTGTCTACGAAACTGTGAGATAAAATTATGCATTGAGAGAGGTCATTTCATTTGCCATATGAAAACTCTAAATCTAATATGACACTCTTGAAAAGTGTGAAATAAAAGAATGCAATGAGACTGACAATGCGGTATCTAAATCTGACGTGACACTCTTGAAAAACGTGAAATAAAAGAATGCACTGAGACTGACAACGCTGTATCGGGAGACTGGAATGGATAGCTACTGATGCCGAAGGTGTGGCTAAGACTGACTCCAACAAGGAGATTCATTTTTTAGATGCAAATGGGCCTATGTCTCCCTTCTACAGTATTTTGCGATTCCTTTCCATCCTCTCTTCTCCGACAGAACTCGCATCGTATGGCATCGCATCGCATTGCACCGCACCACCCCGCCTGCCTCCCACTCGTCGTCGTCGTGGCGCGGCGCACGCCCGCCTCCACCCCCCCCCCCCCCCCCCCCCCTCCACGTCGTGCCTCCACTCCAGGCTCCCGCCGACGCCTGCCTCCACGCGAGCTCCCGCTGCCGTCCTCCTCGGTGGCAGGTGCTCGAGCACGCGCGCACAGAGCCGACATCGACACCGCGCGCCCCAACCCACGCGGAGACGACGCGTCGCCACCATCGAGCAGCCATGGCGTCGCCGTCTCACTCAATCCCCCCGCCTCCTCCAGTCCTTCCCGCCCCAGCCGCCTCCGTCGCCCCGCACAGCACTCCTCCGCCCCTGCTGCCTTGTCATGGACGTGCAGGCCAGCCAACCCGCCGTCGATCTAGACGGCGCCAGCAAGTGGCTGAGGACCGAGGAGGAGGAGGCGTCGCCCTGGTCGGCGTCAGAGTCCGAGTCTGACGCGCTGTTCGACGCGTTCCTCTTCGGTGACCAGCTCAACTTCTTCGGCGGCGGTGAGTACGAGTCCCTCGACAGCCTGTTCAGCGCCTCCGCCGCGCCGCGCGCCGCCCCGGTCGCCCTTTCCACCTCCTCCGCTCGCCGCCTCCTTCGCGCCCGCCCCCTCCTCCGCGCGCGGCGCCTCCCCGGCTGCCCCTCCACCTTCGCCGCGCGCCGCTACCTCCGCGCCCGCCGGTCGCCACGCCCGCCTCCGCCGAGGCAGGCGCCGCCGCCCTGCGGACGCTCACCCGGCCTCCTTCTCCGCCAGCAGGCGCCGCCTCGCATACTTCTCCTGCCTCGGCGCCGTCGCCGAGGAGGACGACGAGTACTTCCCCACCACCACCGGGCTCCTCATGCGGGAGCTCGCGCCGGGGGAGGACTACCTCGCGTCGCCCGCGCCGCCGGGCGCCTTCTCGATGCGCGTCTCCAACTACACGTGGGAGGACGAAGCGGCGGCCGGATTGGGCAGCGACGTCTTGGACGACGAGGCGGAGGAGTGAACTCTGTCCACTTCGTCGTCGATTCCTCCGAGTCCGGTGAGCGCCCGCAGTGCCGCACCCGCGCTGCGCCGCGCCTCCTCTTGCCGTACGCGCGCCTCCACCGCTTCGATGATATCCTCCTCGCCGGCGAGCTCGCGCGCATGGAGGACGCCGTCCTGGAAATGGGCCGCCGCAGCCTCCGTGTCGACTCCGCCACCGGCCAGTAGGGCGCCGTCGCGTTTCTGAGGACGACGCAGCCTCCCGGGTCACAGAGGGAGGGGGCCGCGCCAGGGTGGGGGAGGCGCTGGCTGCTGTGGCAGAGGGAGGGGCCGCACGAGGATGCGTTTCGAGGAGAGAGACGATGCGCAGGCAAGCTGCCTACCGTGTATGCCTCCTCTGTTGAAGGATGATTTCGCAACGCATAGTACGGTTGGAGAGGCATAATGCGGTTGCCTCACTCGATGCATCGCCCTGTTGAAGTCAGCCTAAGCAGAATTAACAGCGTGTGAATCCTATTTCCGACGGATATGTTGCCATGTTTACCTTAGCCGCGACCAAGGTGCAAATTATCCCTCCAGACTCCAGAGCAAACATGTCGCCATTTTCTAGAAACCAGTCAGGAATCTCGTTTATCAGACGTAATATAATACCTCGGTGAAATCATAAATGAGCCAACGACTGCTTGATCGCTGGCACTATTAGCATGATCGATCTAAACATACAGCCAATGTTCTTCACGCATGAGAAACTTACCAGCAACGAGGGAGAAAGCAACAAAAGAAGTCTAGGAATTGGAGCAGAGCCAACTATTCATGAATCAAAACTAGTAATCACAGTCACTACAAATGTCAGCAAGGGAGTGTGATTGGTTGCTGGTACCTGTAGCATGACCGATCACAAAACAAACAGCCAATGCTGCCTTGACACTTCAAGCACGACAAAATTACCAACAACTATGCAGAAAATCCATATCGAAGAAAGATAAGCAGAATACAATCTTTAGAGCAAAAGCAACAACATAATTGTAGGAATTGGAGTAGAACCAACTATTCACGAAGCAAAACTAGTGAGCACAATGTCACAACTATCAATTGCAAACCGTAGCAAGCATTGTAGCAGAAACCTTTAGACGTAGCTGGGAACAGAGCACACGATGTCACCACTCACTACCAATGTAAAGCACATGAGCTAGGTTAGGCTAAAACAGCTTGTTATTCACGAAACGAATTTGCCAGAATTATTTGCAACATCTAGTACCACATGAACATTTGCAGCTTCCTACACTATACAACCAGAATACAAGACAACTAAATACCACAACATTATGCAAGAAACTAATGACCAAGATGCTATACAGCTGAACAGCAATGACGCTGTACCAATGGCAAAGGCAATCCATAGCCGGCACTGACAGAATGTTAATCCATTAGCCACTCAGGATAACTGCCCTACATGGCAGTTCTGATTCATCACAGGCCATTGAATAGCACTAATCAAATATTGACATGCATCAGAGCTCACACTGCGATGCACCACTCCTTGGTCAATTCGTGAAGTTTAAACCATGGAACTTTTGTCTGAAGAATACTGAATGTCTGATTTAGTCTGGACAAAAAAATTGTCTATAGGACACCCACTTCCTGTTATAGAGCACTAATTTTTCTTTGTCGTAGGACACTGAGTATCCTAGAGACCAAATGGAAAATATTTAATGCCCCGTGTACAAATCGCCTAAATGATACACCAAACCTCACTAGAGCATGTTCAAATCAAATAGTGGGTGTATGATACAACCAACTCCAAATTAGCCTGATGACAACATCGTGTCATGAATCTCCCTTGTAAGTTAGAGGCCATGACCAAACTCAAAATCGACCAAAGAGTATATGCATAGATCCCTAACAGACTAAACCACTTAAGCGACAACAGTTAATGTACAGCACCGACAAAACATTCCGAGTGTAAAGACACCTACAAAGATATCAAGGTACACAAACTATACTAGACATCATCTAGCAAGAATTGAGCAACTGCTAACTCAAAAAGGTGCAATGCAAATCTAGATATACATGAAAGTTGAAAACAAAACAACATTAGAGAATGTTAGATATCAGCCAGGTTCTAAGCTGTCAACAATCCTGCAAGGTTAGATAGCGATGAAATCAGTAGACAATGCATCACAATGTGTAATCATAATAATGCATAACAGGAGGTCAGATTAAGCCAACAAATCATAAATATGTCCAGACCCAGATCATCTTATTTGGATCACAAGACTAGCACATTTCGTTCCAAGACACTGAAACTTAACAAGCAAAGGTTGCAGATATCATTGTTCTCTCTGAGATTTTAGTGACGCATGGCAGAGACCCGGATGATTTAATAGGCAACTAAAGAGTGGAACAGAGGGTGGATCACCGGCCAAATCCGGCAGCATTGAGACCAAGCAGCATCCGGCCGTTGTCCCCAGAAGGAACGTAAGCCACATTTGGCGAGCGTGCCAGCTCCGCGGCAATCTCCTTGGCAGCCTCAATCCTCCTGAGCTCGATGAGCCCTGTCCCAGCCATGGCGGTGGCCTCGGAGATGAGGCGCGCGGACTCGCTCTCTCCCTCTGCGCGCACGATGGCGGCGCGCCTCTCCTGCTCCGCCTTGGCGACGAGGAACTTGGAGCGCTCGGCCTCCTGCTGCGCGACCTGCTTCTTCTCGACGGCCTGCGAGAACTCGATGCCGTACGAGAGGTGGGTGATGGCGACGTCGTCGAGGATGATGTTGAACTCGCGGGCGCGGCGGATGAGGGCGTCGCGGACGAGCGCGGATACGTGGGGGCGCTCGGTGAGGAGCTGGTCGGCGTTGAACTGGGCGACGACGGCCTTGAGCACCTCGTTGCCGATGGAGGGGAGCACCTTGTCGTCGTACTCGAGGCCGAGGGAGGTGAAGATGGTGGGGAGGTGGTCGACGTCGGGGCGGGAGAGGAGGCGGAGCGTGAGGTTGACCATCTGCAGGTCCTTGGTGCCCGAGTTGGAGGAGAAGTTGTGCGGGCGCGTGCGGATGTCGAAGATGTAGGGCTTCTGGAGCCACGGCACGAGGAAGTGGGTGCCCTCGGTGACGGTCTCCGGCAGGACACCGCGGAAGCGGTCGAAGATGACGGCGCGCTCGCCGCCGTCGACGGTGTAGAGCGACGCGGAGAGGAGGGAGGCAGAGAGCCCGAGCCCCGCCGCCGCCTTGGCGATGTTGGTCAGGAACGACACCGCCGCGGGACCGCCGGCCATGGCGCCTTTCGAGGATTGGGTGGGGTGGGGATTCCGGCAGGGAGCGCGCGGCGGCGCGGGGGGAGGGGAAGCAAAACCCTAGCGGAAAGGGAGTGGACTCGGTGGGGGGGGCGGCGGCGCTGTGTGGATCTGAGTGTGCCTTTGGTGGGTTTTGCTTGGGTTTATTGCGCGTTGGATTCGTCCATTTCTTGCGAGATAAGAAGGTGGGAAGCGGTGGGCTGGGTCCGTGACAGGTGGGTCTCGCCGCCGCTTTGTGGATTGCGAGAGAAGAAAGAAAACTTTGTCCGAGTTTTGTGTTGCGTTCGGCCGGCCCGTCGCGGAGAATGGGCTGCTGTTTGGCAAAGATCAATGCGATGGGCCAAATGTGCAGCACCAGCTCTTTCATGGGCTAGTCGCGGTCCATTCTCGTCATCCTGGTGGCGCGCGCGCGTCCGTTTCCTGGCCCGGCGGCAGCAACAGCGCCCTTGCCTGCCGAGTGCCGACCGACGCGGTAGTGGAGTGCCGTAGTGCCGGGAGCGCACGCGTGCGCACTACGCAGAGGAATGTGGCCGGCCGGCCAGCCGGCGCGGGCGAGCGCAGCGCACCGTCGTGCATTGCTGCAAAGGCACACTAAACGGAAGCGGCGCGTCGCGGGAGAAGGGACACAGCTCGCTGCCACGGCACGTTCCAGCACGCACTTGCCAAGTGCAGCTGCTGAGGCTGGACGGGTCAGTCCGTCCGGCGCCAGCGACCACCTACCTGTCCCGACCCGTCCGGCCGGCCAGCCGACGGGGGAGGGACCCGGCGCTACGAAAAGGCGACACCGATCGGGCCGTGCAGGCGGAGGTGCAGCCCTCGCGTGGCGTTGCATTTGCATCGTTCCGAAGGCAGCATCCATTACTGCTTCCCACGACGCGCTGCCTGCCTTGCCTTTCTTTACCTCGCCGTGCCTCGCACACCGGTTCCATCGACGCGTCCTGTTCATGCGTCTCCCGGCTCGTAACGCGACCCGCCGCCGATACAGTAGTGCCACCACTGTAGCCTGCACGACGCGGATCGCAGCAGCAGCAGCAGCCTAATTGCCTGAAAGCGCCTTTGCGGTCCTGAACAAAGGCGAGGGATCTCATCTATCTATCCATCGATCGATCGGCCGGCCGGCCGGACGAGCTGTACCGGGAAAAGCAAATAATGCGCGGGCGACCATTATTGCCGGGAAATCGCCCATTGATTGTGGCGGGACTAGTAGTGGGGAAGCGGCTCTGCTCGCCTCGGTTGAACTTGAATTCGATCCTTCTTTAAAAAAGCCTGATGACAACTCATGTGACGGGGCGTGCACGAGCTATCCAGAGCCAGCTGAGTCCCAAGCATTTCCTGTTCTTCTATTTTGTTTTCAAGGATTGGAAGGATGCCGGGGAGTTGTGGTGGGCAAGTACGGCCGGCAAGGCAAGCAACAACTACGCGGTGCGATCGTTGGAGCCGTTCGTATCTTAAGGGACAATTTGATCCGCTGCCAACGAGCAGCCTGTTCGTCAAGCTTCCATGGAAACCTCTCCGTCCTATTCTGACGCCCGCTAACTGACGCTAACTGACGCCCGCGTCAGTTCGTGTCCACTTGTTGTCGTTCGACCCGGTCGCTTGTTTAAAGAACGATCGAGTCGTCTGCACTCTGAAGATTGATTACTTGTGACGCACTCTGAAGATTACTACTTTGCGCCGGAACTGTAAAGGAACAGCATTCACTCGACTTACTGTACTACGGAAAAATTCAGCTAATGCAGCAAGTGGTACTAGCACTGTACAGTTATTAGGTGCCGAGACATGACACCCAGCCAGGATCAAGCACAAAATCAGCTGGGCCGGCCAGGTCGCACGGGACTTTCAATCTACTTTTCCATTGAACTTCAATCATGTACTAGTAATTACATATTGCGTCAGCCATCAAGGCTCCTCCTATCACCAATTCAACATCAGCAGTTCAGCACGCACACCGCTAATCGAATCGAAAAGAATTCGGGAAGAAGCGTCAAGGGATCCATGAAACTTCAAAGAATTAACACAGCACACAGCAACGCCCTATCACAAAGCGCAAAAGACAGAACCAGAAAAAAAAAAAGATTCAGAACCTTCCATGAGTTACCGAACGATCGATCACTACGCTGCTGCCTGCCTGATGACGCGAGCTGACCTCAGCTTTTGCGGATGGACGCGGTGGGCCTCAGCGGCCGGTCGTCGGCCTCGTCCATGGACGCGCTCCGGCCGGACCGCGCGGACTCCGTGCGGCCGAGCTCCTCGATGCGCGCCGCGACCTCCGGCATCGCCGGCCGGTGGTCCGGCGCGGCCGCGGTGCAGTCCATGGCGAGGCGCAGCATCTCCACCATCTCCTCCTCGGCGCCCGGGTGCCGGAGCAGCTCCGCCTCGAACACCTCGGACGTCCACTCCTCCTTCACCACGGACCGCGCCCACCGCGGGAGGTCCACGCCGTCGTCGTGCAGCACCGCGTTCGTGGGCGCCTTCCCGTGAGCAGCTCCAGCAGCAGCACGCCGAAGCTGTACACGTCGCCCTTCTGCGACAGCCGGCGCGGGTCCGCCACCACCTCCGGCGCGCGGTACCCCGCGACGCGGCTCGACGGCGCGCCCGCGGGGCCGACGAGGTGGGCGAGGCCGTGGTCGGCCACGCGCGCGTCCACCGACGGCTGAGGAGGATGTTGGAGGACCTGATGTTGCCGTGCGTCACCATGGAGCCCGTCGCGTGGATGAACTCGAGCCCGCGCGCCGAGGCCAGCGCGATGCGCCGCCTCGACTCCCAGCTCAGCGGCGTTCGCCCGGAGCCGCGGTTGCCTGCAAATTACACCAAACCCGTCAGAAAAAGAAGAATTTGAACGATAGAAAGAAACAGAGGAGGGGGCCGCGCTTTACCATGAAGCATCGAGGAGAGGCTGCCCATGGCCACGAACTCGTACACCATGAGCTTCTCGTCCTTGCTGAAGTAGTAGGCCTGCAGCGGCACGACGTTGGGGTGGTCGATGCCGCCGATCGCGGCCACCTTGTCCCGGAACTCTCGCTCCGGCAACGAGGTCTCCTTGAGCCGCTTCATCACCGCCATGACCGGCCCGGACTCGATCGCGGCCTTGTAGGTGGTGCCGTACGTGCCCTTGCCGAGAACCTCGGCGGACGCACGCAGCAGGTCCTCGAGGTCGTACGGCCGCGGGATCCTCCCGAAGAAGAAGAGCTTCTTCTTTCCCACGGTGGCGGGGGCGACCGCGGGCGGCGCCGAAGACGGCGGCGGCGGCGGCCGCGCGTCGGAGACGCGCGGAGTGTAGCCGTTGGGGCTCATTGCCTCTTTGCTGTGCAGGGCCAGCTCCGCCGCGACGGCGTCCTGGCTGCGGTAGGTCGTCCGCGGCTGGCGCCGCAGCGCGCCGCACACGAGGAGGAGAGCGGCCGCGATGAGGAGGAGCCCGAACGCGCAGCCGATCACAATGCCGGCGATGGCGCCGCCGGCGAGGTGGTGCCTGCCCCCGTGGCCGTCCGACGAGGCCCCTGCTTCGGGTGACAGCGCGGGAGGCTGCGACGGCGGTTGCGTGTTCGGCGACACTATGCACGGCGGGAGAGGCTTCCCGCACAGCGACATGCCGAGGAAAGCCGTCGCCGGCATGCCGGCGAAGCCTCTGGGTATCTCGCCAGTGAGGTTGTTGAAGGAGACGTTGAAGGCGGTGAGCGACGGCATGTTGACGTCCGGCAGCGGTCCCGTGAGGCGGTTGCCGTTGAGGTAGAGCAGCTGCAGCTTGCCGTTCCTGGCAATGGCCGGCGGTATCCTCCCCGAGAAGCGGTTGTCGGCGAGGTTGAGCTGCGTCAGCGCCGGGAGCGCCAGCACCGCGGCCGGGAGGTCGCCGGAGAGGAGGTTGGACTGGAGGTTGATGACGCGGAGCTCGACGCAGGAGGCCAGGTCGGGGGGCAGCGGGCCGGAGAGCGCGTTGAACCGCAGCGACAGCACGGCCAGCTTGGTGAGGCCGCCGAGCACGCCGACGGGGAGCGCGCCCCGGAGCCCGTCCCCCGGGAGGTGGATCTCCGTGACGCGGCCGCCGGTGCAGACCACGCCCGTCCAGGAGCACGCCGGCTGGGACGAGTTCCACGACACGGCCGCCGACCCGAACGGCGACAGGAAGGCCTGCAGCGCCGCGGTGTCGGAGGCCAGGTCGTTGGCCGCCCGTGCCGCGCCGGCGGCCAGGGCCAGGAGCAGCACCGCCAGCGCGGTGGCGCGCCGCGGCGGGAGCATGGCAGGGTGGCTGGCTGGCTTGGTAGCTCGCGCCTTTTCTTTCTTTTCCTCGGCTGATCACACCATATGCGGAGCGCGGGGCAGGGGAGAGAGAGGGAAAGAGGAAAGAAGGGAAGAAACAAGAAAGTGGAATATTGGAAAGAAGCCTTTTGCAATGCTGCTGTGCTCGTTGAGTGGCAGCTGGCACGGGACGGGAGGAAGAGGCGGGGCCTGCACGCCACAACGGCATCGCTTCGCTTGCAGCTACAACTGTGAATGCCTTCTACGCCGTCCGATGAACCAACTGTTCGGCGGTCGAGGTCAGCTCCATGGACACACTCTATCAAGTTCACACCTTGTAAACAAGGACGAGACTAATTCTGCTCACCCTTGATTCGTGGACGTGGATGTTTAGCCAGTCGAACCAGCAGCTCTTGCGTGCGTGATGCAGAGGGCTTCTCTTGGCACAGGCTGTACGGTATAGGACGAAGTAAACGGCTTGCGCGACCAAGTCAGGGAACGGTAACCATCAGAAGGGCGCATTGGTGTGGTGGCCTGTAGATGTCATCATGATGCAATCGTCACGGAAAGCTTGGTGCAAGTATGCACCGTGAGGTGTGATCGTTTATCACAGTTAAGCCGTATTACAGCCCGGACCCCGGAGGCAGAGGGAAACGGAGTACGAACGAGGATCAGTCAGAAGTTCAGCTTGGCATACTTTTTCGCTTGTCTTCACAAACTTTGTAGTACCACTACTTGCCTAGCGTGGTTCGACGAGAATATTGTCAAGACCAGTCAGAAGTTCAGCTTGGCACGCTGAAGCAAACCTAGGCACTGAACTGCCGTAAGATCCGCACATCTAAAATTCTGCGAAAAGGAGTCCATCAGCCAGTGGATGTCGCAATATCTCGATCCCTTCCCTTTCCATCTTTGCAGACGATCTTTTCTGCTTGCCTGGTCTCAGCGCGTCCATACACAGCCACAGATCACCCGGAGAATGCCTGCCAGGCTGCCAGAAAAAACCCAGGATTTTAAAGAGAAGATTAGACCCGGCAACATGACGCCTTGGTTTGCGGACGGACCAGTGGTCCGGTGGTTAGCTCCCAAGGGTGGGAAGCAACCGGCGGGGGCTCGAACCCCCGTCTCGCACTCAGCCTCCAAAGAAGGCCGGGTCCAAAAGGACCTTTCTCTAAAAAAAAAAAAAAAAAAAAAACATGACGCCTTGGCGGACTTTGGTCCTGCGCAAATACGGCCACGGAAACGTGGACTCTGCGTATGAAAAATGGATAGTGGGGGGCGCCTCCAGCCGCTTCTTTCTGTTCGCGGACTTTGTTAAACATAAAATATACTCTCTCTAGTTTTAAATTGTAGACATTTGATTATTTTTAAGTTACGTTTGACCATTCGTCTTATTCAAAGTATTTGCTTAAATATACAAAATTATAAGTTATATTTCAATTTCTTTTAGTGATGAAACTAATAATAACAAAATCTATGATAATTTTTAAAATATTTTGAATAAAACGAATAGTCAAACGTAACTTAAAAATAATCAAACGTCAACAATTTAAAACCGGAGTGAGTATATGATCCCGGCCGCTGTTGATGCCATCATCACCGCGCGTCGTCGCCTCATGCACGTACGCGGTCTGGTAGTCACTACGCGGAGGCGGACCGGATGTACACAAGCGTACAGGTACTCCGTGTACGTAGGAGTATGTTATTGTGTGCGTGGTAAGCAACGGTTTCCCGTGCAGCAGGCTTTCATACTTCAGTGAAGTACTAGGGTACCATTGTTTATGGTACTACTCCGGACTGACATCGCAAGTTCGCAACTGTGCGTTATGAATGAACAGGTAGCAAGTCTACTCGCGTAAGTTGGGAGCAGCATTTATCCGCATTCAAGTGTTTCATGAATCTAGCGATCCAATCAGTTTGGTCGTTCAGTCCAGTGGCTGGCAAATTAGCAATGATTCTGGCCAATCACAGAACGAAAATTGATGGGCATGCGAAATCCCAGACGCGTCGCTGGCGAAGAGCCGGCAGGGGGCACACTCTATGATGCATCGACGGAGTTGGAAAAGGGCCTGTATCCCAAAACGTTTTCAATAATGCTTGAGAGCGAGCTGGGATCACAAAATGATTGCGAACTCGTCAGGAAAAGGAGACCCGAGCACGCTCCCCCCGCTCGCTCGATCACGCCGCCCTACCTGCTGCTTTGGACCGCGCCGAGCGACAGAACGCGCGGGAAATCCTTCGTTCGCCCGCCCGCGCGGCGAGGCGAGCGCACCGGACTCCAGCCCCCCGCGTGGAGCCGCGGCGCGGTTGGCTAGCAACCGACCGGCCGGGGGTCGCGGGGATCGGCACGGGCGCACGGCACACGCGAGTCTGACGTCTCCACCGCGCGGCTGCTCCCTGCCTGGTTTGCCGTTGTGCGGGTGCGACGAGAGCCTCTGCGCTTCGCGCGATGCCGCCGTGCCGGTTGAAGAGACGGCACGAGCCGGCGGTCGGCGACAGGAGCGTGCGATGTTCGAGCGCGGGGCTGTGCCGATCGCCATCAGCCACCCGCAGCATGCATGTTCTCCTCTGCTGCTGAATCTCGCGGGGTCCGGCCCATGCCGGTAGCTCGCGCGGCCGCTTTTTCGAACGCCTTTTCAGTGCAGAAGCTGGTTTGGGTGCTGTTGCCTAATTGGGTGCTTCCGTGTTCCGTTCCGTCTGGTCGGTGAGTGCCGGTAGAGAGTGACAGAGAACAAGGATCACCGGTTCTTCACTTTAAAAACGCCAAGAACAGACCCACTGCAGTTGCTGCTCCATCTGCAACTTTGCCATAAGTATACAGCACAAGAGATGGTTAAGCACTGCGTAGCGGGTTTTGTAACTGCGCCTACACACCGCTGCAGGAGAAAATTGAGATTAACTCGCGCCATGGCCTGGCGCGAGTGCTGCGTTCCCTTCTCTAAAACGCAGCAACACCGCCGGCAATAGCTTCCGCAGTTCTGCTTCTTTTCCCAATCTCCGTGCATGCCAACAGACTGGATAGATACATGAACATGATAATGCACAGGTTTGTTGTCTCAACTACGATCTGGTCGAGTGAGCTTCGATGTAGGGTAGGGTGACACAAACCTTCACAACGTTTTGTCTCAACTACGCAAGTGTTCTAAATGGTGCGACTGAACTTTGTCGGTTTCAGAATGCATTCCATGTAGGGTATGACACAATGTCACCGGGTAGTCCCGTCCCTGCCTTATCAAAGCTTTTTCACAAGTGACTATGGGATGCCACTGAACCATCAACAACAATATGAAGACGAACCAAAAGAACTGTCTTCTGTTATGAGAAGAAGAATTGCCATAGGTTGACAAATAACTCAAAGGTTTCCCCCATAGGTAGACATGGCAACAGAAAATGCTTCACCAGTGTAGTGTAGCAGTGTCTTGCTCCTCATGGCTCTCTTCTTCGATCCCTAACAGTCACAGTCTATCTGCAAATGACACGTCAAGTGATGTGTATGCAAAACTAATAGAACATAACTGCTATTTGATTTCCATGTATGAAGTGCGATCAAGCTACGAGAATTTATGACAACCTTTTCCTTTCCTTTCAGGCTGTGTGAGGGAGAAGCCAGACGACATGCGACGATACAGGGTGCTGCTCTTGTGCACCAACAAGAAGTGCAACTGGTGCAGGGAAAGGTGCGGCGTCCTCATCTTCCTGTCTTTCTCCTTCTGAAGTCTGGCGAAGTGAGCGACAGCTCAGTTGGTCGCTCGGTGGAAGTTCCAGGCGGCCGGGGTTCGAACCCCGCATACGCATCAAGGTTGCCTTTGGCACCCCCCCTGTTGTGGCATGTGGCTCCTGGGCTGCTGCCGGTGATGCTCGGCCCAACAGGCTTCGGCGGGCTTTTTCTTCTTAATGAAAATTCAAGGAGACGTCGGACCTTGATCTCTTTTTTCTTCTGAAGTCTGAACCAATGAGTGCTATTGAATCTGACAGTCTGACCTCTAATGGTGACTAACAAGGGAGTAAGAGCGTAAGGTTCTGATCTGAGGCTGCTCCTCAGACCTCTGTTTCAGTCATTAAAGCTTTTTTCAGAATTGATCTCTGTTTCAGACATTAAAGCTTTTTTTTTTCTTTTCAGAATTTAGTCCCAATGTTTTCTTTTGTGGCAATGACGTCTGTATATTGCAGCAGAAATGGACGATTAAAGCTGTCCATTGGCTTCTGGGACCTTGACATTGTACAAAAAGGTTGCTCTTTTTGATGTTGAGGGAGCAATACATGATATTTCAATGTTCTTTTTCAAGCGTTGTCATCGAGAACTTGTCAGTAAATAAGCTCTGCATATGGCATCATCGTCCTGTGCTCTACAAGGGGCAATGCGGCTGCATCCTTTTCCAACTCTGAATGCAACTTCCAGATGGTTTGGCTGTATGTACATTGTACACGTTGGAGTCAGTACCTGCCATAGGAGAGGCAGACACTCATCACCAATTGTACTACGCGGTTCTGGAGTAAGCTGTAACAGTTCACATGTATAAACAGCGTACATATGCTCTAGTACATGCGTCTTCATTGAAAGAGTACGTGACAAGCAAGGCTTCCCGTGCAATTTTCATAATTGTTTTGATCATTTGATGCAATGATCTACATGAATACTCCGAGGCTTTTTGGTAATTTTTCTGGTACATGGATTCATGAACCAACTTCTTTTATATGTGATATATATATATTTCTCGTTCCCTTGTTGCGAGCTACTATCGTGAAATTCTGGGAGGATCATATAAACTCTGCACGAAAAAAAAATTTGTATGTGTGTACCTTTTTTTTTTTTTTGCGAGGGTGTTATGTGTGTACCTTGATGGAGCAGGTATATAACACCGGATCAATCTTGTAGGACTCAGACAGCGTTCATGAACCCTGCCAACCCGATCACGATCAATTTGGATTCCAGTTGCGTGGCATTATTGGCATATCGAAACTGGCATTGATTTTCGCCATTGAGAGGGAAGCTTTGGTCGGCGGCTAAAATCCAAGCTGCAAGCTGCGCTGCAAAGAAAGACGTGTTCTGATTGAGTCCTATATCCGGAAATGTTCTGAATTCTCCATCTCGAATCACAAAAAATGATCGGTAGACTTCAGAAGCGGACAAAGAGACGGTAGCTGCTATAAGTGCCATAGGAGTACTAAATACAAAAGGCTTTTCTAAAAGTGGCCATGCATTCTCGGCAAAGAAGAAGAAGAAGAAGAAAGAAGCGGCCAGACATTACTGTGCTCAAAGAAGTTTCACGGATGATGAATGTGGACAATGTGCAAAGTTGCAAAACTCTTCTGCTCCATTTCGAGTTATGGCGATGGAAACTTCTATGATATACACTGAAGAAAGAATGGACTTGCGGACATCCAAAATTTCTGACCCTCCGTGAAATTTTACGCTAGTCTCAGATCATTAGTTTTACGGAAGTCTCGACGAAACTTGCAGTAAACTCCAACCCCTATCGCGCGGGCTCCTATCCTGTTCTTCTGGAATTCATTGATCTCCCGGCGAGAAAGATTGTTGGAGTGCTTCGTCCGTTTCATGCCGCCCCCCCCCCCCCCCCCCCCCCCCCCCCCCCATGCGGCGATCGTGACGCCTCCTCTTTAGTTATCCCTTTTTTTTTTGGGGTCCCATGCCTTCCTTTGCCCACGTATTCGCATAGAATTTTTATTGGAGCCGTCCTATGCGCCACTTCACAGACAAGTGGGCCCTCTCATCCTTCGCACCCCACCTATCAGCCACACAACAAAAATATACCAACCTTCGTTCACAAATACTTGGCAATTTTAACTTTTTCAATCACTTTTTGACCATTCGTTTTTCCTACAAATTTTTTTGCTGTTAGATGGAAACAAAATACATGCTTGAAGTATCTTTTGTTACAAAACTATTATATAATTGTTAGCACCGGTAACTAAAATTTAAAAAATATTGTCAGTCAAAACGTGAACAGTAAAAGTTAATATTGCCAAGTACTTACCTCCGTTTGGAAATACTTGTCACCCCCGGAAAATTACTATAGCAACATTGACTCTACGTTTCTTCTACAAAATATTTAGATATAGTTGAAAGTATATAATGCTAATGTAATGTGCCTCAAAACTACCAAACAATATGAAAGTTTGAAGTAACTAGAAATATTTTAGAGAAAAGACATGTAGTCAAAGTTGCTGCAGTGATTTTTCAGATGACAAGTATTTCCAAACGGAGGGAAGTATTTGTGAACGGAGTTTTGACTACCCGGCTACGTTTTTTCATCGAAAAGACGATACGACTGGTCGACTACCCACGTCAGATCCTTTTCGCTGGCCCCACACGAGACGAAAATCCCATACACCAACATCGTGGGCCCATAAAGAACGCGAGAGTAGTCCGAGACCCACAAGCCAGCGACACCGCCCACAACTTATCCCGGAGAAATCGCTTTTACTCCAACTGAACCCTACTAGACTCGGCTAGTCCACAGTCAGTCCCCCACGGCTTCCGCTGAGCCAGAGGTTTCGCCCCCAATCTCCAGTTCCCCGCACGCGCCCCCCAAAACCCACACCGATCTCCAAGATTTCATCCGGCACCAAGCGATTCGATCAGTACCGCAACGCAGACCCCCAAAGCTTTGTGCCCTTCCGGGAAATCTCACCTGAATCTGGAGAAAATTTCGACCTAGTTCGGTCACAATGGGCGGCAAGAGCAAGGGTAGGAGCGTCTCCGGTGCCGGATTTTTGAAGCCGCTCGCCAGCGCGTCCTCGGGATGCGTACCTGGCGCCGGCTCCGTGTGCTTCCTCGTCGGCACCGCGCTCGGCGTCGTGGCGGTGTTCCATGCCTCCGAGTCTGAGGTCGGCGGCGGCGAGTGGGCCTCCGCGGCGCGGTGGGCCGCTGCTACCCTGGCCGGCTCGGTCGGCGCCCACCACCTGCTTGTGGTAATCTCGCTTCTTTCCTTGCCGCGAGCGTCTGGCGCCTCGCCAAGCGCTGCGACGCCGTGGAGGGGCTCGTCTGCAACGCGGACTCCGCGGTGCAGGCATTGCGCGTGGGCGGCGTGGTCTGCGCGGTGTGTGGGTCGAAGATCCAGGCCCTGAAGAGAGGCCGCGTGGGCACCAACGCGCGCTCCAGCTCCTCCAAGGGCAGCGATGACAATCCAGTCTCTAGGTCGCTGGCTGCTGAATTTGAGCAGGAGGCTGACAAGGAGGAAGAGGCCAATGCAGGGGAGATCAGCGATTCAGAAGAGGGTAATGTGCAGTGGCTGAGGAGGAGGCTCAAGGAGGAGAAGATGCTTAAGGAGGTGGCACTGGAGGAGCTGGAGAAGGAGAGGCGTGCTGCTGCATCCGCCGCCGACGAGGCCATGGCGAAGATTGCGTGCCTTCGCAGCGAGAAAGCCCTGGTGGAGAGGGAGGCACGCCAATTCCAGGAGATGGCGCAGCAGAAGCAGCTGTATGATCGGCAGGTTATTGAGTCGCTTCAATTTGTGATCACGAGGTCCGGCCTACAATGTTGGGAGGCTGAGGCTTCATCGGATCGAGCTGTGTCCGAGACGAGCGAGGATGACAGAGACAGGAAGTAACTCTGGGTTCTTTTACTAAGGCTAGTGATTGCCAGCTTAAGTTCTTCATCCTGTTATCAGCTTTCAGCAGACAAACAGGGCATAATGCCCAAGTTTTGGTACTTTGATGGGTTGCGAGAACCATCTAGTAAGCAAAACTTTGCAGCACAAGTCTGTAATATCCACCTGTAATTGTAAATATACCATCTTTGTAACCTACTCCCTAGCTACTTAAAATGACTAGATTGATGCACCTGGACCTGGTGAATGTCCAGTGTTATTTTATCAGTTATTGATTTTTGGTGTGAGATCTGAGCAACTGTTTTCCAGCTTTTGCTATAGCATTGAGGGAATCAAGTTCCTGATCTGAGGGTCCGTTTGGATGAGTGATTTTGAGTAGAATCAGTTGGAGCGGCTCCAAACGGTGAAATTTCGAAACGATTCGTAGGTGAATCACTTTGGAGCGATTCTCATTTTGGCCTACGAGTGAAAACGGCTGATAAGGTTTCCGCGGCGATTCACTCCGATTCACTCTCCTGATTACTCGTTTACCCTTCCGCCGTCGACCTCGTCCTCCGTCATCGCCACCGCCGGAGCCTCGCCCTAAGTTCTGCTTTAAATCCAACCTCAATAAGGTTGCTCTTGATCCGTAGATCATTTCCCCCAATATTTCTCCTTCGATTAGTCGCTGAAGCAACGCTAATCGCATGCCTCTTCTTTCTCTCTCCTCCCTGTACTCTCTGCTTTATGCGTTCAAGTCGTGACTGGACGAAGAAGATGAGCAGTACAACGTGCTGGTGGGCTTGTGGGCTGTCTGGGCCTAGCAATACAACGTAAGTGCTGGTGGGCTGGCGGGCCTAGTGAGCCTATCAAATACAATTCCTTTTCCTTTTATCTTTTGAATTAATTATGACATTTATTTGCAATGATACTTATTCTAAACTAAGGGTAAATGAGTCATTTCGATTATTTTCCACTCTTCGTTGAAACTGAAACCAGACAACTAGCCAAACGGTTTCTGAAGTGATTCTGTTTCAAGTTGAGAAACGTTTCTGGGTTGAAACTGAAACGTTTCTGATTCTCGATGAATCTGGAACCGTACCAAACGCACCCTGAGTTGCTGTGAAGCTTAAATGTCTGGGGATCAGGATATAAACATGGTGAGCTGAGAAATGCTTCTGGAATATAGGAGCCTGAATCCTCGATTTGAGCATTATGGAAGTCAGATAGGAGTATACATCATTCCCAGTTCGAGTAAAACATGGTGAACTGCAGCGCCGCCAATGATTTGTTTCAGTATGTAGTTTTGATGTGCTGAACGAAGCTGCACAACAAAACTGTACTCTGTTTGTCCTGCGAGTTTAGCCCTTTCCAATTTCCTGTCTAGTGCTCCCATACTTTGATTACTTCTGCATGTAATGGACAATGCACCCCATTTCAGCGATACAACAGCTCCATTTGTGTATGCTCTAATGTGCGAAGGTTTCAGCCTTAAACTTCACTTGAAATTCTGTCAGCCACCAGGTCATTTCTGATCTCTGTCTTGCTTGCTTCTAGATAGCGGTAAATGACCTGACTTCTAGCTTAGACGAATGTCTCATGCAGTCGGCAGTGCAGATTTACCAACCGAGTCAATCGTCAGTTCATCAGCAAAGAAACACGCCAGTTCTCTGCACCTCCTGCAGTTTTTCTGCACCGGAGGTCTTTTAATCTTGGCGCGCTCGGTGTCTGCGACCACTCCCAGTTCGCTTCGCACCCAGCCGGTCGCTATGCGCAGGGCACTGCGCACGCGCCCTGCCCGCACCGGCCGCCGGCCGCTTCTCCTCCATGGTACGCGCGCCGCCTTCCCCGCCCCGGCCCCAGCCGCGGCCGATCCCCTTCTCTTCGCGGCCTCCGAGGACGCGCTCGCGCAGCACCGCCCGCCGGCCGTGTCGCCTCCATGGTACGCGGCGCCGCCTTCGCCGCCCATGCCCCCGGCCGAGGCCGATCCCCTCCTCGTCGCGGCCTCCGAGGTCGCGCTCACGCTCCCCGTCCACCCCCCGCCGCTCCCGGCCGCCGCGCCCGCGCCGCTCCTCCGCCTCCTCCCGGCCTTCACCTCCACGCACTTCCTCTCCCTGCTCCGCCAAAACCCGCTCGCCTTGCCGCCGCTGCCGCTGCTCTCCCTCTTCCGTCTCCTCCTCGCCTCCCCTCCGGGCCTCTTCCGCCACACCCCGTCTTCTTTCCTCTCCATGACCAACCACCTCCTCGTCCACCGCCTGTCCCACCTGGCGCTTCCCCTTCTCCGCCTGCTCGTCTCCCGACTCGGCCGCGACTCCCCGCCGCGGCTCCTCCCTCAGCTGCTCTCTGCCGCCTCCCCTGGCGACCCGGCTCCTCTCGTATCCGAGCTCGCCGAAGCTTACGCCGACGAGGGCCTCCTTGCCGACGCCTGCTCCCTCCTCCTCCTCGCCTTCCGCCGCGGCGTCCGCGTCCCGGTGCCGCCTGGTCCGGTATCATGAGCCGCCTCCCCACTGGCCCTGAAGCCTACACCTTCTACTTGCAGTTGCTTGACGCCGGCGCGCCACCGGAGACCAGGCTGTTCAACATTCTCATGCGTGACATGGTTCGATCGGGCGAGCTTGCCAGCGCACGGAATGTGTTCGACGAAATGCGGCGTAGGGGAGTGCGGCCAACGGTTGTCAGCTTCAACACCTTGATCTCAGGGACATGCAAGGCAGGCGATCTGGATGGCGCAAACGCTCTGCGCGGGCTAATGTTGGGGGCTGGTGTCGCGCCCGACGTGTATACTTTTGGTGCTTTGATACAGGGGTTGTGCAGGGCAGGGAGGTTACAAGATGCAGTGGAGATGTTTGAAGAAATGCGCAAAACAGCTGTGAATCCAAACGCCGTTGTGTTCACGACATTGATAGACGCTCACTGCAAGGTGGGAATGTTGCGGTTGGGCTGGAGTTGTACCGGGAGATGGAAGGAAAGGGGTCCGGCCAGATTTGGTTGCGTATAATGCTCTGGTGAGTGGCCTTTGTCGTGCACGAGATTTGAGGGCCGCAAATGGCATTGTGGAGAAGATGAGAGGCACTGGTCTCAAGCCAGATAAGGTGACTTACACCACCCTCATTGACGGCTGTTGCAAGGAAGGGGAGTTGGAGATGGCAGTGCAGTTGAAACAGGAGATGTTGGATGAAGGCATTGCACTGGATGAGGTTACATACACCGCGCTCATCTCAGGTTTGAGCAAGGCAGGGCGGTCAGTTGAGTCAGAGAGTGTTCTGCGCGAGATGATGGAGGCTGGTTTGGAGCCTGACAACACGACCTACACAATGGTGATTGATGCCTTCTGTAAGAACGGTGATGTGAAGACAGGCTTTAAGCTACTGAAGGAAATGCAAAATAAGGGTAAAAAACCTGGAGTTGTGACATATAATGTGCTTATGACTGGGCTTTGCAGGCTGGGGCAGATGAAGAATGCTGACATGCTTCTGAATGCAATGCTTAATATTGGGCTGTCCCGGATGATATAACTTACAATATTCTTTTGGATGGACATTGCAAGCAAGGGAAAATGAGAGATCCTGATGAATTAAAGGGTGCGAAAGGAATGGTTTCAGATTTTTGGTGTTTATACTTCACTGATCAGTGAAATAGTCAAGAAGAAGCCAGCTAGTAACTATGATAATAGATAATTTTGCTGTATGGAAACATTTTGGTAGCACTAACTTACCAGCAAACAACCCATGATATCAAAGATACGCAAATAGTCATAGCATGCTCAGGAGTTTGAATATGTGAATACAGCCCCAGAGGGGCCCCATGGGCATAGATATTACTGCTTCGAAGACTGCAAGTGTCAGAAAGCAGAGGATTCTGGACAACTGAAAACACGATATGTTTCGATATTACCTAATCAGTATTTTTTCAAGGTGATTACAAATCTTCGCATGCAATGTAGAATAAGATGTTTTTCCTTTAAGACCTTATTAAGACCTTTGCTATTTAAACCAGCGTTCAGTTAAGAGCTATGTTTTCTTGTATGAAATGTATGCCATTGTGTCAGCTTAGTCTGGAGCTAAACTTGTGTTATGGATTTCATGTCCCAGATAGGCGCCTATTTGATTTTCACTTGGCCTGCCGTTGGTTGCATATGTGAGCGATGTCACAAATTCAGACTTCATCTTCAACTTGCATGAATAGAAAGGGAGAGAGGTATCATGCTTATTCTTATCTTTCCCAACATTTATTCTTGTCTGCAATTTGACAATGTAGTACAATGTTCGGTCTAGCGGGATTACAGCTTTGCTTAATTCATTGCAGACTACACAGAATTTAGACTACACAGGATTCAGTTACTGAAGCCTTCAGCAAACAACAACTATCTACCTTGCACGGCCTTTGCCATCCCATATGCTGCTGCTGAAGCAAGGGCACCAATAATAGCAGTCTGGATAGCGCTGATGAACGGGCGGTTCCCAGTAAAGCGACCTTTTATGTAGCCAAAGAAAAGCAGGGCGATGAGCGTGACTCCAACAGAGGTGAGCATGGCATCCTGCGCTGTGGAGATGAACATGTAGGCAGAAGAGGGACCAGCCCACCTATCACGTAAGATAATGCGATTGTAAAAGCACTCTGCAGGGCTCTTTTGGGATCTGGTTTCTCCAATCCCAGCTCAAACCTGAACACATGGCTCTGGTTAGTAAAGAAAAAGAGTAGGTGTTTTGATGCCTAATAACAGTATGGTTATCATCTTGTCATTATTGACAGCTTTATAACTACTGCAAAGTCATATGGCGCAAGCATTTTATCGGTCCCATCAGCAGGAACAGTAGACATTTGTTTCTTTAGTACTATATACTACATAAATGAGTGAGCTGGGCTGGCGAGAAAGGACAACCATAGTGGCAATAACAGTTTTTTTTTTTTGAGGGATAGTGGCAATAACAGTTGGTCATACCTCATCATGAACTCAAGCCAAGCCTGGGGATTCCTACGGAGCCCTTCCACAACAGGACCATACTCATGCGGTTCGAGCCCGTACTGCGACATGATATCTCCAATCTCAGCAGCCTCTGTATGATCAATCAAGGGTTCGAAATACAAGAAGTTAGAATGCAAATCATGTAAGCATCCAACTGGAACACGTATTTCATGACCTGTTCTCCTCTGCCATGAATGTACCTGTATCTGTGACGGCGATGATCTCTTCCTGTTCCCTCTTCATCTCCGCTTGTAATGGTCCGCCTCGCTCTGGGCAGCGAGGTACCTACCACATGGCGCAGCCGACGATCAGAAGCACGAGAGTTAGTGGACACTTTTCTGAACTGAAAACATTAAGGTCTTTGTCTTGTTCCCAGATTCTCGAGAAGAAAATGAATTATTGTTGTGCATAGTGCTGGGCCTCAATTTGTGATACTAACATAAGCGTGCTGAAACAGCACGTGAAAAAGGGCCACACACCTATCCATCACGAGCTTACTTTCCCCCCAACGATCATTTCGGGCTTCGACAACTGGATGAGGGTGATTTATTTACATGTTGAGTTTGAGCTAAATCAAATATTCTTATCTGCTGAACGATGCTTTGTCCTGAATGAATACCGGTGACAATTATTGTTTAGAGAAATAAAAAATATCCATGATATTCTCATAGATGTACAAGTTTCTAGATGTTATGGTAAAAAACACATTAACGAACTATAAAAGCACCGCTAAATATGTAAAGCACGTGCAAACTGACAGCCATGCACAAACTAAGATTTCGTCTCATAGCTCATAAAATTGAAGGAGCGGTCATTCAGCGTGAAGAGACCAAACGGAACGTGTTGATAACTCCGCTAGATCAGCGGCGGCGAATGAATGGGAAGATGTAGAGGGAGAGGTTTATCGATCGAGCGTTTTACCCTCCGAGGCCCATGGAGATGGCGCCGGCGGCGACCTCGGCGAGGCCAGCGGTGAGGACGAGCGATGACGGCGCGCTGGCGCCGGAGAGCCCGCGGCGAGGGCGAAGGGCACGGTGAGGCCGTCGGACACGCCCATGATGACGTCGCGCACCACCTCCCCTCCCGTGAAGTGCCGCTCCGGTGGCTCGCGCGCTTCTGCAGCATCGGCTGCTCCCACGCGTCGCCGCCGTCCATCGCCGCCGGGCACTGCGCGTTCGTTCGAGTGGAGCGGACGGCGCGTGGGAGGACGCTGCTGGTATCTATGTGATGATGAAACTCTGAATCTCCGTTGCTGTTTATAGACAGGAGAGACGGGGAGGTTTACGAACAACAGTCAGACAGGAACAGTCGTGGGGCTTCCGTTCCTGAGGTGGGCCCGTGCTGTTTTTCGCCCAGTGGTAACGCCTCTACGTTTTCTGTGAGCACATCATGAACCGAAACTGTTTTTCTTTATTTGAAAAGAAATTGTAGTATATCACTGAAAACGAATCGTGATGCCATGACACTTCCAAAATAGTGTTAAAAACCGCAATCTGTTCGTTTTCTTTTAGCTGGGCAGGTTCGTTCTGAGACTGGATCCAAGAAAAACCATGTCTCTTGACACCTACAATCCATGTGGCAGGTACAGCAA